>JAKGSA010000608.1:123219-276070 GCA_033558755.1 Philaethria dido
TTCTTCATTTCACTTTTTTTGATAAAGATTTTTTTCAATAAGCAATTAAAAAATGTGTGTTTATTGGTTTAATGCTATTTTATTATTGTTTTTTTTTTATGGATAACGGATGGCAAACTAGCAGAAGGACCATCTGATGGTAAGTACCTTCACCCATGAACATCTACAACACCAGAGATGTTGTAGATGCGTTGCCAACCTATAGGAAGGAGAAAACAATGTAGTAGTCCGCTATCGGAACCGCCACATTTTGGAGAAAGGATGGGTGGGAAAGGGGAAAACTTGGCTTACATGCCAACGAACCGGAACACATCATAAGATATTTGGCGGTTCGTCTATGACATGATAGTGGTCGCGAGCCAGACGGAGGACGAACCTCCTACCACCAAACAAATTTGTTACCATTGCACTACATCTGTAGTATAACATCATTTTTAATATCTTTTAGTCTGTGAGTTCATATGAATATCAACATGTCGTAACTTACTCAATTCTTTCACAACATTTGGCTTTACATTGGAAATGTCGGTTAAATAAATATAATAATATCCACTTCTATATATATAAATAAAATTGGATATCTGTTTGTAATATTATAATTACCGCTTTTTACTACTTACATATGAATATAAATACGATATACATTTTTTTTTGACTTCACGCTGTATCCCGCATATAGCAGGGTAGGCAGAGGAAACATGAGAACCTAGTGTTAAGACACTCCGTTCCTCACTTTCCGTTGAATTGAAGCATTGCGTGCTGAGTGGTGGAACTCAACGCCGCGCTTTGCCTTGTTACCAAACCCAGGAAATGAAAATACTAAACTTTTACATTTCCTGGAATGGGAATCGAACCCACAACCAGTCGCGTTTACTGTCGCACGCTTGTGCTTGTGGCGCAGAGGCACGACTATATATAGCAATAACTAAAATAAATATGGTTAAAACTATTTTCCCGCTTATCTTTGTCATCCTGACCATGATATCTATTTCAATGTATTTAAATTTCGAAAAAAATGGCCTTATTTTACACTAAGCGCCGTATTCTTACCTATTCCAAGTTCTCTGACAACAATTCCGTTCCCCATTTTTCGCCGATATACATATATACCAAAATAATATTTTTTTCTCTGAAATGACTGGACTGATTTTCTGGAACCTGGACTTTTACTGGAAGGTAACTGCTATAATAAGTGCTATAATTATTAATGTGAATGTAAGTTTGTTTGTTACACATTCACGCCAAAATTACTTAACCAATTAAAACTTTATACACATATTCTTAGAGGTATTAAAAAGGAATATATTTTGACGGACGTTATGGCTTATCAAAAAAATTGCAGATCCAGCTACTTTGAAGCTTTCAAATTAACTCATATAGTTTTATAGAATAAGGTTTTCTAATATAAAAAGGCTTTCTATGATACCCAAATGGCTTCAAATCTCATAATGTCAATGATTATACTGATTACATTAATTCCAATGAATATTGTTCTAAAAGTTATAAGGATAAATTAAAATTATTTCAATATTTAAACATTTAACAATGATAAATGGAATAACAAAAGTTTTCGTTTGGTTAAATTATATTTTAGAAATCAAATTGTTTCGACGATAACTCAATTTGTTGACGGTCTAATTGTGTTTTCTAAGACCTTCATATACCATGATATAATTACGATTTATTTTTTCTTGCCATAAATTGTTATTAGGTTTATTTCTATTCATTATTTTTGTATTATTTTTATTTTCACCTAATCTTCCAAAATCTACTAAAAGTAGTTTAACTTCCAGTTTAACTCATGATAGGAGTAATGGTTATGAACCAATCATTTTTTTTAATTCACTCTATTTCTAGAGAGTAATTGACAACTTTATAAATATATGAGTACATGATACGTTGTATCGATTACCCAATATCCATCAGGCAAAATATTAAAAGGTATATAAGGATATAAATAGGTGGGACGTGGTATATCTTTAAACTCTTTCAATATTCCTCGGAAATGTGGATAATCCACATCAATAATTACTCAAAACTAAAATTAAAATATTCTGTAATCAGATAGTCTATTACAAGCACTTTTGATTAAAATAGTTTCATTTTTTATTTCCTTTGCATCCTAAGTGGTAGAATCAACATAAAAAATCGATCGGCGATAGCTTGATATAATAATATGAACTGAGACTAATACTATTTGAAACATCGGCTTTACTAAAATGTATTTTTGATCTATTTTTTACGGCAATTAATCTGGTTAAAATAGTAATAAAAATAATAAACAAATTATTTTAAAAATAAGAATAAAATAGCTTCACACTGTATCCCGCATATAGCAGGGTAGGCAGAGGGAAGCTGAGAACCTAGTATTAAGACTCTCCGTTCATCACTTTCCGCTGATTTGAAACATTGCGTACTGAGTGGCGGAACTAAACGCCGCTTTTTGCCTTGTTACCAAACCCAGGATGAAATGAAAATAGTAAACTTTTACATTTCCTGGAGTGGGAATCGAACCCACAACCTGTCGCGTTTACAGTCGCACGCTTGTGCTTGTGGCGCAGAGGCACAAGCATATATAGCATAAACTAAAATAAATATGATCAAAACTTTCTTCCCGCTTATCTTTGTCATCCTGACCATGACATCAGTTTCAATGTGTTTAAAATTCGACAAAAATGGAGATTTTTCGCACTAACCGCTCTATTCTTACCTATTCCATTTATATACAGGGTTATATAACAAAATATTATAATAATAATACTTTGCCCAAAACATAATATCAAAACATCTATATGTATGTATTCATATTTATATATTTTACTGGATTCTCCTTCAACTGAATTCAATTTAACGTCCTCTCACATTTTACCCCGTGAAGATTTACATGATTGCCTGCTTTACTTGACCGACCTTTAATATTTTGGTTTTTTCTTCAATCATCTCACGTAGATGTTATTTAGTGGCATATCACTAGTAGTACAGTTTTATTGGAAAACCCAAAATAGATTTTATTAATGCTTTCTATATAGCAGAGCAAATCTTTAAAAAAAAAGAAAAAGAGAAAATACATACATACATACATACCTTTACGCTGTATCCCGCATATAACAGGGTAGACAGAGGCTACCTTGTATTATGACACTCCGTTCCCGATTTTACGCCGAATTGAGGTATTGCGTGCTGAGTGGCGGAACTCAACGCCGCGCTTTGCCTTGTTACCAAACCCAGGAAATTAAAAATTCCATATCTTGAAGTGGGACTCGAACCCACATCTGTCGCCTTTACAGACGCACGCTTGTGCCTCTGCGCCACAACAGGCGTAAGTCATAATATTAATTTATTAATAAGAAGTAGCAATTATATTTGGACTCTCTTTGGAACTATGGTACTTACCTATAGATAATTTTATCTAACAAATGAACGAAGTGTCTTGACGCTCACTACCTTGTTATTTCTTACTAAGAAAAAGCACTGTAAATACGAGTACCTGCCTGAATTTAATGGTTATGACTTAAAATTTCACTTCAGGAGTTTATACTACTTAAATATAAACATTTATTTAATTTGTGTAACACTAACTTTGTCCCATAATGGCTTATATTTCAGGTCACCCCGGTTCTTTAGTTATACGTTTCGAGCGTGCCAGTGGAGTACAAATCACTTTACAAATGTCACGTTGTATGAGAAATACATGAAGGAGATAGATTGTTAAAAAAGATATAAAGCTAAACAAAAATAGGTTGTTAATTAAAAAGGGTATTGAGACCTTCGTGGAGCAGTGGGATAGCATGTATAAACACAAACGTTGTTCTCACTTGGGTTAATAACTATAGTTCTTTTTTTTCATTTCTGGATGATAGTAAGACAAAGCGTTAATTTTCGCCATTCAACATGCACTATCTTCAATTCAGGTATATGGAACGGAGTGTCTTGAAATTAGGATCTCTATGATATATGTATTACTATCTTACTATAAGAGGAACATGAAGCTAAAAAATCATGTTACGCTCTTTTTAAGGAAAAATGTGGAAAGAAAACAACGGTGTCCACTGACATTGTTGTTTTCTACGTCTCCATGTTATTTCATAGATCATAATATGATAAAAACGTGAAAATATATGTAAAAGAAATTTGATAAACAATGAGAAATTAAAATAATAATACTTAAGAATTAGTACCCTATTCAAAGTTACATAAATATTATACAATGTTCGTTTCACAATTTACCACGTAAAATCCATTCATTTTCAAATACATTGCTTAGTTATTTTTCCCAATTTGTTTTGTGGTAAGGGATCAAATAAATCAATCTTTATTTTCCTTTGTTTCAGAAATAATATAATTTCTTTCTGAAAACGCCGTTGAAATAATACTTGTAATAACTGAATATATTATAATTGTTTTGTTCCTGCACAATGAAGCTTTTTATTGAACGCAAAATACACATACATATTACATATACATACGTAAGTATGTATATAATATATAAGAAATAGAAAATAATAAATATTTCTAGATAAGTTAAAGCCTATCGTGGCGCAGAGGCACAAGCGTGCGCCTGCAAACGCGACAGGTTATGGGTTCAATTCCCACTCCAGGAAATGGAATTTTTCATTTCCTGGGTTTGGTAACAAGGCAAAGCGCGGCGTTGAGTTCTGCCACTCAACAATGCCTCAATTCGGCGGAAAGTGGAGAACGGAGTGTCTTAACACTAGGTTCCCTCTGCCTGCTATGCGGGATACAACGTGAGGCTACGTAGATATATAAGAAAATAATATAGTCAGGAAAATCATATAAAAATTTTACTACAGCAATATTTTGAAATGTATTTACTTACGTTTAATAACGTTTTTAATTTTTTATCTTAATGTAAAGCATGAATAACACTTTCACACAAATATTTAAAAATCATAATTCTCCTCGCATAGCAGATATTCTAAGAGCACCTAGTGCTAAGACGTTTTGTCCTCTACTTTACTCGTGTCCCCGTTGACGCGTTAACAACGCGTTGTCTTTAGCAGTGTATATTTCACTTTACATAAACATGGATGTCAAACCATGATAGTATATGTAACATTTGTTTTATTAATTTAATATACATTTTATGCATTATTTGAAAAAAAAAATGGCATGCTGCACTCCTTCTCTGTATAAACTATAAGTGTGCCAAGTTTCATGCTCCTCCGTTTATAATTTTCGTAAAAACAAAGTTTGTGCTTCACGTATTTATATAAAGATTTCAATCCCTACTCGGGAGAAACATTATATTTTAATTATTTTCATTACTCCGCTTAATTTCTGGCAGAAAATGGAAAACAGAGAGTCTTGACAGTAAGATCTCTATGACTACCCTGCTATGCGTAAAAGGGCAAGCTGCAAAAAAAGCTAATAAACACGAGCTCTGACATTATCCGATGTGTACAGCTCAAAGAGACAATGAAATTTTAAACGTTCAGTCAAGAGCGTGAACATATCGACAGTAACGCTTTACCAAACACCGATTAGCTTAATTCTACCATTTGCATTCGAATACTTAGGATTCTAACTTTCATTACTAAGTGCTAACTACAGTATCGCACGAACAATATTCACTTTGAGTGCAATACACTACTATACCATCTATATATTATACTTACTATTTGAGTGATAGTCATTTTTTAATATTTTTTTTGAGAAATACACTTTTAACGCCTATCCTGGCGCAGACGCACAAGCATGCGACTGTAAACACGACAGGTTATGGGTTCGATTCCTTGTGAACGTTTAGTATTTTCATTTCCTGGGTCTGGTAATAAGGCAAAGCGGCGTTGAACTGAGTCACTCAGCACGCAATGCCTCAATTCAGTGGAAAGTGGGGAAAGGAGAGTCTTAACACTATGTTCTCAAGTTTCTTCTGTCTACCCTGCTATATGTAGGGATGCAGTGAGAAGCTAAAAAAAATATTACACTTTTTCTTGCAAAGCACGCATAGCACCTGCCTGCGGCAGTTTTTCCCGGTCGATACGAAATGGGTACCTTCAAAAAGCGCGCCTACCTCCCACCTCAAAGGCCGGCAACGCACCTGTAGCTCCTCTGGTGTTACACGGGGCCGTGGGCGGCGGGGATCACTTACCATCAGGTGACCCGAACGCTCGTTTGCCTTGTCCTTTCCATAAAAAAAAAAAAAAACCATACGCCTGCAGTATAAAAATATTAAGACACTCCTTTTCTTAGTTTTCACCGAAATCGAGATTATATTCGTACGTATTTAGTAATGGAAGTCAACGGTCCATTTTGTCGACTTTTGTCGTGAAAGTCTTAACACTAAAGTCTCTACCCTGTTATGCGAGAAAAACTATGAATTTAAGCTAACACACATAGTACATTATAACAAGCTGTAATCTCGCGGTTACATATTAGGTTCGGTTAGCAAGGTTTATATAAACGACGATGTTGTGTGGCCACCAGCTGTTCCAATATTTTATTATAAAACTAAAATATTATAACAAGCCACATACATTACAAATATTTCCAATTCCACGTAAAAACTTTCTATACATTCAAATTTTCGTTTAACCCCAAACAAATATATTGCATTACATAAATTGTAGACGAAACAATGAATACACAATTTTTAAATAAATCGCTATCTGAGGATAAGATACGTACAATAAATTAAATATTTTTGCTACAATATGACATCGCTATTATTTATCACGCGTCCGCCCCGATAACCGCGGCTACACTTCCTCTGGGATTTGCTTTTCAACGGCACTGCCACTATAATATTATTGTTTTTATTACTATTATGTATCTCGTTACAGGTTCTCGGGTTCAAAGGAACCCGGTCCTTTGGAAGGCTTGCGTGGGGACACAGGTCCAACACGTAGAGGCCCCTTTGAGACAACAATATTTTATTTTATTACTATTATTATTATAACTTATTTTTACTATATTGGTAACTTATATTTCTTTATAATCGATATATTGCTTAGGGAAATAAATAATTAAGAAAAATTTTAATATATCGATGCAAATAAGTAGAAACCTCACAGACAAGATCAATATTTGTACGTTCATTCAATAATCATTTTGATTATTTTTAAGTAAATTATATTTTGTGTTGATAGAGAGAACCTATACTCATTGTGTTGTTTTCTTGGCATTTTGGGGTACTACCTACCAAATAGTGAAACCAAGCGTCGCGGTTAGTCAAGATTCTTGAAACAAGATTGTTAATTTCACACGTGTTTTCATATTTCATAAAATATATATTTATTTCTTTAACAAATAAGAAAAGTTATATAATATATCATTTTTGCAATTTTATTTCTATCTATATATATTATCATATTATGTTGTTGAAATTTGAGCACGGTGGTTATGGGCTGAAATTCATCTCAGTGGAAATATTTATGCTTAAAATATAAAATGATGACATTGACAAATAAACTTCATTGGAGTTAACCGCTAAACATGGCACATATTATATTCTCTAACTATATTCTCTGCGTCTGCTTCAATAAAAGCGGTAGATAAAAATGTTATTATTATGATTTTAAAATAAATAAGTGACTATTCCATTGATAACAGCCTTCGCTTTAAATAAAAATAGTACAAGCCCACCCATTGAGTCGCACACACTGCATTCATGTGTGTCGTATATTTCTGAACTAATAATTCTACTGGCTAGTGGCTTTAATTACAACTGTAGCGTTTAAAAAGAGAAATATTTTCAATTAAAAACTGCCTTGTGTTTCTCTGTTAATCATTCAAAATGAAGTGGGTGTCATTAATGTGCATATATGTATGGATGGTGACGTTCGTTCGTGCTGGAAACTTCACTTTTACATATGACAGTATGTTTATTTTTCATATTTTATTATATCAGAATATATATTCAATTTATTTGCTCTTTATTTTACTAATTATTCCTTGTAAACCTTTTAAATAACGTAATATTTGAGATAGTATATACAGAATTACAAATATATATTTTGTCTAATTTTATATTATTATGATAACCAGAAAGCCTAATGTTAATATATTTTATTCTATATCTCACACCTATTTTTAGACGTTGTATGGTAGCTGGCTTAAAATAAACAGACATTTATAAATTTGCTAAAATAAAAAATAAAACATTTCTGCGAGTCCCAAAATTATTTTCCAAAATGTGCAAAATGATATCTATATATAATATACGTGAAGCAAAAACTTTGGACCCCTTTTTACGAAAATTACGCGGACGGAGGAGCATGAAACTTGGCACTATCATGATTTGACATCCATGTTTATATAAAGTGACATATACATACATACGTTGATAGGACCCGTTATTAACGCGTCAACGGGGACACTGGTGTAATTTAAGCTACGACCTCGTCTCTATGCACGTTAGGAATAAATATGATAATTTTTAAGTGCGCATTGCGTCGTTTAAATTTGTATAATAAATTAAATACAAACTTAACATTGATTAACGATTCCAAGTTGAACTTTACAACTAGAAGTTCTCTATAATTTCGAAATCTTGGATCGTGGAGGTACTATTTAAATTCTCTTGAACGTTCGTTTCGTTTTAATTATTCAAAACGTCTTGATCAGTTTCAGTGGGTTAATCAACACAATTTTTGAAAGACTTAACTTGTTTAAGTTTAATTTTGTTATAAAATGGACAAAGAATTGTATTATCAATTATTTTCTTTTTCTATATTAAATATTTATAATAATTAATATATAGCATTTTCATTTCCTCGCTCTGGTAACAAGGCAAAGCGAGGCGTTGAGTTCCGTCTCTCAGTACACAATCACCTGAAAATGCCGAAAAGTGAGGAACGAATTTTAAGAGAACGGTGTATTTTAACACTAGGTTCTCAGGTTCCCTCTGCCTATCTTGCTATGTCCGGGATACAGGGTGAAGTTGTATATACATTTTTTCTACAATAATTTCTTATCGCATTTACTGCTCTTCTCATAAATATTTTAATTTTAGGAACCGCGCCTCACAACTACGCCACAATTGAGATTAAGTATTAAGCAGAAAAAAAAATACTTTTATAGTTTCTTTGTGCTTTTCCACAAAATTATTAATTGTTATTCTTCAGCGCGAGAAGAATGTTTTTAATTTTGCTTTTCTAATGTTTTATTATGTTGACAATATCTAGACTCAATATATACAGATATTGGTAGTTCCATCAATTTACATGTAGATGTAGATAAGATCATTGCAAACTGATTGCAAACTGATCATATATTACACTATGAGGCAACTATTCCGAATTTGGGTTCATACATATCCTGAGATATCTTACCTTTTATTTTTTTTAAGAAATTATAAGTTTCAAAATATTGTTACATTACAATAAAATTAATTACAAAAAAACTATTTAACAAAAGTGTCTACTGTCTAGTATTAGTAATAAAAGATATGCAACTCACAATTGTTTATCGTGTGGAAAATTGGTTATGATATAGGAGTTAACTGGTTTAATTTAGAAAGTAAAATCTAAGTCAAGTGAGAAAATAAAAACTATTCTCTGACTTAGTCATATTTTCTCTAAAAACACATATATTTTTAAAAACATCTAGGTACATTTTCACTTTTAATGTAATAACCTCAAAAACTAGCCGTATCACCAATAACTTTATATTGAAGTTTGTTTCTTTTTGCTTCACCCTGTATCCGGCACATAGGGTAGGCAGAGAGAAGCTGAAAACCTAGTGTTAAGACACTCCATTCTCTTAATATTTCCATTCCCCAATTTCCGCCGAATTGCAAAGCATTGCGTTCTGAGTGGCGGGACTCAACGTCGCGCTTTGCCTCGTTACCAGTGGGAGGAAATGAAAATACTAAATATTAATTATTATTAATGTTTAAAATTTTCTTTTCCTGGACTGGGAATCGAACCCACAACCGATTTTACAGTGCCTCTCCGCCACGACTGGCCTTTTAATAATGATTAACTCTACAAATGTTTATTATATTACATCTACATATTAATTATTCGCATGTTAACAGTGGCAATGCAATGCAAGGAACATCTCTGTCAGCACGGCTATTTCTACGAAACTTTTTACGCAGTCAACAGCGAAGATCGGAAAATGATGAAATCCGACCCAAGCATCGTATTTGAAATGCATTTTGCAATATTAGCAGCAAGTAATGGACACATCTTACTGTCACCTGTGGAAAAGCCCGATGCTACTGTTTCTGTATACGAATTTGGTAAATTTTGAAAATATTATTTCTATACATCTTCCACACCTTTTGGAGCAACTAGAGAAAACCTAGCAACATACATAGTGACTAGAACCTGAGCCCCTTGCAAACCACTGTGCCATGTGTTCTTATCCAGCCACGTCGCAATACTTAAGCGTTTCGCGTTACAATTTTTTTCTGATGTTAGTATCTCTTTAGAGAGATTTTTGCAAATTTGTACTATCCAAACTTTTTAAATGTTTTTTTCGTATCCTAAGTGTACAATTAACACTTTAAGCTATAGATATAACCGTTGCACCGTTTTCTATTTATCGCCTTTTGAGCAGCAGAACACAATACTACAGTTTGTTTTCACTCTCTGCAGGTAGAAAAATATTTTTATTTTTAGTAGTACAGATTGAACCCAAAGCCTGTATATTTTTTTATAAGAACTTCTTAATACTTATATACTGTTACACAATGATACATATTTTCTTTTGATTTGATCTACGCCTAAATTAGACAAACAAATGGTGTCCCAAAATAAAATATGAACTTCATAGTAAGAAGTAGCTTTTCTGAATATGACATTTGAAAATATCATGATAAGAATAAACTAAGGTTATGAATAGTAATTACTAGTAAAATTACGTTTGAAAAGAGCAACTGTTGAGTTTCTTGGCGGCTCTTTTTAGCAGAACTGCCTTCCGAGCCGGTGGTACTTTCCGGTAGGACTGACAATACTGACATCTTATTGTTATTTGACGATCCAAAAGTGCTTGGAATAGCATTTTTTTTTTTATTTGAATAAACAATATTTTGATTTTTATTGATTTTTAATTTTTGCTTTAATACTTGAATAACATATTGTTCATTTGGTCTTATAGTTGTAGGCGGAGGAGGCAACAAATTTACTGAACTAAGAGGTAACTTAAAGAGAAACGCAAGAGCCTCTGCAAAAACTGTTAGCATCTTATCTCCTATCGAATTTAGAGCTTTTTACATCAAAATTACTGAAGGTATGATATAATGTATTTAAAATGTTATTAAAAAATTAACGCCTGCCGTGGCGCAGAGGCACAAGCGTGCGACTGTAAATGCGACAGGTTGTAGGAACGATTCCAACTCCAGGAAATGGAATTTTTCATTTCCTGGGTTTGGTAACAAGGCAAAAGCGGGGCGTTGAGTTCCGCCACTCAACACGCAATGCCTCAATTTGGCGGAAAGTGTGGAACGGAGTGTTTTAACACTAGGTTCCCTCTGTCTACCCTGCTATATGTGGGATACAGCGTGAAGCTATGCACGTATTAAAAAAGTAAGTGGCAAGTACTAAGCATACTTATATTAGAAAATGTGCCAGAAGAAAATGAATGTTTGTAACTCTATACATTTAAAAATTTGTTATTTTACTTAATTTGATTATAAAATAATGCCCAAGTAACTAAGTACTAAGTATTGTTGGAGCATGTTATGTGCCTGTAAATGGAATAACATTTTACAATGTCTTAGTTTCATGTCGTGTATAAACTGACCTTATGAATTAATTAAATTTCAAATACGTATATTTTGTATTCAGATGGACTTATTGAATTTGGACGTGAAGGTGACATTATGCCAATATTGAGTTATCAAGTTATGTACCCGATTGAGGTGAATTATTTCAGTTTTGCCGCGTGGAACGGTGTAGAGGCTAAGTTCCTATATGATTGCCCCATACCTACAGCCAATGGAACAAGTGGTAAGTGACAACAATATTTCAAGCCATCTATTTTGTGTTTGTATTTTTAATCCAAGTAAATAAAACAGTGTAACTACGTATCTCATATTTCCACAAGGCTATACTTAATCTTACAATATTTTAAATAAACATCTAAAGGAAAATTACTAGTTTTAAATACTAAACACGCTTCTATCTGTTGGCGCTCTTTCGGGCTTTGTCATGAAGCCATGATGGCTTAATATTATGATACTATCACCGGATCTGCGATAATTTCCATAAATATATATATTTAGAATTATTCCTAAAAGTAACTATTCCTAAATATATTGATGTATTACGTTATCCGTTTAAGAATAAAACCCTTCATTGAAACAATTAAATTGAGCTTGATATATGTTATATATTTTATAAAATAAAAAAAATATTTTATTAAAATTACAGTAACTCCGAGTTCCAAAGCAATTGAACCAGAGCTATCCAATTCGGAAAAATTAAAAAGAACTCTATTATACAACAGAAATCCTTACGTGCCGCCAAGACCAAAATTAAGTGTTGATGTAGGCATCAAAATAACAAGCGTGTCCTACAATGCTCTTACTACCAAGCTTATTACGGGTATATCTTTAGCCAGGGTAAGTGTAATGACAATAAAGTCTGCTTACTATTTTAAAAATGACTGCATCATATGTTTTTGTAACAAGGCAAAACGCGGCGTTGAGTTCCGCCACTCAGCACGCGATGTTTTAATTCGGCAATAAGTGGGAAACGGAAATCTTAAGAGAACGGAGTGTCTTAACACTAGGTTCTCTAGTTCCCTCTGCCTACCCTGCGATGCGCGACATACAGCGTGAAGCTAAAAAAAGATAGTTTCTGTAAATTCGCTTTTATAATATTTTTGTTACCTAGTCCTTTCTTTGTCAGAAAATATAGACGTATGTATATGATATTTCATGTAACAATCTCAATTAAAGAGAATAACAATTATTATTAGTAATTTATTACAAATATATGTTTCTAAATTGTTATTACCAGAAATGGACGGACGACAGTATGGCGTGGAATCCTAGCAAATTCAACGGTACGAGCTACCTTACATTTCGACAAGGCCAAATTTGGAGTCCAGCTTTATCCATTTACAAGTGAGTACCAGGTATTTCATATTAATCGTATATATTATTTACCTTTGATCATGGACTACTATAAGGTTTCCAAGAAAGTATTTCTGAAAACTAAAATATACGTGATTACACCCTGTTAAAATAGCTTCATAATAACGCCTGTCGTGGCGCAGAGGCACAAGGGTGCGACTGTAAACGCGACAGGTTGTGGATTCGATTCCCACTCCAGGAAATGTAAAATTTAGTATTTTCATTTCTTGGGTTTGGTAACAAGGCATAGCACGGCGTTGAGTTCCGCCACTCAACACGCAATACCTCAATTCGGCGGCAAGTGGGGAACGGAATTGTTGAAAGAGTATGGAGTGTCTTAACACTAGTTTCTCTGGTTCCCTCTGCCTACCCTGCTATATGCGGGTTACAGCGTGAAGTAAAAAAAAAAAGTAGCTTCATATATGTAAAAATCACGAAAATCAATGATCTCATAATATCTGTTTTATTCATAATTAACTGTGACTTCGTAAGTAACTTTCACTTCATGTCTATTATTATTTTTATACAGCGAGTATTATTCCTTCTTTCTTCTCATACAAATATACGCATGCTCTATTTACTTAACGAGGGGTTCATAAATTTATATTTTGATTGGTCATAATTATGTTTTCATGTACTGTACAATTTTCATTCACGAGTACCAATATATTGATTCTCTAGAAATTGTAATACCTATATTGCAGTTCCGATGGTGTATCCTTATTAAATTCTAAGAATCCAGAGCTTATCCTCATGGTCAATAGTGGTCAAGCTATGGTACATATGCAGACTACTGTCAACACCTGGTGTTACGACGTTAATAATGGTATGGCAAAGTAAGTTTACAAGTTTAATTACAGGTAATTCTTATGAGTGTACAAGAATAATTATAAAAAATACAGAACAATAACATAATTTATCCTAAAAAATAACATATTGAAAAAAACTATAAAATATATATTGCGCCTCTACACACGATTCAAGATTTCCTCAATTAATAAACCATCTACATCAAAAGACTTTGAAAATGTTTTATTAACAAATTATAGTTACTACTTTAGATGTCAGTCGGCGTGCAAAGGCACAAGCGTGCGTCTGTAAACACGTTAGGTTGTGGGCTCGATTCCCACTTCAGGCAATGAAAATAGGAAATATTTTTAATAACTAATTATTATTCTATTAATTTCTTTAGTGTTTTTATTTCCTCGTTCTGGTAACAAGGCAAAGCGTGACGCTGAGTTCAGAGCCACTAAGCACGCAATGCCTAACAGAAATCTTAAGAGAACGAAGTGTCTTAACATTATGTTCTCAAGTTCCCTCTGCCTACCTACTCTGTTAAGTGGGGAACACAGCGTGAAGTTAAAAAAAATACTTTACCATTAAATTATTATGATCATCTCTTATCAATACAGGTGGCCTCGAGACGAATATGAATGTCCAATAATTATAGAACCTTGGCAGGTACATGAACATATACTATTGAAAAAGGTCGATGCTACAAATGAAATGATGACAATTGTAAGTTTATCTAATGAAATTAAATATTCATTTATTTTCTTAATAATATTTTTTTCTTTAGTTTGTTTTATAATATTTTATTTTTATTATTTTTTTAATAATTGGAAAACATTGTCTTGACGATAAAACATCGAAACTAAAAAGTAATTTAATATATATGTATATAGTTAAATACTTAATTAAATCATAATGCTTCATATTTGTATTTACCTAATTATGATTTTTAAAATATACTGGAAATTAAAAAAAAGCATGTTAAATGTGACACCCAACATGGGACTATGCATTGCTAGTTTGTTAAATATTATTATTGTGTAAGAAAAGATATAAACAAATCTAAAATTATACAAATCCTAAGTCAAATACACTACATATTATCAAATCTCTCAATATTTAAACTTTAATCGCAATTTATTGTTCTTTAAAAATTTCCGAAACTTCCGGCATGACATTTCCATAGTTCAAATTTCAATATATATTTTTAATTAATAATTATTTAAAGAACAGTTTACTTCTCAAACTACTGTTTTATAGCAAGATCAACTATATACATTTAAAATAGTATATCTTAAAATATATGATATGTTCTAACCTGTACTGAGTAAATCTTTTCCATTTATTTCATAGGGAATATTTAGTGAAGGCAAAAATATTATAACCTACGTACTCTTTCTGCCTGCTCCTATAGTTGTGAAGGTGTTTCTCCCAAATGATCATATTTTGTGTAAACTTGCTATTTTCGTATATATTTATAAAAAATCAGTACGCAGATATAGACGAGGTCATACAAAACGAATGGGAAGTTATATCTGAGAAATATGTCTTGAACGCCACAAGTTGGAATGGAATGTACAGCGATGACAGCGCAATCGTCAATTATACGAGACAAAGTGACAGAATCGTCATAAATTTAACATTGAAACGTCGAGCCACTGCTTACAACATTGTTTTTTATACACCTTTATTAGGTAAAGTATTTTCGTCTTCTCTATTTACTTTAGATTTATTTTCAAATTCGATTTTAGTGGAGTAGGAAGAAAGATCCCCTTATTATATTTTTGGCAATTTTTGTGACATTGCCTGATGATTGCCTTTGGGCTCCCACACTAAGGAAATGAAAATAATTTTCAATAACATAAACATACCCTAGTATTAAGATCTAAGTCACAAACAAAACTCCCTATGTACACTAAATCTAACAATTTCGAAAATTAAGCAATGGTTACATTTTACTTTAAAAAAAAGATATAGATAAGATTCACGGTCAATGGTATCACGGTTATGGTACATCTAAAGATTTCAGCGACGCTTACTTACTACTTCATTAAAAAAGTTCATAAAATATTTTTGACATATGATATTTCTTAACAATTCATATTATAAGATTAATATTTTTTAAAAGGCCAATCATCAAGATCGCCCAACCCATCCAACTAGTCTATTGTATTACTGTTATCTAACTAAAGTAGTTAGCAAATGATTTGGCATTTGACAGAAGGGGCATAGTGATACATTTCATAATGTAGGCCATATTCTTTTGGCCTACATTCAGAGATGAATACTGAATTTCAAGATCCGATGCTTTTCTCTTATGCGAGCCGGGGGTGGCAATTATATACGTATATATATTTTCTGTTTCAGCTCTTGTAACATTTGTATTACTTTCTTTTTGGAGTGAATCTCTAAGCATGAAGAGAGTTGGGTTTTACTCATATTGCACTGTCATCATTTGCATGGGATTGTGTTTCATTGATGATTTGATACCTTGTTACACTATACCTACTATATGTAAGTTTTATTAATAACTAAATAATTGTATTAAATTTAACTAAAGGTTACCGCACAACTTTTTAGTGAGTAAACTAATTTAGATGTTCTGAAGAAGTTGATTTGATCATGAAGTTTTTGAGTTATTCGTAATGTTACCTTCGTACCTACATGTTATTTGAACTAAATAATTGAATTAAATTTAACTAAAGATTTATTAGAAAATATATCGTCCATCAGACTAAGCAGACCACATAAAAACGTATGTTCTTAAATTTCTTTATTTTCTTCCTAAGCACCAAGGAATCCTATCCTAAGTGCCTAGTAAGAAGTGAATATTGACCTTTTATTTGTATTCTTAATAAACATTAAAGAAAAATGTAGAGTGACGTATCTCTATCAGCCCTACATACTGTAAGAAATGCGTGATGCAAAAAATAAATAAAAATTATATATTTTCCTTCCAGTGATTCTGTACACGGTTGTATTGGGAGGTGTGCTTCTGGCTCTCATTGTCAATGTGGCGCTTATGACGTCATTAGCCAAGAAATTGTGTAAGACACCCACCATTCAGAATATATTGACTTCACAGTGGTTTCGAGCTTTATTTTGCCTACCACCGTTAAAGGTATTGCTCAAAAGTGATTTATTAAAACGTATTTACACGCCGACCAAATTTTGATACGTATGTTATCACATATTTAGGAAATGAAAACTATTTTTACAAAATGTATAATGCGCTTGGACGGTTTTCAAAATGCGCAGGTTCGAGTCCCGCTGGGTTCAAATTTTTATATGTCTTCTAAAAATGTGTTACATACGTTTCAGGCGGCAAGAATCTATTATAAGACATTTACTTTGTTTGTTGACTAGCAGATCCTGACGCCATTCTTTATATTACCAAAAACTAACGTATATTAAAATATATATAATTTAAAATATGTCCCAGGTATGTCAAATCTATGAAACTATAGACGATTTTCGTGAGGACGACATAGTGGTGACGTCACCAAGCGGTAATATCGAAGAAATGCAAAGTGACAATACTGAGCGCGACGAAACTATAGATCTGGCTGAGGCGATAGACAAAACAATGTTTGTTGTTTACTCTATAGTGTTTGCTGTTATGTTAGCGTTACATTTCTAAGCTTAATGTTATTATTTAAGGATTTAATTAAAGGAGCAATATTCTACTTAAATTAATGTTTTAACTTAAAATTTCCTATGTTTTGTGAAATATCCATATATATATTTTATATTTTTAATTAATTAATATTTATACTTTACTTCTATTCGTATGTTTTTGCAATATATAGGAGGTAAAAAGGTGACAAGGTCAAGCTAATTCAGTTTACAAAAACCTGATAATAATGCAAAGTTACTATATGTTTTTAGTTGTAATGTATTTCGTTAAGTATAATTTCGATATAGTTTATTTTAATCTGTGTTTTAATTCTAAGCTATGTCGGTTAACTTGGAATCTTAAAAAATGAGATAAAAATGACGTTTGTTAGTAAAAGATGGACCTTGCCGTCTTTTTAGTTACCCATGATATAGCTTAAAATAATATTTTAACTGAAAACTTACTAACTCTTACTATGACTTTAATGAAAAATCGATATATAGATATATATATTTTATAATTTTACTATTATTTAAGCAATAATTATGTTTTACTTGTATTAGTATTTTTTTCGCAATAAACAATGTTATTACACCTAGCTCCTTTATCATATTTTTCATAGTTTACAATATATAAAATTGACTGATATTTACGTATCCTAAGACTCAACGTGTAAAATAGATATGAAAAAATAAAAATATTTATACTTGCTTTTTTTATTACTTTCTTTGGTTAAAGAATATATGTATTTTAAAAAAAGCACCATCACGTTTTATTCCGTATAGCAAGGTAGTGAGACAGAACCTAGTGTCAAGACACTGATATGATAAGAGTGTCTTGACACTCCGTTGGCTGATTTCTGCTCGACAGACACGCTTTGTCTCACCAGAGCGGAGAAATGAAAATAATTTAAATATAATCATTACCCTGAGTGGGAATCTTATAATAGATGAAAAGAATTTAAATGTTTTACCCATTTTTTATCTAAGACTCAATTTTAAATGCATTGAAGTTATTTCAATATATTTTTTAACCGATTTCAAAAATATATGTGTTACCTTTTACAGGGTGAACCAATTTTGATGATGAGGAAGTTTTTAAATTATTCGTAATAATGTTACTTTTTAGATCATTTTATTCTAAATTCTAAGTCCGTTCCCTTTTTTTTGTTAAAGGCTTATAAATAAAATATATTAAATATACGCTTTTACCCCAAACAGGAATCTCAGTTAACATGGCCCTAACAAACAATTTCTTTTCATCTCCTTCTTTTTCACCTTCACGAAGTATCCCGCACATAGCAGGGTAGACAGAGGGAACTTAGCGTTAAGATACTCCGTTCCCTTAAGGTTTTAACTCCCCACGTTCCGCCAAACTTTCTAATAATTTTTAAATATTAATATTACCTATAGATGAGAAGATATTGTGGTTTAGTTATAGGTAAGGAAAGGTAGTGTTGTGATAACTGTATACGCCAGGAGGCGTATACAAGCTTGGAGGAACTATCGTTACCGTCTTTCACCTAACTATACTAGGAATATCGAAAATATACATTATTCTTATATTTTTATAAATTAGTCAGCCGGTACTTCAATCGATTCTCTTTCCCCTTGAACTTGTATTTTAAATGAATATAGAATCTGTTTCGACTTTAAGCAAAATAGTATAAAAGTTGGTAAAACAAGTCATTACCATGTAATAGAAGTCTTGCTTATACTTCTAAATAAAATTGTGCAGTTAACACTTTTTTTAAACACTTTTGATCGCATAAATTATTTAAATGTTAATAAATTAATAATTACCTATTTAGTATTTTCCTTACCGTACGCTTTACACCACGGAAATCACCTAAAATTACAATTGTAATCCATAGACCATTAGAGTGGTCATTAAATACGTTTCCTTTCACCGATTCTGTACACGGTTGTATTGGGAGGAGTGCTTCTGGCTCTCATTGTCCACGTGGCGCTAATGACGTCATTAGCCAAGAAATTGTGTAAGACACCCACTATCCCTACTAATATTATAAATGTGAATGTAAGTTTGTTTGTTTCGCTTTCACGCCTAAACAACTTAACCGATTATTATGGAACTTCTTACACATTTTCTTAGTAGCGTCAAAATAGACAGGACATACGTTTTTTTTTTCAAAAAAAATAAAAATCTAACAGCTTCAAAGGCTTCAAACAGCTAACAGCAAGCAGCAGGTACGTACGCAAAACTATGGAAAACCAATACCGATTATCTTTCCAATATGTCAGAAATAATAAATATAAATTAATACAAATTGTCTCTATTATCTTTACAGATTAAATATCTTATTTATTAAAAATAACAATGCATACATGGTTAAAATTTTACCAAAAAAAAGTGATTTTAAATAAAATTCAATAAAAAGTATCATTATTACGAATAACTCAAAAACTACTTATCAGATGTTTACTAATTTTAAATCAGACTACATCAGACGCCCTAGCAATCATAGAAAAATAATCAAAATTAACTAACCCAGAAAAAAATTATACAATTACAGACATAAAAAATACCTCCTTTTTTGAAATCGATTGAAATTATGTCTAGCACTTGGCAAAATATAACTGCTGTAGAGTAACAAAAATTGCGGAGTTTCATTTAAAATTTAATTAAGATTACTTTAGAAATGTTCCATTGAATTCAATTCCATGATTGTTTCAATAGAATTTGAACAGCATTCGTTCCACTATTTCACTTTGCATAAAGATAAACGAAAAGTTCTCTCGCTGGCGACTTGTAATAAATCTTACTATTTTATGTGTATTTAACTTTTTTAGTCATTCTAATATTATGTAAAAAAACATAACATATCTATTATGTATTATAAATACATATATTTTCTTTCCTTTTTTTAATTTTAACTTTTTTTTAACTTAATCGCTAAATGTAAACCCTGCTATATGTCTAGAGATAAGTCCACCTCCGTCCATCTTTGTTTGTATTTTATTAAGTGCAACAAAAATATTTATTATATATTTTGAAATGCTTTTTTAACTAAAAAAAAATAATCACGAATATAGTATTCGTAAAGTACATGAATCATTATAAGAAAAATGTATTAACATATATTTTGTACGTCGCAGACAAATTTAATAAATTTATCCTTGCGCTAGTAAATGACTGATAGACAACATACAGCCAAAGAAGCTGAAATTTCTTACGTAGGCTCCTTGGGGTTTATAAGAGATCACTAAGAGAGATTTTCCCAAATTTCTTACTGAAACGGGAAAAAGCTACATTTTAAGTGATGGACGTCCAGCAAACTAAGTTGGGGGCCACAAGTAGTTGTTCAATAAAATATTTGAGTCCTTTAGTTTCTTGTAATTGGATAACTAAGAATTATAACATACATATGATTTTAAAACTTTAAATTATTTAAACTGAGCTTCAATATTTGAATAGAAATAAAATATATGATTTCACAAATTTTATTTATCATTAAACTAACTATAAAATCAATTAGTGAAGAAATATCAACTGTGTATAATTAATTTCAGTGATTGATGCAATGATTTTAGTTGATAGATGATGAATGATCAATCATCAATAGTATTATTTGTATAAATAAATTATTATCGCAGCGAACTGAGACTTCTGACCGTAAAAGCTATAGCTAGTTGTAATTTAGATTCTCGCTCGGGGTAAAATTTTTAATAGCTTCACGCTGTATCCCGCACATAGTGGACAAAGAGAACCTGACAACCTAGTGTTAAGACACTCCGTTCCCCATTTTCCGCTGAATTGAGGCATTGCGTGCTGAGTGGCGGAGCTTAACGCCGCGTTTTGCCTTGTTACTAAGGTAGGATTATATTTCAATTATTTTCAATTCTATGCTCTGGTAAAGACAAAGCGGCGTTTAGTTTCGAGTCTCTATGCAGTACTCTGACTATGCAGGAAAAAACGTGAAACTACAAAATAAATAATAGAAAATATACAAAAACAAAAATAACAATTCCTTTTGAAACTAATGTTAAAATTTCTCTTTGAATCTTATATTATCTATAAAAATATTATTTACGTATCTGTTTCTCCATCGTATATTTAGAAACCTTCAATTTGCATTGTTATTTACCGGATGACTTGCCCGAAGGGTGGCCGGTCGGGCGGAACTTTCTACACTATCTTTGTTTTTGATATTAGTTTTCATACACATATATAAATTGTTATATTTTTATATCAATAATAAAAAACAATAATTATTTATATATGTATGATTGTTTTTATATAAGTTATGTATCAGAATATACATATGAATAGTATGGAAAATGGAATTCAATTCTTGCTAAGGTTAAAATCTATAAATCTTATGAAATTCTATTATTTAAATAAAAGAAACTGAAGAATATTTTCACGTATTGCTTAATTTCATAATAATTATAGCATACGAGTAAAGAAATAACGAATAAAAATTGTATATTTACACAGACTGATTGAAATTCCTTTGTTTTTGTCCTTCGGTTTAATTAGTGCATTTTTATATAAAAAAGGTAATTTTACTGAAATGTTTTTTATAATTATTCATTTACATTTAATTTGTAAATACCCTATGTAACTGTAGTAGGCCATTGTAATTCATGGCTCAGTGGGACATCATCCGAATGTAAACGCGATGGTTGTGAGTTTGATAAGGTAACATGACATAGATAGAAGTACCTAGTGACAGATTATTCCGTTTTTTGATTTATGTTGATTTAGCGACTCTCCGTGATAGAAAAAAGAGTTCAGTTCCGTACTTTGCATAGGCAAGCTGGTGAGATATATATTAACTTAACTCCTCACTTGACATAAGACAGAAATGGCGATACATTTATGTATAAGATAAACCAAATGAAAATACTTAACTGAATAATTTAAAATTTTTGTACCATCATGTGCTATGTATATGAAAATTTCGGTCATGGCTGTAGTCAAAAGATCTAGAAAGAAGTAGAAAACTAACTAAATAATATATTTATTAAAATATCCATACTTCATATGGACCCAGGCACTCACAGCTAGGGCGTGCCCTAAAAATCTTGTTTGAATTTCATCTAGCAAAAAGTGTGTTCCTCACGTATGAATGTAGAAATAAAGAGTGGATTAGATTATTTAGAAACATCTTCAGTATGAATAAGGTAAGTGTTTTCGAGGCTATAGAGACCTTATTCCTTTTTTTTAGCTTCACGCTGTATCCCGCACATAACAGAGTAGGCAGATGGAACCAGAAATTCTAATCTGGCGACACTCCGTTCTGGGGCTATAGTTTAGTGTGTATAATTTATTGTGTTAAAACATCATCAAGAAAAAAATTGCTTAACATTACTATTTTACATTCATATAGTTATAATTCACTTTACGAGTTAACGCACTTTATTAGAAAAACGATAGGTTTAGCTAAACTAAAAACATACTTCTGGGATACCTTAATATGATTTAATTTGTTATTCATATACCTAGAATACGAAACATATTGCAAGAGTATATAATAATAGGCTACATTTTATTATTTTTATTTTAACTTTATATTTCATTTATACGGTAAAATTAAGATTAAAAAGAAAATCGACTTCAAAGAAAAAGAGTACAATTACAAATAACTCAAAATTCATCGTATGAAGAAAAAATCATAAAAATTGGTCCACCAGTAAAAAGTTATCCGGTAACATACATAAAAATATGGTTAAAAATTACCTAAATATTTTATTAACATATGACAACCACACAAGCAAAAGCTCTAGTATTACAAATTAACGTATACTGAAAGTAACATCACAGCTTGCAGCAGTAATGCCTTTGTGCCTGTAGTCTGCAGGCTGATTGCGACGCTCTCGCTTATAGATTCACTGCGAGTGTGTTTCTAGAATAACAAATTTACCAATTTAACAATGTTGTATTACGCTAGGTATATTTAATTAACTAGGTATCGTCCGCAACTTTGTTTGCATATGCTTGAAAATGGTATATATTTTCCATAAAATCAAATTTATTACCTATTCTCGCAGAAATTTCAGGAAATCCACTTTTAATGTTTTCCAAAAAAGAAGATTAGCTTTTTTTTGTTGTGCAGAGATTTAAAGAGGAATAGTTTTATTAATTAAAGCTTAGAACACATATTACTTCCAAAAATCACAGAAATTTCGGTCAGTCAAACATCATTTGTTTTAAAAAAGCATATAATTTTACGATATCCCAACAAGTAATGTCTCAGTCAGAATTAAAATACGAAATAAAAATGTGATTTAGTTAATAAGTCCTCCCTTCAAAATATACACTTTAAGCCATTTTATTTGCACAAGCATTTGCAACCAACAAGCTATTAAGTTTAAAATTGAATCTTACGCTGTACGCTCAATTAAAACTACATATCTTAAGTAAAGTTTACCCGTTTGTTGTTCCTCGCCAAATGTCAACATGAACTCAACATGCGCGCTTGTAAAATTGAATAATAATTATTAATACAAACATCACTGAACGTCAATTATGGAGAAACCATTTCAAAACTTAATTACTTACAAAGCAAATTAATATGTATCACTGTACGCATTAAAGGAGTCTATCGGAACGGTGGAACAACTCAATTACACTCGTTCCGAAGTTTTTGTCCAATTTATGAAATGAAGCGTTTTAAAATAATACATTTAATTTGTATTTCCATGTTCAGATAACTGTCTTGTTTTTTTTTTATTTTAGATAGGTAAAGTTTTTTTTCAATTGTTTAATTTTTAAATACTTCATATTTATTAAAACGCCATCATATGCATCGATATCGATACAGTTAAAAAGTGCAAACAATGTGTATAAGTTCTGTCTTCACATGAAAAATAATTCATTTCTTAAAAATTTACGATTTATTATGATTTGTATATATGTACTATTTTTTTTTAACTTCACGCTGTATCCCGCATATAGCGGGGTAGGCAGAGAAAACCAGAGAACTTAGTGTTAAGACACTCCATTCTCTTTCAACATTTCCTTTCCCGTCAAATTCAGGCATTGCGTGTTGAGTGGCGGAACTCAACGCCGCGCTTTGCCTTGTTACCAAACCCAAGAATTGAAAATACTAAATTTTACATTTCCTGGAGTGGGAATCGAACCCGCAACCTGTCGCGTTTACAGTCGCACGCTTGTGCCTCTGCGCCACGACAGGCGTCATGTACTATTTATAGTAAATAAATTATAAAAATAAAAAAAAAATCATTGCCGCTTCTTGATTAGACATTACTTGACGTTGAAATCTCTAGCGTAACCTGAAAAAGGAGAATAGAGAGAGAGAGAGAGAGACATTATTTTCCACAGATTTTTTAAGAATACAAAATATCGTTATTTCTATACTAATATTTTTTTCACGCGGTATTCCGCACATAGCATGGTAAACAGTGGGAACCTAAGAACCTAGTATTAAAACATTTCTTTCACTATTATAAATAAAGAAATGAAATTAAAAAAACATCGTTCACTTATTATTTTTCTTATATACTCTATAAGCTTAACACTTGGACCTCTTTACAATGTTATTACCGTAAATGAATACATAATTCGGAATATCCCACATAGTATTCATGTACGCGTGACGCCGTGATAGATAATCGTTAAGCGCTTTGTTATTATTAATTACCTTTTAATTACATAGCTCTCTCAAACAACATTATTGCTTCATACTGGAAATGAAATTCCATGTTTGTTTGTCTGGTAGAAATTCTGAGTATAGAGTATGGAGTATAGCTAGCAATTTTCGCTGGAAATTTACGTAATAGAATTTTAATGGCATTTTTTTAGGTTCACCTACATCTACTTGTCAGTCACTATAAAAACAACTCTTCCGTTTACAAAAAAAAATATTAACATCATGCCCAATAAGACTAAGGCTCATAAAGAAATTGAACTTGAATTGCAACATCTCTACAGACTAGAATTATTCATAAATAAAATAATAAAAACTACAAATATATATGATACTAACGAATTACCCTCGTACTGTTAAAATTATATTCTATTAATAATATATGCATACATATATATATGTAGCTTCACGATGTATCCCGCATATAGCAGGGTAGGCAGAGGGAACTTAGTGTTAAGACACTCCGTTCCCCACTTTCCGACGAATTGAGGCATTGCGTGCTGAGTGGCGGAACTCAACGCCACGCTTTGCCTTGTTACCAAACCCAGGAAATGAAAAATTTCATTTCCTGGAGTGGGTATCGAACCCACAACCTGTCGCGTTTACAGTCGCACGCTTGTGCCTCTGCGCCACGACAGGCGAGTTTTGTATATGTTCAATTATAAGTGTATATCAATTGGTATATAATTTTTTTATATAAAATAACATATATATATAAAAACTCTAAGATTTCAAATTTCCCTAAAACGATTTGGCAAAATGGAAATACTATATATTTGATTTAGAAACGTGATCCGGTGACCACTGGCGCTATATTGTTAAGGTCGTTCTTTGAATATAATATCTTACATAAATTACAATTTTGTCATTTTAAATGATTGTTGTATATCTTTTCAAAATATGAAACGATACTTTTAAATACAACTTCGCGCTTTTTTTCAACGGAGACGGCAGAGTGTAAAAACACTCCGTTATGCACGCTCCACCTGAAATCAATACATTGCTTGCTGAGTGAAGATACTTAATGCCTACCATAATTGAATTGGTAAGTGCAGAAACAACGTAAGTCCGGATTTTCAAATTTTGCAGGTGGTAGAAAAAAGTATATAAGTTAGCTTTCTAAGCTAGTTTAAATCGATTACGATTCATTTTTTGTGACTTACGTTGTTTCTGCACTCACCAATTCAATTGTAGTCTAAATGAAATGGAACCCCCCAAAAATTGGTAGTTAGAGTTACCTGTCCCATTATTCTACGAATTGTTATGACTTCGAAACTGGTTGTAGGTTATTCTCATCTGGTGTTTAGTCTTATTAAGTTAAAGGATTCGCTATTGGCGAAATACTACTGCAATGTTATTTTCGGTTTATAACCGCGCTTTTAATCACGGATAGAAAACGAGCAGAAGGACCACCTAATGGTAAGTGGTTACCTTCGCCCATAGACATCTACAACACCAGAAATGTTGTAGATGCGTTGCCGACCTAGAAGATACAGATGGAAGGGGGGGGATAATGTAGTACTTCACTATCGGAATCACCGCATTTTAGGGAAGGAAAGGATGGGTGGGAAAGGGGAAAACTATGCTTAAATTGTTATATGCGTATTGCTTATTACTGAGTGCACCAATTTTGATGATTCTTTTTTATGTGATAGCTAGTGATTCTGATGTGGTTAATTTAAATTAATTAAGATCTAAAGAGTAGTTTTTGAGTTGTTCGTAACAATTTAACTTTTTAGTGTATTTTATTTGTAATCGGTTTTCTTCTCTTGGTAAAATCTTATTTATTATTCTTTAATAACGTCTGTTGTGGAGCAGAGGCACAAGCGTGCGACTTTAAGCGCGACAGGTTATGGGTTCGATTCCCACTCCAGAAAATGTAAAAGTTTAGTATTTTCATTTACCGGGTTTGGCAAAAAGATAAAGCGCGGGGTTGAGTTCCGCCACTCACGATATGCCTCAATTCGGCGAAAAGTGGGTAACGGAGTGTCTTAACACTAGGTTCCCTCTGCCTACCCTTCTATATACGGGATACAGCGAGACGCTAAAGGAAAAAAAAATCTTATTTTAAAATAACATTTTGATTTATTTCATAAATCACTGAAACTTAATAAAGCTTAGATTTTTAAAATCGGAACACATACAAAATGGTGTTAATTGCTTTCAACGAAATGGTTTTGTATTAAATCGTACACATTTCTACTTCAAAAGGAAAATTGCAAATATATTGAATAAATAAATGAAAAATATAATAACGTATATATTTATTCGAATTTTAATATTATATATTCGTGATTAGAAAATCTATCTAAATAAGAGACCATAGTAGCGCAGTGGGACGCCACCTAATTGTAAACGCGATTGATCATAAGTTAGATTCCTATTCAGGGGAGTTATTATATTAAAGTTATTTCAATTTCTCATCTCTGTTAAGACAATGAACTAATTAATTTTCTCCACTCTGGTATGTTAAAGTACAGTGTTGAGTTCCGCCACATAACAAGCAATAATAAGAGTTGATAGTGGCAAATGAAGGGTTTTGACTTTAGTTTCTCTCTGACTACCGTGCTATGCGGAATAAGCCGTCAAGCTTTTATAAGTTTTAATTACTAACAAACTTTGCTTGCTACTGTGACTTTTCTTGAATCACACCTTTTAGATTTAATGAATGGCATTCATAGTACAAGAATATGATGAATATTATGATGGGATAAATATTATTTCTTATATATTTCTTTAAGCCCGTATCCCGCACATAGCAGGTAAACAGAGGGAACCAGAGAACCTAGTGTTAAGTCACTCCGTTCTCTTTTAATATTTCTATTCGCCACTTTACAATTTATTATATTATAAATATGAATTTATTAATAATTAAAAACACAAACAAGTACATAACAAGTAATTTCTATACAGAAATATAAGGCATCAGAAGATGTTGGGGCAATTCAAGATATATGAGGATCTCGCTTAAATATTCCATTTCCGTGCGATGTGTGCGTGAATTATAACTGAGTGATGCTTGAACCAAGGGCATTACAGTAATATGACTGAAGTACAACGCCCTTTTATTATTCTGAGACCACTTCTATACTTTAGGAAGAAAAAAAGCTAAGTTCTTTGGTGGTTTAGGTTTATTTTATTTGAAAATATTAAATGTATTAGGTTTGTACTAGTTGGAATTATGTGTGTTGAATATTTTTTTGAATACGTAACTAGAAATACATACGTAACTGGAAAAAAATGTTCCTTCTCATGTTGGTAATGCGAAAATTTGTGAGATAACTGTTGAGAAAAAAATTTGAATTAAATAATGAAAATCTACAGTATTATATAGCTTATCATGAGAATAACACATAGACACACCATATTATAGCGATAAGTATTAAGTAAATCGTAAAAATACCTACAGTCAGACAGCTACTCGGGCATAGGCCGCGGAAGGAAGGACAATGACAGGTATGTATCTAAGCAAAAAAAATATGTTTGAATACTTTCCATTGCTTTAAGGGATAAAGCGGGAAGCCAATATGTTTTATAATATTATACTAGAAATACTTTTAATTAATAAAATAAAAAATACAACACTACCAAGCGCTTCATACTTCTGTAAAATGCCAAACACGTTGTTAAAACAACGTATTCTTATCCACGAGAAACAAAGAAAAAGCAAAAAAAATGAATGCTAGACTAACATAAAACTTTAAGTATATTGCAAGTATCTATTTCAAGCCATTGCATGGTAAATGGAAAACACCGTAGATAAATTATAGGGGGTTTAGATAAAACGGAATTCACAGATAGCTTGGCAGCCAACCAACATGTTAATACTTTAAAGTAATACAACATTTATTTGTATTTGAAATTTTTGGCCAAGAATATTCTGACGATTTTCTTATCTGCATAAGTATTTTAGTTTTGTGACACTCAGACTCTGTTATAGGTAGCGAATAAAATGTATAAATTGTAAAGATATATATACGAGTACTGCAACTACTGTAGTATAAAAGAAATTCTATTTGTGTACAACTATTTCTATAGATTTAGTTCAATAAGACAAAAATCATTTAGAATTTCATTGTAATTTATAATTTTATTATTATTATACGTACGGTAGGTACGTATGCCCTCTTTAATGTACTTCTCTCTCTTTATCTTTTCCTCCCGAAATTGAAACATAACGGTTGGCGGAACTTAAACCTACGCTTTGTCTTACCAAAAGCGAGAAAATAATAATAACTCAAATATTATATATGTATATTAAATATGATGTATCGTATATTACACAATATGTATTTTTATTGTATCTTAATAAAAACATTGGATTTCCTTGCGTCTTCTTCACATAAACTTGTAAGCCCTCATAAATTTCATAAAATAGGTCGAATTTTTTTCCATCGCATATTAATACAGACATAAAGATATTTATAGTAAATATATAAATTATTTCAATTCAAATATTTGGAATCAACCAATAAGCGTTAACCCTATTAATAACATAATAACCTTTATATGAAAAGTAATCCCTTAATCGTATTGAAAAATCGTCAAATGTTATATCACCAATTTCCATTTTGTTTTAGTTTATCCAATTTCAATTTCGAGAATCCTTTAAAGGATTCTCGATAACAGACATAAAAAAACAATATATTTCTGTTATATTCAAGTTCATAGTTTATATAAGAATATATTTTTTCTATAATAATGTTAGCTGTTGCGCACAGTGATTGACAGTTTCTTTTTTTTTAAATTACGTTATATTCATATTTTATTTACTAACTCATGCAATTTGGAACGACTCTCCCAGACCAAAGTATTTTAGTATGATGGGAGAAAGCTACCGAGAAGTATTGCTCTGTAGAGAGGTGGTAGAAACAGCTAAACACGTAATGGTAGGGTGTGGGGTACTACTAGATAACGGCCAATAGTCGCGCCTGACATTATTGTCATTCATGACAAAGGATTGGAAATCATACGCGAAGGTTTTTCTTTCCGTAGCAAGAGCCCAGAGAAACATAACAACCAACAAACGATCAATAGAGTTTGTGAAAGAAGGCTTGACTAAAAAAAAATACAAAGAAGTCGTACTCAATTTTAGAATCAGCCTCTTATTCCAAATTTAAGTAAGGCTTCTTATGACTAAATGTCAAGGTAACATTCGATTATTCATACGTATTGTAACATATGACTTAGAAATAAGTATCATTAGTAAGTATGTGGAGATTAAATATATATTTCTCATTTGTTCATCTGCATGGTGCCCACTGTTAGATATGGATAGGCCTTATCCATAGATCTTTACGACGACCGGTCCTCTGCGTAGCAAATCAAAAACACACATATTTCGTTTTCCTGTGATTTTCCATCCGAATCCATAAGCCTCTTAACAGTGTTCCTCTTAAACTAAATCCAAATACTAGCAAAAGCTAGTACTATATGTACTAACATATTTTTATAGCTTCACGCTGTATCCCACACATAGCAAGTAGAGAGAGAACCTAAGAGTCTAGTGTTAAAACCCTCCGTTGTCTTTTAGCATTTTCGTATCCCACTCTCCGCCGAATTGAGGTATTGCGTGCTAATTGGCGGAACTCAACGAGGGGCATTGTCTTGTTAAGATTTTAACAAAAAGAAAACCGACTTCAAAGAAAATGTACTAAAAGAGTACACTTATTACAAATAACTCAAAATGACAGTTAGGATCTGAAGTCATTTTAAATGAACATGTCAGAAGCATTTTTCTATCATATGAAAAAAGAATCACCAAAATTGGTCCACCCAGTAAAGTGTTATGCGGTAACACCCATGTTTCGTTTACAGTGTGTTTATTATGTGTACTGAACGTAATTGAAAGAGAAAGGAGTGTCTTAACACTAGGTTCTCAGGTTCTCTCTGCCTACGCTGCTATATGCGGGATACAGCGTGAAGCTAAAAAAAATGTAACATAATATAGATATATAATAAAAACACTTGTTCTAATTCCATACACGATATTTACCGTATATTCCATCGAAAAGCGTTGCTTAAAGAATTCGACATCGGGTCGGTTATAACTCTCAGTTAATCGTTGAGTGCAGTAGCGATCAGCAATATGCATGAGTGGGTTGAAGGGTTGCGGATGAAATTGATTTCCGCTATGAAAACTTGGTTTATTATATTTGATATCGTGAATATATATGGAATAATATTAAGCATGTGCTGCCTAGATTAAATAATTATTTCATATGCTGAAATAATGTGCTATTTAGTAGGAAATATTTTCATTTTTTTTTACTTACGTCACCATCGTGGCACATTGGTATAGAGTCTGACTGTAAGCGCAATTGGTTGTGGATTCGATTTTCACTCGATAGAATTATTATGTATAAATTATTTATATGTTAAAAGAGAACGGAGTGTCTTAAAACTAGGTTCTCGGGTTCCCTCTGCCTACCCAACTATGGGCGAGATACAGCGTGAAGCTAAAAAAATTACATTTTTTCCACTTTAGTAAGACAAGTCACGGCGTTGACTTCCGCCACTTAACACGCAATGTCACGGAAGCGGTGAACGAAATGTTTAGACACTAGATTCTCTCTGACTACCTTAAAATGCGAGATAAAGCGCGAACCTTTCCATCTTTTATGATACACAAATATAATCAACTGAAACACGTAACTCAACACTGCTGTTCATTTTCAATCAAAGACATACTATACTATTTGGTAGAACTAAATTACGTATTTTGTCTAATTAGACCTGGCAAACATATACGAGTATATAATACATATACCCTTGAGTGGAATTTAAGCCAACCACAATCGTACTCAATTAGATATCCAAACTGCTGCAATTTGTATGAGAACTACTTCAAGGAACAATTTGTATGATTAAAATCTTGAGTAAAACATTATTATATTACTAAGTATAGCTTTTATGAAATACCTAATAAAAAACAAACTTAATACATTATTTTACGTACCGTTACATAAGTTCTAATATTTTTTTTATATAAAATTACTAGATACTTATATATCGGCCAGGTTATAATCAAATCTATCCTTATAAATTCTAGCCTATATGTTTAGTGATGTACTAAGCTATTTTATTGTAAAGTTTCATTTGAACCGTTCAGTAGTTTTTATGTGGAAGAATAACAAACTTCGATCCAACCTCAAAATCTCAAAATTAAAAATAATAATAGTAAGATCATCTATATACTAAATAAATATGTAAAAAAAAATATTATTTCTCTACTATTTTCAAGTTACATCCATGTTTACAGTTCAGTTTAGTTCCGTTCTTTAATTATGGCGCTTCGAACGTGCCAGTTGAGCACAAATCAGTTCGCCAATGTCACGCTGTATGGAGAACACACGAAGGAGGATTGATCGGTAAAAAAGAAGTTAATTTACACTATGAGGAATGCATGTTTAAAAAGACCCAGTAACACTATAGCGACCTTCACCTATAACAAAATAAATATTTACAATAGGTATATACACAACAAAAAGTATTAGTACTAATGAATAATATTTTACAAAGGGTTATACTTTAATTTTGTTATAACTAATATATTTACACAAAAATTTACATAAAGGATAAACATAAACAAGCATTGACGCCTGTCGTGGCGCAGAGGCACAAGCGCGCGACTGTAAACGCGAGAGATTGTGGGTTCGATTCCCACTCCAGGAAATGTAAAATTTTATGTTTTCATTTCTTGGGTTTGGTAACAAGGCAAAGCGTGGCGTTGAGTTCCGCCACTTAATATGCAATGCCTCAATTCGGCGGAAAGTGGGGAACGGAATTGTGGAAAGAGAACGGAGTATCTTAACACTAGGTTCTCTGGTTCCCTCTGCCTACCCTGCTATATGCGGGATACAGCGAGAAGTTTAACAAACATTGAACAATAAGGGGTCAAATTCAATTCAATTTTATTGTAAACATTATTGTTCAATGTTTAACAAACATTGAACAATAATGTTTACAATAAAAATTTACGGTGTGAAATGACAACATGTCGACCAAGTAGCTCTAAATATATCTATTAGTTTTAAAAGTCCCGTCTTTTTCTATATTATTCACTGTTTTTCATTGTTTTTATATTATTTACCACTGATATATTTCTTATTCTATTTGACAAACAAGCAAATTAATTGAAATTACTTCAGTAATAAGCGGATCGTATTAGGTTCCAAAAGATCATTATTTCAAAGTAAACTCGTACTTACAATGGAACAGTCCAGGAATAAGTTTGAAGCTAAATTGTACGCAGTAGAAGTAAGAGCGAGAGGTATAAAAGCAAAATTTGTCATGCTTTAGCGTCACGGTGTATCCTGCACATAGCAGAGTAGGCTGAGGGTACCTGAGATCCAAGTGTTAAGACACTCCATTCTCTTAAAACTTCAATTGCCCACTTTTCACAAAAATGAGGCGTGCTAAGTGGCGGAACTCAGCGCCGCATTTTGTCATATTACCAGAGTGAGGAAATGAAAATACTGAACATTAATTATAATTATAAATATTTATTATTTTCATTTCCTAAAATATCAAAATATAACAAGTTAATTTTCGTTATTGAACATAGTAGAATTTAAGTCCATGAAGAATTTGCATTTGCAAAATCCGAATTTTAACACGGAATTTCAGTTTCGAAAGACTAGTCCAAAAAATCAAATTCATCGTCGACATCAACCCTCGGTTTGGTTTGCTTTTTTTGACCAACTTGACCGTATCGAGCCGCAAAAGGTCTTGAAATATCGGACCAAGCCATAAAAAATTGTTCAAGTTCAACTTGAAGTTAGTCAGTAATATGACTAACTTAATATTTTTTAAATTTCATAGAAAAATAAAAAAATTAGAAACCAAAAAGTAAGAAAAGACAAAGGTTACTTGTACAATTTGAAAGTATGTTTATTTTATCAGAGATTAGCGCCGCAAACGCGATTTACCTAGTTTACTATATCGCGTTGGAGATGGCTAGTACGTCACTAAATACGACAATCTTGTGCTCGAGTTCCACTTTTTTTAGCACATATAGTAGTAGTAGGCAGAGGGAATCTGAGAACCTAGTATTAAAACACTCCGCTCTCTTACGATTTCCCTTCCCCACTTTTGGCCGAAGTGAAGCACTGCTGACCGAGTACCGGAAGTTACCAAAGCGAGGAAATGAAAATGCTAAATATTCTGTCACCAAGTACACAATAATTTTTAATGAGACTAAAGTGGTAAGCTCTGCCCAAATAATATGATTTATATAAATTTTATTAATATCATAACTTGAGTCAACCCTGATAATGCCACGATAACGCGACCGCAAGGAGCGAGGTTCGATTCCGCTTAACCAACTTTTGAAGCATTAATCGAATTTACGTACTGATTCACACGTCACTGAGCAACTTATTGATTTATTTGCCTTTAATTAGTTGAAGAAGGAATTTGTTTTTCTTAATAAGTGAACAGCTATATCGAATACTCTTATAATACATCTATATACCAATAGGTGAAGGAAAAAATTTGGATCCATTTTTACGAAAATTAAGCGGACAGGGGAGAATGAAACTTGGTACACTTATAGCCAAGGAGTGCGAAATGATAATATCTTTTAAAAAGAATGCATAAAAAATATATTAAATTAATAAAATAAATGTTACACAGACTACGATGGTTTAACATCCATCTTCCATAAAGTGACATATACATACGTTGCTAGGACGCATTATTAACGCGTCAACTAGTATATATAAAATGCTATAAATATAAAATGTGTTGCTGAGTGACTGACAGACAACATACAGGCGAGAGGAAGGCTATAGGAATCTACAATTTCGCATATAGTCTTCTTCTAAAAGGAGTACTAAATGATGATTTTTGAGAATTCTTACGAAAAAATCGAATGAATATATAATAAATGAATCGAAATAAAATTAGTAAAATTACTTTTATTTATTTGAAAGGTTGAATGACATTTCAAAATAGTTATGGCAGAAAGTCAGTCTATATAGTACCTATTTTTTTTTTTTACAAATAATTTTCACGTTAACTAAAAGTATGTATAAATGAAATAAATATTGCCTAGTGATATTTCCTTCCTTATTTTCTATACATTTATAAATAAAACAATAGCGTATTATTAGGTTCACGTAAGCGAAATCAGGGGAAACAGCTAGTTATTACATATAATTAAAGGTATTATTTTCCTCTAGTGAGCCAATAAATATGTAAATCCCTATTCAAGACATAAGGGATCCATTTCCCCGAAAACGCCATCTCTCACGCACAAGAGTACATTTATCAACCTGATTTAGTTGAGGACAGTTCTCCATTGAGACATGTAGCCGTATTCACGTTCAAGTCCTAGGTGTTACTAAATTAACTGTAGGATACTTGAATACTAATGATTAGTAGAACGAAGTTGAAAGTCTGAAAGAGCACTGAAAATGCAGTATTGATCGAAGTATTGTTGCAAAAAGAAAATCTAGTAACTTTAATTTCTTGATAAAATATGTAAGAATAGTACTAATAATATTACTTATTATTATTATTTTTTATATAACAAAAACAAATTATATAATTAATAACTACATTATGCATTAGTAAGAAACTTTCGCTAGTGCTAAAAATTTTACATATTAATTGGTCTATTCTTAAAGTTGTTAGATGATACATAGTGGTAACGCAAATCATAAAAAAATGAAATGTGAAAAAAAAAAGTCAATAATAATAAGTAAAAAATAAGGTCTAGAACAATTAGAGCAGATTAAATACGTTACTTGTAAAATTGTCTTTCCTTTATTTTGAATGTGTACTTTTTATGAATATTTTTAAGTTAAATCAATAAACGTCCTACGGTTTTACAGGTTAACGCCTGTCGTGACGCAGAGATTTCTTGGGTTTGGTAACAAGGCAAAGCGCGGCGTTGAGTTACGACACTCAGCACGCAATGCCTCAATTCGGCGGAAAGTGGGGAACGGAGTGTCTTAACACTAGGTTCTCTCTCCCTACCCTGCTATATGCGGTATACAGCGTGAAGCTATGTATATATGTTTTACAGATTATTCAAATTCAACCCCCCGAGTAGACATTTAACCCTTACCTTTAACTAACATTTGGTAAAAACGCATTTACAATCAGACCCTACCTCACTTCACTGCGCCACGATGCCCACATATATTAAAATGATAATACCTCAATATGTTTTAAGCCTCTACAAGGAAAAACGTATTTCCGTCGCAAATGTATGAAAAGCTCCCATAACTGCGAGAAAAGCTCAAGGGAGTGTCAGTTACAGCTGTTTACAAAAAGTCATGATTTTTGTCAATGATTAATGTTTGCTTACAATCAAGTACAGTTTTGCTTAACAGCTTCAAAATGCCACCAAAATAAAAAGTAGCTTTAACTTAGTCCTTAAGCTAGCAGCCTTCTTTCTTCATAGTTATGATAAATATAAATATTATGTATATATACATGCATATATACACGTATGACCGATTCATATATCCATTATCCATCAATCAATTATATTGCGTTGGAATATCAATTGATTTTATAGTTGGTCAACTGACTTGTTAAATTATCAAGTAGTTTATTATACAAAAACTTATCTTTTATAATTAGTATGTCTTTCGACTTTAACTATAAAATGGTTGCCGCCACTCATACTGTGTTCTTTACGTGTTAGAACTTAAGAGTCGAAAATCAGTCTCTTCGAGTACTCTTTCTTTTCGGTGAAATATAATTAATTTATAAAACCGATTGACCGTTTTATTTACCGTAACCTCCTACATATTGTAATGACGCGTAAAACTCTGCCACTTAACACATAATGTCTCTATTTAAAGAAAAAAGGAAAGTGGAGAACGGAGTATTTTAAAATAAAATTCTCTCTGACCACCGGTCTATGCGGAAAAATGCATGAAGTTCTAAATATATATTAGTGGATTTTTCATTATTACTTTATTATATAAGGCTAATAACAAAAAAGAACAAAATAATGATTTTGAAGGATACATTTGAATTTTCAGGAATGAACCTACATGTTATAGAGACAGCAATGCTTGGTATTTCCCTACGTGATCGAATCAGAAACGAAGAGATCCGTAGGAGAACAAAAGTTACCGACATAGTTCAGCTGAAGTGGCAATGGACGGGACACATAGCGAGGAGAATCGATGGCCGTTGGGGCGGAAAGGTTCTCGGATGGCGACCACGAACCGGACGACGTTCAGTGGGCAGGTCCCCTACCAGGTGGACCGACGACCTGGTCAAGATCGCTGGAAGCCGCTGGACACGGAAGGCGCAAGACCAATCGTCATGGAAGTCCTTGGGGGAAGCCTATGTCCAGCAGTGGGCGTCGCACGGCTGAAACGACGACGACCTATATATTAATATATAGAATATAATTATGATCCTCGGTGTAGTTAAAATAAACAAAATAGCTTAAAAACAAATAAAGACATGCATGACAGTATTTTTTCATTACTGGTCGGTTGACTATAGCTTGTACAAATAAGGAAATCAAGTCCATATTATTAACTATCGTATTGCCATCAGATAGATAAGTGTCCAAATTTTGAAACAAACCGTAAGTCAAGAAGTGACTCAAATTACATTGCAATATTTTCTTACGTAAATTAATAAATAAATATAGTTGATAACTTATATATTTGATTGCTTGTAAGATCATTTTCAATAAATTTAAGGCTTCTTTCTTTTAATCTTTAAACTAATTTGCGTTTTCGTAAGCGTTAAAAAAATAAGTTTAGGCCTTTTATGTACAAAATTGTACACAAAAATACGTAGAGCTGCGGCTTTACTTTATCAGTTGTAATATTTAAAAAAGCTTCTTAATACGCGATTAACGAAATTAATCGCGTATATTTTGGTACTCAAGTATATATTTTCAGAAAAAATTGGCTATCGTCATTATTTTTCTGTAATTCATAACCACAAAATATGTGTGTAGTTCCAAATATCAAAAAATATACCATTTCTCTAAATTAACGAGTTTCCTTTAAAATGTGTAATCACGAAACCAAAAAATTATATTTATTAAGTATAGTAAATCATATTAAATTAAAAAAGAAACAATTTATTTCTTGATTTATATACATCTGTGAAATGTGGTCAGGTTGTAAATAGGTAGCAATTTTGCTGTTGGGCGATAGAAGTCGCTTAATACGAGTTAGTAGGAAGTAGGAAGAAAGCACTGAACTGAAAACATACGGTTATTGTATTGATGTTCAATATTACATAAACTTCACACATGTTTAAAATTGAATAAAAATAATAAATAGATAGATAGATAGAATTGTTTATTGTACGCATACAACGTACAAAACAAAATGAAAACAGAAACATATGGAAGAAACATAATCAAATTTTAGTCAATTATTTATTGATGTCAACATTTTATAAGTAAATTTTGAACTAGCTTATTTCTTAAGCTACTGATTTTGCTAAGTTTTAAAGATCATTTTTTCTAGACTACATAAAATATTATAAAAATATGTAATATTTTTTAAGTGTTAAAATCAAATATAATTTCGAAAAAAAATAAAAAATGCCACAAACAAGGCAAAGCGCGACTTTGAGTTCTGCCACTCAGCACGCACACTCAATTCAGCGAGAAGTGAGGAACGGAAATGTCAAAAAAGAATGAAGTGTCTTAACACTAGGTTCTCTGGTTCCCTCTACCTACCCTGTTATGTGCGAGATACAGCGTGAAGCTAAAAAAAAATGCCAATACAAGCGTTTATCAACCGAAAACGATCACGTCCGTTTCCTCTACTGCGGTGCTCAGGAAATTGCTGTGTTTTATTTTGTTTGCCTTAACTACACCTGTCAGTACATTTTCAGACTTAAATTAAATTGAAAGCCGAGTTAAATGAATAGACACCGTTATTGTTATTACGGATTTCATTTTCACTTTGTATTTCAAACATGAATGCCATTCAGACAGGCTTTTTGAATCTGCCAAAATGAAATGGTTTGGCTCGTTTATATTTAATTTGATACCAAGAGGCTTTTACAGTTAACTATATTATTATAATTATTTCGTGCATTTATTTGGTTGGGTAACCTATTTTATTTTTTTTTTTTTATTTTTTTTTTAACTTCACGCTGTAGGCAGAGGGAACCTGAGATCCTAGTGTTAAGACACTCCGTTCTTTTACAACAATTACGTTCCCCACTTTCCACCGAATGGAGGCATTGCGTGCTGAGTGGCGGAACTCAACGCCGCGCTTTGCCTTGTTACCAAACCCAGGAAATGAAAATACTAACATTTCCTGGAGTGGGAATCGAACCCACAACCTGTCGCGTTTACAGCCGCACGCTTGTGCCTCTGCGCCACAACAGGCGTTTTATAAATAGGTTGTATTTATTTTTATGTACGAAAATACAATCATTATTTTTTATTTAAAAAATATATTTAAACAAAAGAAATGAATCGAATTGTACATCATCATCACTAACAATATATTCTCATGATATATTTTTTATTATAAATTTAAAATTTATTATACACAATATTAGAACAGTTTTATTTAAACCCTAGGCGGCAAAATACTTGGAAAATAAGAAAAGATAAAAAACCAAGGATTATTGCTATATTAAATAATGCTAAAATTTCTTTTATCAGGTCCTAAACATTTGACACGTTAGTTAAAAATTGGTATTTTAACTTTAAAAAGCTTAGTTTTATAGTAAGAAAAACATTTTTAGAAAACATAAATTTGAGCATAACAGGATTCGAACCCGAGGCTCTTTGAAGCCGTCCAAGCGTTTTGACCACCTAAGCCATACGTTCTATCCCACTACGTCAAAATTCTTATACGCTTGTTACAACTACAATTTGTTTTTACCATCTCTGTAGAGATTGTTACAGATATCTGCTACCCAAAGATTCATTATTTTTGAGAACAATCGTCTGGGAAAAGAGAATGCTATTTCTTAATATTTGTATAATATTTAAAATTTCACACACTTAGCAAAGGAAAAAAAATCTTATTATTATTAGCTTCACGCTGTATCTCGCATATAGAACCTGAAAACCTAGTGTTAGGAAACTCCGTCCCCCACTTTCCGCCGAATTTAGGCATTGCGTGAAGGAACTCAACGCTGCGCTTTGCCTTGCTACCAAACCCAGGTAACGAAAATACTAAACAGTTACATTTCCTGGAGTAGGAATCGAACCCACAACCTCTCGTGTTTACATTCGCACGCTTGTACCTCTGCGCCACGACAGACGTCACAGTCACAGACGTCTTATTATTATTTTATCTAAATTGTTACCCAAAAATATTGCCTATGAAAATTAGGTATTTATTTTAGTATAATATTTAACATATTATATGCTATCAGCTTTAGAACAACAGATGAGTTAAAGTATACGCATTGGCGATGAAACTGTATCGTATTTTGTACATAAGGGAGATTATTCCATCCTATTGTTTGTAACAAGGTTCCCATTAAACGTGGACAATGCAGGCTAAATTGCATGATGTAGAAATAATGAAGTTCCACCGTTTTGTTAGATACGTAAGGGTTGTTTTTTGGTTTACACCAAATTTTGTATATACAGGCACGTGTAAAATGCAAATGCAGTGGTGTTTGAGGATAGTGGATGGTTTTCTATGTAAGTTACTTTATTTTCATGTGTACGCTAAAATGATAATAATTTCATTGTGTGTGTATTATATAATATGTCAATCGTTTTAAAAGGCATAAGGTATATTAATGTTTTTTATAAATACGTGAGAATCTTTCTCTTTACATCATTATAATTATTAACATGTTAAGGAAACACATTGGGCTCTTTTTAAAAAAAATATGCGTACAAAAAAGTGTGAAAAATTAGCACAGTTAAATTTTATATTGAGAATAAATGCAGAAAGTCAATATTCCTTGTAATTACTACACAACAAATCTAAAATATTTGCACCATTTGGTACATATAATAGTTATTGTTAAAACGAAAAGTTGACCTATTCTTGTGTTACTTGAAAAAAAACCTTTTTAGTATCAATTCATACTACAATAATTATTATAATTACAATTACTTCAAATTTACAGTCATTATAAAAAGTATTCAAACAGTTTTTTTTTTATAACTTGATCTAAAATCATTCTATTCATACAGATTTTTACATTATCACTTTTCTTTAATACATCCACATATCATATTTCAAAGATTCATAGATGAACAGTATGATAATATTTTATATTCATTTAAAAGCAGACTTGTCAATTACATCCGTAAGTCAGAAGCACCAAGTACCAAAGGACAAAATTTCCTTCGAGTGATCTCCATACAACGTGACATTGGCGATTTTTGCTCAACTGGTTCGTTCAAAGCACCATAATTCTAAAATTTTACTGAACTGCACTGAATGAACCAGTTAAAAAAAAACTAATTAATGGACTATCCTATATCCAGATCGGGCTTATAACCATGCTTCCTCTAACCAAACCCTTGTGGGTTTGGTTAGAGGATTCTTAAAGTAAAATGCATTCCATAATAAGACAATTATATATAATTTTGTTAAGTTATATGACATTTTATTTCACCGCAAAATATCCAAAAAACATTGTTTTGTGTGCGTTTCTCTTTGTTATTCATAAATCTTGTGCAGTTAGTTGAGTGCCGTTGCCAGTTCCAACGCTTATTTATCCCATTAACTGTCACATAGCCGCTCGTAACGCCATGATATTTGCATCCTTACTTCTGTTGGCAAATGGGTAAATTGTGTAACAATATAACTCGCTTAACGAGACAGCCCAAATTATTTATATCTATATTACCAATTCATGGAACAAGTATTTTATTACATGCTCTTTGATTATGTTTGCCAGATATGAAAGAATTTGATTTGATAATAAAGCATAAAAATGTTATGAATATATATAAATTTATTGAAAGATCTATACAAACTATTTACCGTCAAAGGGTATTTATTTTGTAATAAAGGAGTACTTTCAATTTTTTTACGCGTTCCCGCCATCTTACAATTTCCGCCGAATCAGTAGCGTTTCCTGACAGCAATTGGTACGTCACTTGGTAAATCTATATATGTACTAGAAAAAAACGCATAATATAAAAGTTTTTCTTAATAGAATTTGAACCTAGAACACATGCCGATTCTGTCACAATAACGTTTTCCTATAAATTAATACCGCATGAAATATTTAATTCAAATATTCTTATCAATCATTGATAAAAACCATAAAAAAGAATATTACATGAAAATATTACAGCCCATGTCCATGTTTCTTTATTCTATTTCCCATTTTACTTGGGAGTAATAAAACAGAAGTGACGGAAAATTAATCTTAAAACTAATTTGATATGCGCATCTCGAAGAAGGCATCCCTTCTACAAAACGACCGCCATAAAAGATGGACATAAACAAAATTCTTGTGTTACGACACATTGTCGTTAGGGTTAACGCGTAATTATAAATGTATAGTTTTCGTAATTCACGTAAAAATAAAGTAAATTAACTAATAATTATTATGCCACCAAGAGCTTCTCTCTTTATATTTCATACCTTAGGTGATGTGATTAGTCGAACAAAATCTTATTGAGTACCAATATCAATAGGTTTATTTAATAGCATCGATACCTTATAGAATTTAAATATATAATCAATGTATAATATGACTTTTTATATACTTTTGCTAGCTGCTTCTGACTTTCTTGTTTTCTCAATTGTTTGAAACTCTTGAATTCCACAGGTGTCCAGCTACGAATACAGGGCAATCAGCGAAACGAAAAAATAAAATAACCATTTAAGAAAATAATTTCAAGCGATAATTTTCTGTGGCAATACTAATATAATTTTACTTATCATTCCTAACAACCGTATGCATATTTTCGGCCACTCATAAAACACGCGATCTGAATTCATCCTGGGGTGAAATCACATAAAATGTATTATCAAGTATACATTCTACCGCTGGCATCATGTTAAGTGACTTTATGGACTATAAACTTTCTTTTTGTACGTGACTCTCAAGAGTTAATTTCTGACTGCCTTTAGAGATAACTGTTATAGTAGCTTTAAATTATGTGTATATACACAGCGTGAGGACGCGTTTATCCGTACTAATATTTAGAGGGTGGTAGATTATTTCGCTTGAACTTGTAGTACTTTGACGTCAAGCACACACAGAAGTTACTAGCCGTTATAATTTTAAGTGCTAAGAACCGAACTTAATAAGCTATGAGGTAGTGTAAAGTTTATATATGATTGAACGTTCTTGTACAAAGTCTAAATCAAGACTCTTTTACTGTCTATTTTTAAATCTATGTCCAATCATTTTACATTACATTCATATAATTTTATCGTCCATTATTTTATTAAAATACTAGCTTCTGCTCACGGCTTCGCCCGCTTGACGCATTGATAATAAATAATCTCTATTCTTCCTGAGACTTCAGGCTATCCACATCAACAGTTTAGCCCTACAACATACACAGTGCTGGTACCAGCACTAGTGCAAATTTACTCAGAATACAAGTACTGTCGGATCAAACTAGTAAACAGACAGTCAAAATACTTGAGGATCACACAATTAGAATTAAGACTGAACAATTCCCTCATATACAATGAACGAGCCAATACCACTAAATGGTTATTAAAAATTATATAACTTAAATCTTTCTTTAAAATAACCTTTTTAATACGCAATAATTAAGTTTAGCGAACCACAAACAGTCCTCATCACTTCAAATGAGAACAAGTAGATAAAAGTAATCAGGAAAATTTCATTTAATCGAACCGCTTTGGCACCGAAACCAGGAACTTAAGTAAAGACTGCAGTGGAAAGACTAATCCCCATCGGTCTAAAGTTTGCGCCGACGTCTATAGATTTATGCTTTAACTTAGTTTTATCTTCGATGCAAGTCAATACATAGTGCGATTACCTACTTAGCAAAATATTTTTTATTTAGTTTATCTAGAATAGAAGGGTAGACAGAGAGAACGTAGTGTCGAGATATTACATTGTTAATTTTCGCCCGCATTATATGTTGAGTGACGGAACTCAACGCCGTTTTCTTTCTTGTCAAAGTGGAGAAATTAAAATAGTTTAAATATAATAATGTCTCCGAGTAGGAATCGAACCCAAGACCAATCACTTTTACAGTCAAACACTGTCCCACTTAGTCAGGATGGATAATGTAGGAAGGGAGGAAGAGGCAGAAGTTAATTTAAATGACTAAACAATGAAACGATATTCAAACATAGTTACAATATACTTGTAGATATATATGAAACCGAATAGATAGTAAAACTTCTAATCTCACGCTTGGCAACCGAAACTGAAGAACTGCTTGCAAGAAAAACAACACATCTTATCACTATGTCGATACTAATACAAGACAAAGCTATTACTATTATATGAGTTTTTATCACGATTGACAAAAAATAGATTAAATAATAAAAAGTTACTTAATTTAAGGAGCAAAACATAAATTATATATAGTGCCTAAATTATATATAGAACCTAGTGTTAAGACACTCCGTTCTCTTTTAACAATTCCGTTCTCCACTTTCCGCCGAATTGAGGCATTGCGTGCTGATTGGCGGAACTCAACGCCACGTTTTGCCTCGTTACCAACACCAGGAAATGAAAATACTAAACTTTACAGAATATAAATTAATAAATCTAAACAAATTGCGTAGTGAATTCCACCACTTAACACACAAAGTCTTGAATTCGGGAGGGAAACAGAGAACGAAGTGTCCTTATACTAGATTTTCTTTGCCTACCATGGATGAAGAAAACTGTTAAACTACACTAACAATTCTACAATACTACTACAATAACAATTACAAATGAAGAATAGTTGAGAAGCATATTTCAGTAGTTATGTGTTGCTACTCGCAATAAGTTCCAATATTTTAAAAATATTAATAACAACAGCCTCAATTCAGTGGAAAGCGGGAATCTGAAATCTTAAGTGCGAGTATCTTAACACTAGGTCCCTATGTCCATGGTATGTGTAGGATACAGTGTAAGGTTAAAAAAATAATAACAAATATAAAAATATTTTCATTTCACCAGTATAAATAAAAAAAAGTGCGGAGTTCAACTGCGACACCCAATAAGTACGCTAATTTAGAAAACTGGATATGGGTAACTGGACGAATTGCCCTACATGATACGATTTTGTTGATAAAAATTCTGCTAGCCTAGAAATATTGCCTATCCGTCTATATACTAAATTGTAAGTAAACAATACCTAAAATAACTAGACTTGCTTGTAATAATATTATTTCATATTCTTCTCAATACATTTAATATGTATTGGACATCGATGAAGGCAATTCAAACAAAATTTCTTATTACAGACGAAATTATTTGTATGCTTCACCAAGTGGAATAAGAAGGTATATTAACTATGAGAGTAAACGTTTTTTTCATTATTTACGCATCTTTATAGTTCATAATTATTTCATAATTTTTGTAAATGTCAATTCTCTAGACTAGTTGAATAAAGCGGGGCGTTGGGTTCTGTCATTTTTTATGTCCATTTGGCGAAAAGTAGAGAGTGGAACGGTATTTTTGAAGCCCCTCAACCGACCACGCAAATTGCAATAAACGTGTGATTATAAAAAAAGATAAAACGAAAATATATAAATAAATTATATTTCATAAATTGACCAATAAAAGAAAATAATAATAATCTTTTAAACTGTAAACGCAATAGCCGTTGGTTCGATCTCTATTTATGACAAAAATTCGTTTCAGTTTTTTTATTCGTCCCTTTAGTATGAAAAAGCAATAAATTTTACCACACAGTGTCTCAAATTATAAAAATAAATGCTATATACCTAAAGCTGATTTTTAAAACAATAAGAACTAGCAGAACCAGAGACTCAAACTGAAGCTTAACTTGCAAACACAAGACTATTACTAACCTAACCCAACCTAACTTCACGTTTTATGCCTAACGGGGTAGTCAGAGAGAAAGGAGCGCCAAACGCTACGGTCTCTGCATACCTCTTTCGCCTCGTCCACAGTCATTACTAAGTAAAAGATTACCAAGAAATGCGTTGAATTAAAATAATAAGTAAGAAGATTAAGCTTTTATACAATAAAAATTAGGTAAATTGTCCTTCCCAGCTCTCACTAAAGTGGAAAGTGTCATTTTAAATTCAAAACGTACATTATTCTTGAAAAAGGAGAGTTGTTAGTTAATCTTTATAAATCATTAAAATATTCGAGTCTTGTCCGTAAGATAGCTAAATGTCGTCGACTGGTGTTCTTACTTCTTCTTAGTAATTTAAACAATTGGGATTTATTGCGCGGTATCTGAGTGAGTGAGCTAAGTAATTTTTAAATTAGATGTTTTATAATTGGTTGATATTGAAGTTCATAATTCATGTACAATAAAATTTGCACTTTTGGTGTCATTGGCGCAGTTCGGAGTGGACTAACACTACTTGCCATGGATGCGAGTTTATTTGTTACTCGGATTTAGGCAGTTTTTTCCTGCATAGCGGGATTGCTAGAGACAGTTTCTAGAGTCACTTTCTAACTGAATTCAAGACATTGTGCACTGAATGGCGTAACTGAACACCGCGCTTTATCTTATCATAGCGGGAAAATGAAAATACCTCAACATATCTTATAAATAAAATATATTAAACAAAGTGCAACGTTAGAATCCATCATTTAAGGCAAAACGTTAATAACATAAACTAGGTAGAAAAAAGTCTTATATATTTTTATCAATTTTACCAACCCCTCACTATGCTCTGCAGGAGGTAGGCGTCCCCAATGACTTGACGCTGAGCTTTATTTCTAACTCTTCGCCAGCTACTTTCCGAGGTAATAATCGTTGCCTAGCTACTTAGCAAGACGAACACTGACAGGCACTAGCTATGGAGAAGGTTTGGTTTGGAGTATATCTGATGGATCTAATTTGAAATGGGGTTTTCCGACAGCAAGCTAAAGGTATAGATCGATATAGCCTAAAGGATCACCAAGCAGAAGTGGTAAACGCGTTCTGTAGTGGAAACCGCGCGTTAGCGATAGTAGTGTTGGACGATCTACGGGGATTGTCATCATACGCAAAGTAGAAATTTATATTCAAAAAGCGTCATAATGATATAGAATTTGAGCTTACTTAAAGCCATATCTGTAAATGTTTTTGTATATTTTTAAGGCCTTCACAGTATTTCATAATATTTTTTCTTTATATAATTATATTATTATCATTTCATTTCACAATTTATGGTGTATCCTATTAGTGCTTTCAAAACAAAAATATGTTGCAGTTGTAAGCATTCGTTCAAAAGTTTTACACATTTCTTTTTCATTTTGGCAAAATTGAATGTTCTAAAGGAAGTAGCGTATCTAAGTCAGTGTGACACTTCGAAAGTTCAGAATAAAATTGCTATCAATTTGTCATATTTGTTGAAAACAACTTTAAAATATAAAGTTGCTTTCCTATTTCAAATAACTTTTAATGTAATTTTGTTTCATTTCTGATTGAAATGTTATTAATGATTTCTTTGATTATTAAGATTGCTTTGGAAAATATTTTTAGGAAACATAAAAATGTGAACGCAGCGACTACGCCTCTCGGCAACCGTCCAATCATACTGACCGCTAAGCTATGCGTTCTTATGTAGCTGCGTCGAAATTCTTATACACTTACTTACACTAGTACACTACTTACTATACTTCTCACAATTTATTTTTGGTGTCAGCTTTCTATAAGGAGATTTTTTACTTCTACTACCCAAAAAATATTTGGTAAAAATCGTTTGGTAAGAGAGAATGCTATTGATAAAAAAAATTTTGATATTTTAAAGCTTTTCATGTTCAAATTAACACGCTTAGGTTACAAAAAAGCTTCTAAAAATGTTTTTTTTGTAACCTAAGAGTGTAATTAAAATTAAATAATATATACCTATTTTTACTTATATACAATATACAACACTTATTTCTTTTGTAAATACTACAGTCACTCACCAAATACAAAAATGTGATGGTGGGCAAATATATTTTTTGATTTTGAAAAACACGTTTTGGGTTCCAAAACAGAGTTTTCTCTTACTAGTATGTATTCTGTATTTGAGTGTAAACGAAAAAAATTATAAAAATATATTTACATTTCATTTTACTATAAGCTCTCGAGAAGCAAATCTACTTAGAGGCTACAAGAAGCTCAACAGTTATGCTTTTAGCATATAATTTTACAATATACTTATAACATTCATTAACCTAACGCGTGAGCATTAACACCATCTAATTCCACACATTCATATGTATAAAATAAATACTTATACATATTTTGCTCTTTGTGAAAATCTACTTTATATGTACGAATATTAATAAAATATATAAAATTAGTATAAAAAACTGGAACAGATTGACGTACTTTAATATATGAAGGAAAATCTTTATACCCCTTTCTACGAAAATTGTGCTAACGGATCGGAAATTAGCAAAAAATTAATATTCTTTTATATTGATGTATCAGAAAATTTATCAAAATAAATGTTACTCACACTACCCTATGTCTGACATACACTTTTGTATAGAATGACATTTTGACACGTTGCTAAGGCAACGTGTATTTTACGCGTCACGTTCTGAAAAAATATTCGCTAAAAATATTTTGAATAAATATTTCAAAATTCTCAAAGACCCACGTGCCAACGGTCAACCAAGTTAAACAAAGAGGTCAGTCAATTTTTTAATTGTATTTTTTAGATTTTTTTTTAGCTTCATGATATATCATAGCAAAATGGGCAGAGGGAACCTGAGAAACTAGTGTTAAAACACTCCGTTCTCTTAAGATTTCCGTTCCCCGCTTTACATTAGGGCATTACGTGCTGAGTGGCGGAACTCAACGCCGCACTTCGCCTTGTTACTAGAGCCAGGAAATAAAAATACTAAATATTAATTCTAGAAGTTTCCTATATTTTTATTTTTATTCAAAAATTGTAATGAAATTGAAGCATTTTATTACAAGGTACTGCATTAAATAGTTACAACACCGGCTTAATCACGTTTTCTTCAACTATAAGTACTCGAGTTATGACTAAATTAACTGACTTTTTCTACTAAGAAACATAAATTACACTCTATAGTTAGATTTATTTAGTAATTTATAAAGAACTTTTGTTCTTTTCCAACTTGTAAGATCTCGCTCGGCTTCTACGAGTTTGTTTTGTTTGAATTACGTCTGGTTCAAGTGAAATATATTTTTCTGATATTTTTTTCAATGTAATATTTCTTCCAATTCAATAAATATTCATATATAAATATTAAGGTATTAACTTTTTACCCGACTGCCAGAGCATGGTTATGTTTTTCGCGCGTATCATGTATGCTTGTAATATTCTTTATTACCTCATATCTTCCAAACTCCTAGATTCCCAGATTTATATAATTAAGGTGACGTTAGTAGTTAGTATTGATATTCCAAGTGTTCTTAACTAATTTAATAATCACTAATCAATAATTTAAGAATCACATCACACAAGATGACTCTTAATTTAATATGAAGCCCCCTAGAGGCAATTACGTCATGAATAAAAATGAAAACAATCGTTGTGGGTGCCGTGTGGGTCATCAAATGAAAGGACCTAACCTAATTAGCACATTTCAAATATATGACACTTAACTAGCTTTTATTGCCTGCTTTATTTGTATTTGCTTCTTAAAAACCAAATTGGTTAAATGTGCCCCACACGTTCTTTTCAAGCAGTCGGATTTTTTATTCTTTATAATGTTTATTCAATATTGTTTTACTTTTACCAGGGTAGAGAGAGAATGTCTATTTTAAGTTTTGGACAACCCTTGGAGGAGTAGACTAAGAAAATAATTATCATAATCGTATCAGCTGCATCACAATGGGGTGAGATATTTTCATTTATTCTTAACACTAGGTTCAGTATGAAGCTAAAAGAAGAACCAGTGTCTATTAATAAGGCAGCTTAACAAAGTCGCATACTGACGCTTCTTTTTATTATAAACATTTAAAACTTTTAATATGAACGTCTTTTGTTTCCGTAAAAATAAATTGTTCAACGGAGTCACGTAGCTAAGTCGTTATGACGACGTTCCCAAAGTTCCGTAAAATTGTTGCCAATTTATGACAATGGGAAATGTTGCGAACAACATTAAATATACCTGCATGTGTTGTTATGAAAAGACATGTATAAGTTTTGTAACATGTTATGAGGAACATTTTAAAATAATAAAATGTAGTTACTTCAAACTTTGTGTTGTGTGTGTGTCACGTGAATAAGTGAATAAGTCAACTTGCATTTGTATATTTTCTACAATATTAATATTTTTAATGTTAGAGTTAATAAATGCCTTAATACAAAAATTTCAAGCAATTAAATTTATGAGAAGAAATTCCTTAGCAATCCATCGATTCACCGTGCCCATGGCATTCCAGAGAGAGAGGAGTTTGGAGAGTACCTGGGACTTACGACCCAAATGGAAGTTAAAGGGGCCCCTTTAAAATGCACATTAATGTTTATCTCCACTGCCCGCGCTCCAACCTCTACCTAACTAAATTTGAAAAGATCCTACTAATGCCGCCTTCGAAATACGAGCTAAAAATTAAATAATAATAGTTCTAGAAAGGCCGAGATCTTTTAAAAGATTATAGAGAGATTTCGCTTTTGAAATGGTGAAGGTGAATGGTTCGCTTTAGGAATGTTTGTTTCCCATGGGACTGTAAATTCTACTGTTAATATTATAAATGCGAAAGTTTGTGAGGAATGTGAAAAATAATTAAAAATATTTTATATATAATAAGTAATCATAATTTTAACTAAATCTGACTTCATATAAAATACACTAAAAAGTTATTATTACGAATAAAGTCAAAAACTACGCTTCAGATCTTAGCAAAATTTAAACGGGACCACATCAAAAGCACTACCACATAAAAAAGAACCATCAATTGGTTCACTCAGTAAAAAGTTATTCGGTAACACACATAAAAAAATATAATGGAATTGAAAACTTCCCCTGATGCAGGTAAGAAATATTTTTTATATAATTCTTCTTTGCAGAGAAACTTAATGATACTTTACTCGCAAGATGACCAAGTAAATATTTTATCAAAATAACCATTTTAACAGAAGATCACAAGTGGACAAATATCTGACAAAATCTTTGAGGAAATGCAGTTGTACTTTAAGTTTCAGTTTAAGTAAAATTTCTTACTGTTTGAACAGAAAAAGACAGAAAGCTTTAAAATAATGAAAACAGGAATTTATTAATATAAAAACGTAAGCCTGTCGTGGCGCAGAGGCACAAGGGTGTGATTGTAATCGCGACATGTTGTGGGTTCGATTCCCACTTTAGGAAATGAAAATATTAAATACTTATAATAATTAATATTTAGTATTTTCATTTTCTCGCTGTAATAACAAGGCAAAGCGCTGCATTGAGTTCCGCCACTCAGCACGCTGTGCCTAAATTCGTTGGAAAGTGGGGAACGGAAATATTAAAAAAGAGCGGATTATCTTAACACTAGATTTTCTGGATCCCTCTGCCTACCATGCTGTGTGGGGGATACAGCGTGAAGCTAAAAAAACGAATTCTGGTTTATTTTCTAGCTGTCACAAGGTCGGTGTTTTTTTATCTAGATAAAAACATAGTGACATGTTACTCCACTCGTATCTTCCATTTTAATTTAAAAACATTGCCTGTAGTTAGTGAAACCCAATGCAACACATTTAAATGTCACTGGATAGGATTCTTCCCGCATAACACTTTAAGTAGAGAACCTAGTGTTTAGACACTCCGTTTCCCGCTTACTGCTTAAATCAGGAACATAATGTGTTGAATACCTTAAAAAACTAAAGCGAATCTCAACGTCACACTTACCAGAATGGGAAAATGAACACGTAATATGGGGATCGAACTGTAGGTTCGTCCAATATGATTACAACACACTCTCCCACTGCACCGGAATGGCCTTTTTAAATATATGTAAGTCAATTTTAAAATTGAGAAATTATACAACAACAAATAAACTCATACTCACACGCAGTTATAAAACCATACCATATAAATTAAATTTCCCAAATTTTAAGCAACAACCAGTTATAATCGTATATTTAAATGGAAACATCTGGACGAAAGTTTTTCCAACACCCAAGAGTTCACTAACTATCCAATCTAAATCCGCATTTACATCGAAACAGTGATTTACTACCGAATTACAAGTAAGTTAAAGTGAGCTAATTTATATGTTCAATCAAAAATGAACTTTAACTATCAAAAATAAGATTCAAATTCATTGAAATCGAGGTATCTGTTTGTGGGCGCGGACAGTTAACACGAAAAGTTACAAGCCTAAGTATTTCCAATGCAAACGGCGGAATTAAGCCGATTGGTGTTTCGGAACCGATCGTCTGATACTTTCTAAAGTGTAGCATTTGAATATTTGTTCTACGTTTTCATAAATAAACTGAAATGCCTTATAATATCATTGTATTAATGTATTAATACGTGAAGAAAAACTGAAGGGGAAACTTTGGATCCCTTTTTGCGACAATTGTGAGGATGGAAGAGTATGAAATTTGGCACAGTTAAAGTTTATAAGAAGTGCACAAAATGTTATTTGCAATAATGTAATACTTAGAAATAGATTAAATTAATAAAATAAATATTACACACACTGCCTGTCGTGGCGCTGACGCACAAGCGTGCGACTGTAAACGCGGCGTTTGTAGGTTCGATTCCCACTCAAGGAAATATAAAAGTTTAGTAGTGATTTGGGCACGTCGAGAGGATGAGCGATAAAGGAATGGTAACAAAGATATAAAAAACAAAGGTAAACGGCAAGAGAGACAAGTGGGAGAGCTCGGTTGACCTTCGAGAATACAATATCAATGATATTGAAGGAAGGTCACGTAAAAACTATGTGGACCCCCGGGGGCATGTGTGAAGAGGTTCATGACTGTGGACGAGACTAAAAAAGAATGCAGAGACCGTAGCGCTTAGCGCTCCGTTCCGTTATAAAAATACATACAAAAATATTTCTTTTTACTGCTATAGTGACACTATTCTATTATCTTAAAAGCTTTTGAGAAAACATTTATAATAACAGACGGGCCTACCTAAAACTGCATAATGGATATTAAAATTCTCATCTGTTTAATAGACAGGTTATTTTGAAAAAAGGTACAGGTAAGTCTTATATTGAGGGCTATCTAACTAATCAATAGAACTTAAGTAATTGTGAGTATAGGGCTTAAGATTAAAAAAAAATGGTCTAAAAATTTTTATACGTTTTCTAATTATATGAATAATAATTTAAAAATTGTAAAACATATATATTAAAGAATTTTAAGCGGTGATTTACAGACATTTTCCCTCTCTTCTCCTTGGGGCGGCAACGCAAGTCTTCTTACGTTGTACATTTTCATAGGAGAAAGAACCTTACTTTTAGGTGGTCTTTTTTCTCCCCAATATTTTCAATAACAATGTATCTTATGATATTAATAGCATAAATTATGGAAATTATTAGATTATTACAAAAAATAAAGTAACAATAGATATGGCTATACAACTTAAAATATTAAGTTCTCAACACTATTGAAAATCAAAGTGTGACAATTGTACATTTGTATTTTAGTTTTTTCAACTTTACCCTCTTTCTTGTATAGCAAAATATTTAAATAAAACCTAGTGTCAAGACACTCCTTTCTCCACTTTCCGTCCGAAATCGAGTTATTGCGAGTTAAGTGGCGGAACTTAACGCCGCACTTTCTCTTACCAGGTGGAAGAGAAGAAACTTCTTAACAATTCATAGAATCACCGTGCGGGTGCCGGGCCCATCGTGTTGCAAGAAGGGGAGTTTGGAGGTGTGCCTGGGACTTACCCTAATGTACGTCATTCTCTCTAATAGCAATCGAACCCGAACGAATCGTGTTTACTATACAGGTTGCCCCACTACGCCACAATGGCATATATTGTGACCATCCTACTACTACTGACATATTTATTTTAAGTTACAATAGTACCTATAAAGTAAGCCCTTAAAGTGATATAAAGTTATAACCTAACCTCTAATAGGCCACATATGCCTCAATACGCACAATATAATATATTTTGCACTTGTCAGCTTACATTACACGTTGTATGCGCAATATAATAAATAGTAAGCGCAAGAATGTTTGTTTCAGCCTCACATTTCTCGTATATTTAGAGGTATAAATAAATAGGGAAAATTTAGTAATGAGACAGATGATTTATTTGATACCGGACACAATATTTTGAGACAAGGAAATGAATATAATTTAAATTCAAACATTAGCGAGGTCACCTAAATCATCACATGTCATCAAAACAATTAAATACTTTAAAATTATAGAGGAAATATATAGTCAAACATAGTTCTTAGGTCTTAGCAAAAAAAAAATTTAACGCATTTATTTAAAATTATAGCAAAAAATCTGAGAAATAACAATATTTAAAATATAATAAATTAATAATACTTGTCTAAAATTGACAGGACGGTGAAAATTTACTCTTGAATTATTGTATTAAAGAAAATAGATATTTAGTATATCTGCTGGGATTGGGCTGGGACTAAAATAAAACACAAAAATATTCACATACAATAAACTTAATGATGCCATTTCCATAGCTTAAATATGCTAAGGTGTATTAAATGTTTGTGCGGGTTATAAATTACGTCATCAACACCACAACATGGCCGCGACTGTCTCTACATGTTTGCTAGCAATTAAATATCAATTCTAAACACATTAATCATTCCGCGCTTCTTAGGCTTTAGTTTAAACTTAATCCCTTAAACGTGTGATTGAAGAGCTCCAAAAATAAATAATTATTAAAATCCTATATCTATATTCATATAAATCTCTTGAATTACTAAGTGGATGACAGACAATGTACAGGCAAAACTACTATACATAAAAAACTGAAATTTGACGAACGAATGAACGGGAGTATAAGAGTGTTTCTTAAAATGGAAAAAATGGGATTTTAGATTTCACATTCAACGCAGACGAAGTCATGGGATAGAGCTAGCTTAACTTTCTTAGTAAACTCTGGCATGAAATACAAATGGCGTATTAGTTTTACAAAAATGATTACAATTTTAAAATATGGCTCTATTTAAAAATCAAACGCTAGACTCATTACTATAAGAAAATATGGTTTACAAAATGAATTTCATGAGTTAAGTCTTGACTCAGACAGTACAGAACGCATTCGTAGAATTTTTTTTCAGCTTCACGTTTTTCCCCGGATGACAGTGTAGCGTGTGGCCACGATGGACATATTTTTTTAGCTTCTTGCTGTATCTCGAACATTGCAGGGTATATAGAGGAAATCAGAGAACCTAGTGTTAAGACACTACCTTCTCTTAAAGTCTCCATTCCCCACTTTCCACCGAATTGAGGCACTGTGTGTGCGTGGATATAATAATATAGTAATACGAATAATAAACAATTTGAATAATAATCAAACTACCGACCTCTTTTTCAGTAGGAAATAATTGAAAAGAGACCTTTTATATGTATAATTTTATTATTGAACACGTTTCCAAACAATAAATAATTTTTGAAACAAAGGAAAATATGTGAAAGCTTGATTTATTTGATCCCTCTCACCGCAAAACAAATTGGAAAAATAATCATTAAATAAAATTCAACAAGGGGAAGTTAGACAGCTCTAATTGAAATATTGGTTATTGATTATAGAAAAACACCATTGTGGCGCAGTGCGACTGTCTATAATGGATACAATAGTTGTGCATACAAATCATACTTGGAGACTTTTCAGTTTTTTTCAGTTCTATCTAGATGTGATGGAGCGTTAAGTTAAGTACAAGTGTGATAACGGGAATAAACAATAATTAACAGTAGTTTTATGTAATAAAAAAGGATTTTAATCAAGATTATATTATCTTACAAGTAATACAAAACTTTTTACTAATAGTACAGTTATAATGTCTTTTTATCAACTTCTCGCTTTATCTCACATAGCAGGGGAGTCAGAGCCGAGAACCTCCACTCACTATCGAATGGCGGAGAAATTGAAATAATTCAAATCAAGTCATTGCTTCGGGCGAGAATCGAACTCACAACCAATCGTGCTTACAGTCAGACGCTGTCCCCCTGCGCCAATAGTTACAATACCTTTTGTCTCTTAACAATTTAAAACGTCCGAAGTATATTTGAATAGAGATTTCTTGAAGCAATTTGCCACAGCTTCTCATCTCCGTCCGAGTCCAGATTATGCTGAGTTTTATAAAAATAATGAGGCGCCCTAAGACTTGAATTGTTTTTACACTTCGTGTTGTTCCATTTCAATAAAAGAAAATGCTAAATATTTATATTTTCGTGGCTTTCTACAGTCTATTGAAATAAATTTCACTTATTTCTATATTAATAATTATATGTATGTCAACAAAAACGATGGGGCTGACATTTTTGTATCTATAGTACTTAAAAAGCCCCTAAATAAAAATAGATTAAAAAAAAAAACAAAATAATATTTTTTTTACATTCTAAGGTATACCAAGATTTAACAACAACAGAATTATTATACATAATATTATTATCAAGACCATTATAGCAAAGTGGGACAGTGGCTAACTCTAAACACGATTAGCTATGTGTGTGTTCGATTCTCCGTCAGTGATATAACTGTATTTAATATATTTGCCTTTCTCCGCTCTGGTAAGGCAAAACGATGCATTGAATTCCGCTATATATTTATATATATATATATATATATATATATATAATCAAATAAAATCAAACCAGACGAGACGCCTGTCGTGGCGCAGAGGCACAAGTGTTCGACTGTAAACGCGACAGGTTGTGTGTTCGATTCCCACTCCAGGAAATGTAAAATTAGGTATTTTCATTTCTTGGGTTTGGTAACAAGGCAAAGCGTTGAGTTCCGCCACGCAATATCTCAATTCGACGGAAAGTGGGGAACGGAAATGTTGAAAGAGAATGGAGTGTCTTAACACTAGGTTCACTGGTTCCCTCTGCATACCCTGCTATATGCGGGTAATAAGTTAAAGTGTAGGTTAAAGAGGCCCCTTTAAAATACGCATTAACGTTCACCTCCACTATCCGCGCTCCTCTCTCTACCTAACCAAATTTGAAAAGATCCTACTAATGCCGCCTTCGAAATACGTGCTATAAATGAATAATAAGCGGGATAAAGCGTAAAACAAGAAATATGACAATAATCGTTATATTAGTACTGTATGTTAATACTCATAGTGTGTTATCTTCATTCATTTTCCCCACTTCAAGATTTACAATTGATACTCGTATAAGGTATATTAATTGAGATTATAGCGTTATTAAATTATTAAACAAATTTCTATTACTTACTTGAATTACGTAAAAACATTTCACACTTTACATATACATTATAAATGAATTTACTATAAAAAAAAGTTTAAAAAACGCCTGTCGTGGCGCAGAGGTACAAGCGTGCGACTGTAAACGCGACAGGTTGTGGGTTCGATTCCCACTCCAGGAAATGGAACTTTTCATTTCCTGGGTTTGGTAACAAGGTAAAGCGCCGCGTTGAGTTCCGTCACTCAGCACGCAATGCCTCAATTCGGCTGAAAGTGGAGAACGGTGTGCCTTAACACTAGGTTCTCAGGTTCCCTCTGCCTACCCTGCTATACGCGGGATAGAGCGTGAAGCTAAAAAAAATTAAAATTAAAAATGTCACTCACCACACAACGTTACGTTTACGTTTTTATACGTAATAAATATCGTGGTTATTACAGTAATGTGTTCTTTTTTTTAGCTTTGCGAATTGAGGTATTGCGTGCTGAGTGGTGGAATCAACTCTGTCTCGGTTAGTGACGGTAGAGGAGGCGCACCGAGAGGTTTTAGTGGGTATACGGAAGGCTTTCTATATGCCGCTCTGGAGTCCCACATAACCCGACCGAATCCCCGGTCGGGAGGGTATCCGTAACGGATTTCCTCACGTATAAAAAAAAAATTATCATGCAATGTCTCTAATTCAGGCGAAAAAAAAAGCTAACAGGGTCTCGTGACATTAAATGTGAAAAAATGTGAATTTAATAAAAATGTGCTGAATTTTTAATTAACAATTCCAAAACAGGTGGCTTAATACACTAAGCATTATGACTGAAAGATATGATCCACTTCCTCAGTTATCTAAGTTATATTAATTCTATTCATTGCTAATTTCTAGTAATTGATATTCAATTAATATTATGGATTTTGTATTTACATGTGTAATTGATATGTATACATACAATCTATAACTTATTTTTTTTTTTAGCTTCACGCTGTATCCCGCATATAGTGGGGTAGGCAGAGGGAAGCAGAGAACCTAGTGTTAAGACACTCCATTCTCTTTCAACATTTCCATTCCTTATAACTTAACACTATGTTTTATTTTGATATTATTTTCTAAAATTTATAGTCAGTGATTTCAATTATTATAGTAAGATTTATCTTAAATAACAAACTACAAATTAATTCAAAACGAAACCTAAAAGGAATAGATTTTAAAATATTTTCTCGATAACCTATCAATTTTCCTGCTCATTTAGTTTCATTGCTATGAAAATATTGTATTGTCATCAGATCAGGACACGTGTGCAAATTTTGAATTAAATCGGACTTCTTCTTCTTCTTCTTCGTGTCAATGAATTAGATGTCTAAATTATGTTTTGCCAGATAGTAAATCGGACTGTAAGTAATAGATCTAGACAGTTTTGTAAGTTTATCTTAAATAGTGAAGGTAATAAACGTGGTTATTTAAACTTGGAGCCTTTAAATTTGAACTCATACATATGCGATACCTCTGGTTTGGCGCACGTTTTCTCCCTTCTTCCGAATTTTTGATGAAGTTTCACACATCTATCGCATATAGCGAGACAAGCAGACTAGTGACACTACATTCTGCACTTTCTATTAATTTGGTGATATAGCGTTTTGGTTTGTATGACGGAACCCAACACTTGTCTTTATCGAACCTTATTCACTATGTCGTATTGGACCCATAATTACCGCGTTTGCAGACACTGTCCCAATGCCAACCGTGACAGTGTCAATTAACAAAATTTAAAATACTCATATATTAAAAAAATATACTTCTAAAGAATCTAGTGTCAAGACAAGACGCTCTGTTCACTTCTTTCTGCCTGAATACCAGACATTTCGTGATCAGTGGCGAATACAATACAATTGTCAACGAAACAAACAAATTATTAAACAAATCTCTAAATAATATTGAAATAGACTGCCAAATAAAATAGGTCGGTCTAGACTCATATTCTCAACGCGTCTTTGGCCCATTACACACATTCGCGTAATCCTAGCGTGACATCCAATGCATTGTAATGTAGCATTACGCGCTTCGGCAGTCTCGCTCGTCTTCGGTCACAAGGGAGCCCGCCCTATATACTACATTGAAAGTACATTGTAGATAGTATCTACTAATAAGTTAGATATTTTCAACGAAAAGAATATAGGAACAACCTTATCGTCATCATCATCATCAGCTCTTTTCACTGTTTTAGTTAACTGCTAGAAAAACTTTATTAGAAAAATTTTGTATTTACATACAAATGTCAAACGTCAATGAAAAGTCATAAAGTTATGTTATTATTCATATAACAATGCGCAAAATGCGTAAAATTAATTAAATGAATGTCAAGCAAAAATATTTCAAAAAATATTTTTAGATTTAAAGACAGCAGGATTCAAACCCGTGTCTCTATGAATCCGTTCAAGTATTCTAACCAATCAAACTATACGTTGTTATCTAGTTACTTCGGAATTTGTAAACGCCTGTTGCGTTTGAATTTATTTTTATTCTACGCATCTGCTACGACAAAACGTAAAAAATTGTATATATTACTAAAATATTTTTCTAATCATAATAACTACCCGTCATATCTTAACTAAATTTACATGGGACCACATCTTAAACACTTTCCATCATAGAAAAAAAACAAAGTTATATGGTGAGAACCTCCTGCTTTTTTCAAAGTCGTTTAAAATATAAAAACAAGATAAAATATTTAATTCAAACTCGAATTCTTTATATAAGTACCAGTACCGTATAAACCTGTCGAAGCGGGTAATGCTACTCTACAATTCATTGTACTTCAATAGGAATAGAAAGTTAATTAAATGTAGAAGAAATGTGAGAATATATTTCCGAGCTACATTTTCTACGTAGATTATTTAGTAGAAAATGTTTTAACTTAGTACGTGAATGTCAATGGTTATCAGTTCGATTCTTATCTTAATTTTTTTGCTTTAAATTAAATTTTTGGAATAGATATGATAAGCACTCAGCACTCAATGCCTTTCAAATTCGGCGGAAAGTGAGGAACGGAAATGTAAAAAGAGGACGGAGTGTCTTAACACTAGGTTCTCTGGTTCCCTCCGTCTACCCTGCTAAGTGCGGTATAAAGCGTGACAAAAATATGATTAGCGAAAAATATTATTGGAAATTCCGGTTGTTTAACACTTGCTTTCGGGTTACAGCGCGAAACTGCAGTCTCAGATTTCCCTCCTTTTAAAAACTGAACCGTGCTCAGAGGTAAAATGCCCAATAACCATCGCTTACAATACAATCATCACTGCGCTACAACAGTGTACATAATGATTTTCACTTCCTTTATAATTTTTATTATAATTTCTTTGCATATTAATCGTTTCTTTTAGCGAGACGTGACTGATCGCAAGATAAATGGAAGCATAAAATGTAATAAGGTAAATTTCAAAAGAAATTAGGTCATCGATTTTTACCAAATACACTCTACTATTCAAATATTAATTAATTTTGAAGTTTACTTACTCGTACACTTAATTATTGATAACTGGCTTTTGATTACAGCTTTACGGGCCGACGTCATAAATCTGTAAATAATATTACATTAAATAATATGATTATGTATATATTTTTTAGCTCCACGCTGTATCCCGCAAATAGCAGGGTAGGCGAAAGGAACCTGAGGACTTAGAGTTAATGCACTCCATTCTCTGAAGAAAGGGAATTGGAGTGGGAATCGAACTAATAACCTGTGGCGTTTGCGGTCACACGCTTGTGCCTTTACGTCACGAATCACCTCTTTATATCTTTGATACGCATTAAACGATCCTACCTTTTTTTTATTTTGAATCAGAAAATATAGCCAATATTTATAGAGACATAGACAGATTGTGAACGCAGTATATCTCAATATACACAGATACTTTAGCTTAATTATCGATCCTGTCAAGTCCTAAGTCATTATTATTAATATAATCAAACAATTCAAAAATATTTTACTTAACTATCACCCATGAGATCTATATCCACTTTATAAGATTGAGGACGCAGTGAGAGTGTGTCTGAGCATAAAGCGATTGGTTGTGAGTTCGATTCCCACTCAGTATATAAAATAAAAAACTTAAAAAATACTTCAGCCAGGGTCAGTGTTTATTTTTTCTTTTACAAATTTAATCAAAGCCTCAGTAGAAAATAAGAAAATGTTTTAAATTTGAAAAGTACTCATAGAAAATTAAATAACTTTCTATACTATCAGAATAATGCCGTCGAGTGATTAAAGTGATTAAAGTGATTAAATTCTTATAGATAAGATTAATACGTGTTGAACATAATTGAAACAGAGTGTAACTCATGCAAATACTTTCACAAGCCGGAATCAAACGAACGATGTTTTTATTGAATAATAAAAAATCAGCTTCAACCATTATCACGCACAAAACAAACAGGGTGGACAGATAGAACTAACTGTCAAGACACTCCGTTCACCGGATTGCGTGTTGGCAGTACTCAATACCGCGGTTTGTCTTAACAAAGTGGAGAAAAGAAAATAATTTAAATATAATCCCCGAGTGGGAACCCAATTAATAAAAGATTTTTTTTTCAACTTCACGCTGTATCCCGCATGTAGCGGGGTAGGCAGAGGGAACCAGAGAACCTAGTGTTAAGACACTCCATTCTCTTTCAACATTTCCGTTCCCCACTAAAAAAAATAAAATAAATAAATAATATAACGTAAATAATTGTTTTATAAAAGTTATAAAACCATAATTTTACGTTATATACCACGTAATTTGCTTATAAAAGTACACTTTAGCCTTTAAGACCATCTTGAGACAATAAGACGACGTTAGACTGTAAACAAGAATGGTTTTGATATCGACTTCCACTCTGTAGTATTATTATAAAAAAATTATTGTCATTTTTCGCTCTGGTAAGGCAAAGCGCGGCAGTGAGTTTCATCACTTAACACGTAATGTCTCAAATTTGGACGGAGAAAAGAGTGCCTTGTCACTAGGTTCTCTCTGCCTTCCCTGCAAATAAAGCGTGTAGGTGAAATTACAATGAACATGGCTACACTTTTGGACTCGATGTTTAGATTACTTTACAGCAGTCCTAGAGGTACATTGACGTGGCATCTCTTTAAGCGTATTGATATAAATCGCATCGCATTGGCACTAACACTGCCAGTTGATACAATTTTTCAGCTGCAACGTCAATTTCGTCAGATACAAACGCACTTTACAACCAAAGTTTATAAATACTACATGGATTTCGCGACTTCGTTTGCATGGACTATAAAACCTAAAATCTCGTTTTTTCCTATTTCTGTAAGACTTTCGAGAAATCCTCTCTCAGTACTCCACGAGTCTCCCCGACACTCCCCGAGGAGCCTACATGCCAAAACATAAATTTCTATAGGCAGAAGTTTCACTTATACGTTATCTGTCAATCACTCAGTAACGTAATCTTTATATATATATAGAAGGTATATTGAAAAATAACATTTTTAAATGTTCGCAAAAATAATATGTCACAATTTATAGCATCCTTGCATTTCCGACTGAGCTAATAGTCCAGAAATCAATTTGTGAAATCCAAACGAGATGCCCTACGTAACGAAAATTGAATTTTTTAAGCCATACGAGGCTTTTATGTAGTGTATTTTCTAGTTTTATTTGTGGCAACATTTTGGTAATAATTTAGCGGTACGGGTGGCTAGTTCAAATAAAAGTCGAAAAACTGTCGTTGCTAGCAACACGCGCTTTTTCGGGCTTGCGTTAGAACGAATTTTCTATTTCTCCATATGACAGCTACTAAATGGATTTTTTGTTGACTACCAAATTTGGTAATTTGTTTTTATTTAGACAATAGTAAAAAGTAGCTTTGAACAGAGATGTAGAATATAGGAATCAGTAAGTATGTAATCTCTTTTATCGTTACATATGAAAGATGAAATAAGCATTGAAATAAAAAGGATTTTAGAAGATTTATATATTTTTTTATAGTTATTTCTAAATTTTTTTCCTGTATTTCTTCATAAATTATAAAAAAAATATCGAAATGATTCACGCATCTGTAGATAGTTTTATAAAATAGTTATCATAAAAGTACCTTGACTTTATAACTCCTAAATATGATTTAAGCCAGAAATTTAAGCCAGTTTATTTATAAAATCACAGTACTCACTAATACATATAGACTGTGTATACATAAATATTTTACATAAAAAAGAGATAAAAATAAATGTATCCATATACATTTTACAATTAACTCTTAAACAACATATCTGAACTTTTGCAATATTTTTACAAATAAATCTTAAAACCGTTCATTAAAAAAGATTTTTATATGAAGTGAAAGAAATGACAAGTGGAGACCTTAAAAGTAATCCAGTTAGTTTATTATCTATTATTTTTTTTTATGCATAACGGATGGTAAACGAGCAGAAGGACCACCTGATGGTAAGTGGTTACCTTCGCCCTTGGACATCTTTGTAGATGCGTTGCCGACCTAGAGGATACCGATGGAAGGGAGGTACAATGTAGTAGCCGCTATCGGAACTACCACATTTTGGGGAAAGGATGGGTGGGATAACATTTCTTACATCATTCTGCACAGAGAAAATTCGCCATGCAACCCTCACTTCAATGTCGTCTTTCTAAAATAGAGACATAGACGCCATAACACAATGCGGTTCTTTAAAAAAGAGCTAGGGTGAGACATTAAATTATTTCCATTCTACCACTTTAGTAACACAAAAACATGCAGCGCACGCCTTGATACTATCGCTAACCTGCTAATTAATTTATAACAAATGACTAACAAAAAAAAAAGAAACAGTCAGTCGGTGAAGATCTCACCATAGTTTTAAGATACAATTAAGTAGTTCTATTTAAGTATGCTGCAAATGTAATAAATAAAAAAAGGCACGGGCAAGTGTGAGCCCGTGGATGTAATTTAATTCATAAAAAAAAAGACTGCTCACCCTACTATGCAAAAAAAGCACGAAGCTGCAATTCTTTTTTTGCAAAATTTATAATTTCAGCATATTTTCCATAAACTTATAAGTTTGAAGAAATGTGGTATAAATTATTGGAGAAAATGCATTATCAATCTCAAGTGGGTCTTAAAGAACTTACGATATTGATAAAGGATCATTTAAAAGTAATAGATTATCACTGTTTTATTTTATTTAGTATTAGACCGCATGTCCAGTCAACTCATTATTTAAGTGAAAATGAACGCTTTCGAATTGGTGTCGTTACATATTATTACCAGTGCCTTAGTCACTAGTCTAGTATCTTCTAACGAAAGTAAGTATTTTTTACTATATTTATTAGTAATTAAATAAGAAACGCCTGTCGTGACGCAGAGGCACAAGCGTGCGGCTGTAAACGCGACAGGTTATGGATTCGATTCCCACTCCAGGAAATGTTAAATTTAGTTTTTTCATTTCTTGGGTTTCGTAACAAGGCAAAGCGCGGCGTTGAGTTCCGCCACTTAACACGCAATGCCTCAAATTCGGCGGAAAGTGAGGAACGGAATTGTTGAAAGAGAACGGAGTGTCTTAACACTAGGTTCTCAGGTTCTCTCTGCCTACCCTGCTATATGCGGGATACAGCGTGAAGCTATGTATGTATGTATGTATTAGTAAAAATAGTAGTTATATTTTTCGTTGGTCGTTTTTTTAATGTATCATTGAATCAACGTAAAAAACGTTGTTTTAAAAAACAAATCGATTTCAAATAAAATGCATTTACATGTAATACTAATGACAATAGCTCAAAAACTACATGTCAAATCTTAACTAAATTTAAATGGAACCATATCAGAAGAACTATCATCATATAAAAGAGAGAATCATCAAAATTGGTTAACCCAGTAAAAAGTTCTACTATAACGCACAAGAAAAAACTAGTCGAATTGAAAACTTCCTTTTTACTTAGAAGTCGATTTAAAATGGTGTTTTAGTTTTAAATTCTTGTTTTTCATTTTTTTTTTCACTTGATTCTTAATTTTACGGTTGATGTACTGATTGGTCACAACCAATTAACCCATAGGTTTAATCTCAATTTAAAAATGGCGTTAATTACAAAATAGTATAAAGGAATGTGTGAAATTAAAAATTTTAATTTTAATTTCACACATTTCTTCATTTACATAATATTAACAATTTACAATGCTTCCCTGGTTTGAATATGTCACATTTGATATTCGGTTGTGCAATCAATAACGCAGTGACTGAGTAGGATTGGTGCAAATTATCAGTGCCTTTTTCAGAAAAAAAAAACAAATTATATCAGAAATGTGTAAAAATTTTACCGTAGCAGGATTCGAATCTGCGGTACTTTTTTCTTTTCTTCTTTTTTTATGGATAACGGATGGCATACGAGCAGAAGGACCACCTAATAGTAAGTGGATACCTATACTATACCCATGAATAATAATAATAATAAAACACTTTATTGCAAAAATAAATAAAGAATTACAAAATAACAAATTATATATATGTAGTAAGCAAAGGCGGCCTTATCACTAGAAGTGATCTCTTACAGGCAACTATTATTGTTTGCGTACTTATACAGCGTCAGACATCTTTTTGGTGGAAAACAGTGCAAAATATAATAATAAATAAATAATTATTATAAATATATAAAACTGACTTACATCCAAACACAAACACATACTTATATTGCAACATATATACATTACACACTACGAATATACATACATACACATATATATATAAAAATAAATAAATATATACAAAAATAAATAAATAGCCTATGGCTACAATGTAAGATAGTGTTTTTTAAGAGGATATTTAAATATATTAAGAGATGACGATTATCTAATGTAACATGGTAGTTCGTTCCATAGCTTTACTGCCTTAACAATGAATGATTCACTATAGCATGAACATCTACAACACCAGAGATGTTGTAGATACGTTGCCAACTTAAAGGTTACAGATAGAAGGGGAGGACAATGTAGTAGTCTGCTATCGGAACCACCACATTTTGGGGAAAGGATGGGTGGGAAAGGGGGAAACCATTACATGCCATCGAACCGGAACACATCATAACATATTTGGCGGTTTATCTAAGACATGAGAGTGGTCGCGAGCCACACGGAGGACGAACCTCCTACCACCAAACTACTGGAATACCCGCCTCTTACGGGACGCTACCCAGCGGCGGAGGGGAATTGTATTCTAACCCCGTCTCCTCACAGGGAAAAACTACAGAAGGATACTGACAGAATTCATCAAGTTTTTATACAAGTTGTAACAAGCGTACAAGAATTTCGACGTTTCTTAAATGTTTTTTATGATAAATGTCTGAATAATATGTGTGAGAAATTTTAAGTTTTTTTTATTTTATTACTTTCTGTAATAAGCTTAACTCTAAAAAGAAAACTTATAATATTTTATAGCCTTACAGTACACTATGTCAACATACATAACATATCTATCGTAGATAGGAGCCTATTGTGGTGCAGTGGGGCAGCGTCTGACTATAAACTCGATTGATTTTGAGTTTAAATCACTCGAGAGAATGAATTATATGTTAATTAATTTTTATTTATCCGCTTTGGTAAGACAAAGTGCAGCGTTAGGTTCCGCCACTCAACACATCAACATCTCGAATTATGGCTGAAAGTTGACTGTCGTCGCGCTAGTTTCTCTGACCCTATTGAGCAGGAAAAAGCGTGGAACTAAAAAAAAAATATTTTGTTGCATTTCAGTACTATGTATGTATGTATAATATTTCAGTTTTTGTATCTCTTAGAGTAGTTCAGTTTTTGTATCTCTTAGAGTTAAATGCATGAAGCTTGACAACTTTTACTATAGGTACAATTGAGTTAAGCATAACTAATTCTTCAATGAATATCAGTTTCCGGTTGCTCGTGAAATAAGTTACTTAAATGTACTCGTTTATCCTCATTTCTTAAAAATATATGGTTTTCTTCGTTCATTACAATAAAATCTTTTATTCGTGATTTATGCAATTTTTTTATATTAATTAACTTTACATCAACACTTAAAACTTTAACAAAAAAGGAAAGTCCGACTTCAAATAAAAGGCATAAAAAGTAACATTATTAACAACACGTCAGATCTTAATTCTATTTAAACAGGACCACATTAGAAGCAAAAATTATGAAAAATAATCATCAAAATTTATTCACCCAGAAAAAAATTATACACATAAAAAAATTCGAATTCAGAAACTCCTCTTTTGTTCAAATCGGGTAATAATAGTTACTTATTGCAGTGAATTATTTAAGTTACTATCACTTTATCTATAATATACAATTGCGCCATAATGATGTAAATAATTATTAAAATAAATAAACTACTGTCGTGGCGCAGAGGCACAAGCGTGCGACTGTAAACGCGACAGGTTGTGGTCGATTCCCACTCCAGGAAATGGAATTTTCTGGATTTGGTACCAAGGCAAAGCGCGGTGTTGAACTCCGCCACTCAGCACGCAATGCCTCAATTCGGCGAAAAGTGGGGAACAGAGTATCTTAACACTAGGTTCCCTCTGCCTACCCTGCTATAATCGGGATACAGTGTGAAGCTATGTATGTATGTATGCTATTATTAAAATTCAAAATATACATAAAATAACTAAATATTTTTATTATTTTTTTGCTTCAGAAGTCGTAATATGCTACTATGGAACTTGGGCGACGTATAGAAATGGCTTGGGCAAATTTCAAGTCAGCGATATTAATGTAGACTTGTGCACACATCTTATATATGCGTTCGCTGGAATCGATGGGGAAGGAAATATTAAATCGTTGGACCCATATTTAGATATTGATAAAGGTACGTAAAACTAGAAATAAATAATTAAAATGGTAACTAAAAATAAAACTGACTTTAAATAAAATGCAATAAAAAGTGAAATTATTACGACAGCCTCAAAAACAAATCGTCCGATCTTAATCAAAAATGAGACCACACTGCACTAGCTATCATATAAAAAAAGAATCTTCAAAATTGATTTTTTTTATGGATAACGGATGGCAAACGAGCGGAAGGACCACCTGATGGTAAGTGGTTACCTTCGCCCATGGACATCTACAACACCAGAGATGTTGTAGATGCGTTGCCGACCTAGAGGATACAGATGGCAGAGGAAGGACAATGAAGTAGTCCGCTATCGGAACCACCACATTTTGGGGAAAGGGTGGATGGTAAAGGGGAAAACCTGGCTTACATGCAATTGAATCGGAACACATTAAATATTTTGCGGTTCGTCTGTGACATGATAGTGGTCGCGAGCCAGACGAAGGACGAACCTCCTACCACCTAACTATTGCGATATCCGCCTCTTACAGGACGCTACCCAGCGGCGGAGGGGAATTTTAAATCAAAATCAAAATATTCTTTATTCAAATAGGCTATTACAAGCACTTTTGAATCGTCAATTTACAAAAGATGTTAGGAGTGTCAGTCCTAACGGAAGCTACCACCGGCTCGGAAGGCAGTTCTGCTGAGAAGAGCCGGCAAGAAACTCAACAGTTGCTCTTTTCAAATAAAATTTTATAATAAATTTACAGCAACGATAAGCTTCCTGAGCGAGCATCAAAAGCATTTAATTCCACATATTAACATCTGTATTCGTGGACAGAATAATATACTTTCCTTAATAATATATTTTTAATCTTGACTTTGAATTTTTCATATGGCAGGTCTGTAATTACTTGTGGAATTTTGTTTGTATTCTAACCCCGTCCCTTCACAGGGAAAGAGTCACCCAGAAAAAAGTTATAAAGTTTAAAAATACAGTCGAATTGATAATTTCCTGTTTTAGAATTCAGTAAAAAAAGAATAATACTATCGAAGAAATATTACTAAAGCTAACCATTTTACTTTCTGTATAAAAAATTTTGAACATAGCAGGGTTTGGTCCAGCACCTTTTGTTCAAAGGGAGCTTATTTATATGTAAGTAGATGATAGGTAAAAAGTCTACCTAAGAGAGGTTTCAAATAAAAAAAAAGTATAAAAAAGAAAAATAATGTGTTGTAAACTAAATATATAGATCAAGTACAATAAATATATAAAAAATTGCTACTTTTACCGCAACTTATTTTCAATTCCGCAATTGTTAATTTCTTAACGGGCCTTATATGAGTTGAGTTATTACTTAACTATAGCTTGATTTATTATTTGACCCCATTTTTTTAATATATACAAATAATTAAAATAGGCTTCTAAAATTAGTTATGAGATCAATTATAACATATAAGCTAAAACTTAACTAGAAGTAACTTCTTAGCAATCCATGGATTCACCGTGCCGGGTGCTTATCGCGTTGTAGAGAGAGGAATTTGATGAGTGTCTGGGAGTCCCGACCCAAGTGTAGGTTAAGGGGCCCCTTTAAAATGCGCATTCACGTTCACCTTCACTATCCTCCTCTCTATCTTAAACTTTAAAAAATTAAAAAGAAATTAAGTAATACGTCCTGTTTTTCAGGCAATTACAGGAAGTTCACTTCACTCAAAGAAAAAAATCCTAACCTTAAGACCATGCTAGCTGTCGGCGGATGGAATGAAGGATCCGCTAAATATTCAATTGTATGTTTTAATACTTATTCTTATCTACTTGATCATTTTCTCACTATAATTTTAATAATAATTTGAATATAATATATTTTTTTAACATTTTCTTAGAACAATCAATCAATACAAAATACAAAAAAAGAAATTTTGACTTTTTTTCTTTTTAACTTCATGCTCTATCCCGCAAATAGCAAGGTAACCTGAGAACTTAGTGCTTAGATACTCCGTTCTCTTAATATTTTCGTTCCTCACTTTTCGCGAAATTAAGGCATTGTGTGCCGAGTGGCGGACTCAACGCCGTGCTTTGCCTTGTTCGGAGAGCTAGAGAGCTAGAGTGGGAATCGAACCGACAACCTGTTACATTTACAGACGTTCAACGTCTGCGCCACGACAGGCCTCCAAACAAGCATTTGTTATAAAAGCACTGGCAAGCATGCAAGTATTTGTTATATATGTATTTATATATTAAACCATATTTTTTTTCCAGATGGCAGCAAATCCTATATTCAGGAAAAATTTTATTACCAGTGCATCTAATATGCTTTTAAGTTATAAATTTGACGGCTTGGATATAGACTGGGAATACCCTAACCGCCGCGATTCTGTCAACGGCCGAGCCGATATCAACAACTTCTCACTACTTCTTAAAGAACTAAGAGAAGAATTCAATAAACATGGATTATTAATAAGTGCTGCAGTATCCGCAGTTAAAGAAGCTGCATCTGAATCTTACGACATACCTACTATTTCACAGTAAGTATTTAAATATATGTAATATATATTGTTTGTATGAACATTATTAGATGATAATAATACTTCAAACTTTAAACTTTTTTTACATTATGGTATTTTGAGTCAGCTAGGTAAATTAAAAGGATTTACTTATATCAATAAAAGTGTTCTATTTTGTTCAACAAATCGCTTATCATATTGCCACAGTGGACAGTGTTAGTTGATTAATTCGGAGGAATAATTGTACTAAATTTATTTTCAATTTCTCGGTATAATGATGCAAGGCGCGACGTTAAATTCCGATATGGCTATACAAATATAATTATGATAAGCTAAAAAACACTTAATTATTACTATGTGTTTATTTTGTTTCTTCACTTATTTCTATGCTCTACCACATTTTCTATGGATTTAAAAAAAATACGTGTTAAGGATCAATACAGAAATTTATTTAATGAATTTATTTATTAATATCAACAATACTACATACAACAAAACTTAACTTGCAAACATCTTGTCTTTTAATCCATTTTATCATTTTATTCTAAGATCAACGATCGTCATATATAAAATATTCAAAGCTAGGGAGTAAATTAAAAGATTTATGTATGATGGTTTCAGATATTTAGATTTTGTGAATGTTATGGCATACGACTTGTACGGACCTTGGGATGCAGTAACTGGACACAATGCTCCCCTCCACAAGGGGCAAGGAGATGAAAATGTACCGAAAGACGCTGTCTACTCAATAGATGTAGCATTAGATTATTGGCTTGGACAAGGTACGATATATTAGTAGTACAGCAGAAACTTCACGCGTTGTACACCGCACATAGCAGGGTAGGCAGAGAGGGAACCAGAGAACCTAGTGTTAAGACACTGCTCTTAACATTTCCATTCTCCACTTTCCGCCAAATTGAGACATTGTTGCTGAGACGCGGAACTCAACGCTGAGCTTTACCTTCTTATTACGGCAAGGAAATGTAAATACTAAATATTATTTAATATTTTCACTTCCTGGGAAGTGGGTTAGTTAATAATGTTTCTCATAAAATATAGACAAATGCAATATATGTATTAATGATTATTATAATTGATTTAAATTTAAGCAAAAATATTACTTATATGTTACAGGATGCCCACCAGAAAAATTAGTTCTCGGTTTGCCGTTTTATGGTCACTCATTTCTATTACAAGACGCCAATAACAACGGTGTACGAGCTCCTTCTAATGGCCCAGGAATTGCTGGTCCATACACCGCTACCAAAGGAACCCTCGGTTATAATGAAGTAAAAAATATTTTTTAATATCCAACTTATTTTATACATGACGGAAATATGGCGCTATTAAAAAGTAGTTGACTGTAGATAAATACGATATTAAACACGTTATTCCGATACTAATCACGCAATGTCTCTAAAATGAGCGGAAAATGAAAAAGAGAGTGACTTTTAACAACACGCTTTACGCTTATTCCCGCACATTAAGGTAGTCAGAAAAATTTAGTATCAGTAGTCTGTTTTCCACTGTCCGTATGAATTTGAGACACGGTGTGTTGGTTGAATGGTGTATCTCAACGCTGCGCTTTGTCTCATCTGGTCAAAGGATGAAAAAATTATATTTTTTTAAAATATAATCATTACCCTGAGTGAGGTTAGACCCCATAAACAATCGTATTTATACTTACATAGCAGCACAATAGCCTTATACTTTATTACACACTAATTAGGCATTATATAAACTAGAACTATAAATTTAAAATCATTGGACGTTGACTTCTTTTGGTGTGAAGCTAGCGAAATACTCAGTTATTTACTTTGTTATGAGTTATACGTAGTTAATTCAAATCTTCAAAAAACATTAATCCTCGAGAGATGTAGAATATATTTAAAATAATAGAAAAACATCTTGCCAAAAACCAAAATATAAATTTCAGCATAATTTTTGTAAATGAATTCTTTTGTGACACCACGTCGGGGCCAGGTGTGACTTTAAGCATTAGTTTATCATGCACATAAATCATTTTAATTTTAATTGAAGATGTGCATACGAGTACATATCTATATCTGTACCGCGAATAAGTTAGTTTTAAATTTAAATTTTATCTGTTAAAAGTCAAAGTCAAAGTCAAAAGTATTTATGCTTTTTAAGGTTTTTTTTTACTTAATAACTTAATTTTTCTTACAAAAAACGTATTTAATTTTTCTGATATTTTGTTAATATATGGTAGTTATTCATAAAGCAATCGTAATGTCCATTAATATTAAAATTTTATATTTAAGTCGACTTATCAAACTATTCACGCCTGCTACAAATATAAGCTGAGCTAGTAGTTGTGTAAATCACCTCATATTAGACAATTATCGTTGTAAAATATTGTGTACTATAATTTGTATTTGATTTCTGCACTTTTTCTTGATATAACCTTTTTTTATACTAAATTCCATGCTCTTCTATGGGCATTTAGTTCCGCTAAATTAAGTTTAAAGTTTTTTTGTATATTAATATGATGATAGATATCACAATTTATTAATATTTGTTATCAACTTATATTTTTACAGTTTTGTGAAAAACTAAAAACAGAAACTTGGGATGTGCGCCACGACACCTTAGCCGAGGTACCTTACGCCGTCCAAAGCACTAATTGGGTTTCCTATGATGACCCCGATTCCCTTGCTGCCAAAATTAAATACAGTCTAAATTATAAAATATCTAGTTTTATGGTTTGGAGTATAGAAACTGATGATTTTCATGGAAGTTGTTATGGTGAAGACTTTCCTTTACTTAGATCAATAAATAAGGCTTTGGGCATATCTAATACAACATCTAGTACTTTAACTCCACCAATAACGTCTCCTACTGCTACTGCTACACCATTGCCTTCAACTACTTCAGGTAAATATTAATTAAGTGTTAATTTTGTAGTACCTAATGTGCCCGCTATTACCTAGGACACAGAATTATTATATATGCTTGGCATTGACCCATGGACTGATATACTTGCAATTACTTACCCGCAATCCATATTGCGTATGCCATATGTATCCATATACATAGCCTGATAAGTTCAGTAGTTTAGGCGTGACTAAAAATTATATGTAAATAGATTATTTCTTTGCTTGTCACGAATTCTTAAATATTTCTTTTTCAATATAAAATATTGTACTGTTTATTTCAGATCCCGAAGAATCTACAATTTGTAAGGAAGAGGGTCTGACTAGAAATCCAAACGACTGTGGCTCTTTTTATATGTGTATAAAAGATACTAATGGAAATATAGTACCCAAATTATTTCAGTGTCCCGGTAACCTTTATTGGGATCCAGAAACTTCATCTTGTAACTATCCAGACCAAACTGTATGTAATATTTAATGTATTTGATAAAAAAAATCAATGAGGCACAATATATTAAAATAAATATATATTATTAATATATAATAATAATATAATAAAAATATTCTTTTTTTTTATTTTCTTTTTATCACATATCAGATTATGGTATGTTTTTTTTTAAAAAATCAACGTTGATTCTGAAGAAAGGTCACGCAAAAATCATGAGGATTCACCTTGAGGGCTTGCATGAAGTGGTGACTCATACACGCCCTCCAAGATGCCCTCCTGGTCATGACTGTGGACGAAGCGAAAGGAATATATAGGAAATGCATCGTTTGGCGCTCTATTCCCTCTGACTACGCCTATAGGAAGCTAAAGAAACAAAATTATTTTGTAACGAAATTGATTACAATAGTATTCAATATCGTTACAAGATGTTAATGCTCAAAATCTTAAAAATTAAAAAGAATACTTACTTTTTTTTTTAACTTCACGCTGTATCCCGTATACAGCAAGGCAGGCAGAGGGAACCAGAGAATCTAGTGCTAAGGCACTCCATTCTCTTTCAACAATTCCGTTCCCCACTGTGGGGAACAGTGGGGAAGAATACTTGTCCTAATAAATTTTATAGTTGCTCTACTAAACTGCTGCACTTTTATTCTTAATATTGATATATTCGTATTTTGGTTTAAAAACTATGTATAAAGCTAACAAAGGCATTCTCAGTATTTACTCAGATGTTACATAATATTCAAATAGGGTTTCATTCAATCTCAAACATTTTGAATGTTTCAATTGTCATATCCAGAGTTCTGCCTCGAGGCTATCTAAAAAGGTGAGGAGCAAACAATTTTCACAGCAAGTACTTGTAGGCTTACGAGCTACTGAGGAATAAATATGCCATTTCCTTTGTTGTTGTTAGCTAGACGTCAATTTAGTGTAATAAATGTTCTAAGACGATAACTTTTACTTACATTTCGTATTAATTATTAAATAATAATTAGCTTTGTATAATAACGTTTGTCGTGGCGCAGAGGCACAAGCGTGCGCCTGTTAACGTGACAGGTTGTGGGTTCGATTCCCACTCCAGGAAATGTAAAAGTTTAGTATTTTTATTTCTTGGATTTGTTAAAAAAGGTAAAGTGCGGCGTTGAGTTCCGCCACTCAGCACGCAATCCCTTAATTGGGTGGAAAGTGGGGAACGGAGTGTCTTAACACTAGGTTCCCTCTGCCTACCCTGCTATATGCGGGATACAGCGTGAAGCTATGTATGTACGTATGTATAAATAAATGAATATCTAAACATTGCTTTTGTTTCTCATGTTTTCCTAGACCGTATATATTTGAGAGTTTTTCTTTGATTAAATATGTACATATGTAAATGGATGTGTACAATCTGTGCAGCATTATGCAGCTTATCTGCACTCAGTAGATAGGTATGCTAATTTTACTACACGTGTTATTTCTAAACGCTTTACTAATTTCGCTCTAAATGTATTTTCCTATATTACATAGTTTTTGTTCGAAGTGCTCGATTATATAAAAAATATACGTGGAATGGTATACTGCTGCATATATAATGCACGAAAGTAGCGTAAAATGTTCTAGCAGGATTAGGAATAAAAAAATAATTGTATCGGTATTTCAGATGCAAAACAATATAGGTAAATATGTTAAAATCAATTCATTAGAAGCCAGTGCAATTTTTCTTCGCTTATCTTGCTAGTCCTTTTGCCTCATTGTAGGGGTGTATCCGACTGGATACGAGACTCAATTCCCACTTTTGCTGGTACAAGAGGCAATGTTACTTAAAATCGTAAATATATTGTCAAGGATCCGCAGAAACTGTAGTGATAATTAAAATATATTTTTTTATATCTTCGCTTATCAAATGCTTAAAAAATGTCAAAACTAATTTTGTTTAAATTAAAGATTATAGATCATACTTATGCAAGCCTACGTGTAGGAAAAACTTTAGATCCCTTTTACGAAAATTGCAAGCGGAGGCACATGAAACTCAGCACACTTATAGTTTATATAGAAGGGAATTGCGGCGATTTACATATTTTTCTAAGAATAATGCATAAAATTACATTAAAATTAATAAAATAAATGTACCACGCTCTACCATGATTTGACATCCATGTTTTATACAAAAGTGACATATGCGTCACTTTATGCAATGCGTTGTTAACGCATTTACAGGGACAATAGTGTTTATAATAGCGTAAAATATTTTCATTCCCTAGTGCGTTTAAAAGGGTTTTGTCAAAACAAGCATAGGAAAATAAAAAAGCCATTTGTAATTTATGAATAGGTTTCTCTGTCTTACTTACATCCGCCCGCTTACCTGTCGTGGCGCAGAGTCACAAGGTGCGACTATAAGCGCGTTGGTTGTGGATTCGATTCCCACTCCAGGAAATGGAATTTTTCATTTCCTGGGTTTGGCTGGCTGGGCAAATCGCGGCGTTGAGGTTCGCCACTCAGCACGCAATGCCTCAAATCGGCGGAAAGTGGGGGGAATAGGAATTTAATGTCTTAACTTTTGCTGGAGTTCCCTCTGCCTATTCTGCTATATGCGGGATACAGCGTGAAGCTATGTATATGTATGTATGTACTTGTCCTTGCGATAGCTAAGAATAAGCAAATTCGCGGGCAAATGTAAGGCAATATACCTAACTCAGCTACCGTCATATCTTTAGAATATATTATTAAAATCTTTCTCGTCGACGTTCACCTCGTCATATTTTTCCGAAGTTTATACATTTGCATGAATAATTACATTCGAGTCGTTTCGAATTTTAATTTAAATTTTGAACTCCCCTCTAAGAAAAGTTTCTTTATTTGTAATTCCATTCTTAATTCATTCAAAGTTTTGAAATAATGGTTTTATTTACATAAAATCTACAATTCATGATAGTTGCTGTATGTATATAATTACCAGTCAAATAAATGTTTTTTTTTATTACTAAAAAAGCATATCTTTCAAAAAAAGTCAATTTTCTGTCTCTTTGTCCCATATCATTTTTTCTTACCCTCTCATTTTTTTAATTAAAGTTTATATTTAATATAACTTCGCAAGCTTTTATATTAATAATAGTTATATACTTTAGATAAACAAATACCTCTACTAAAAACAATAAATCAAAAAATAGTTAAAATCAAATGAAATGTTATAAAATTACATAATATGCTAATAGACGTTATTACAAATCCTATCAATTTCACACTCATCCGTCCGCATGTTTTTTTGTAAAACGCAATTCCAAATTTCTTTACATATTATTTAATAACTAGTGGCCCCCGTGACGCGTTAAAAACGCGTTGTCTTTAGCAATGTATGTAATATGTCACTTTATATAAACACTAGCTTTCCGCCCGCGGCTTCGCCCGCGTGAAGTTCGGTTATATCGCGCGATATGATAAGGAATATCCTATAGTCTTTCCCAAGTCTAGACTATTTGTCAAAATTGGTTAAGTGGTTTATACATAGTATAGTATAGTTGTAAACAGTTAAACAATCTTACATGATTTTATGTTTGACAATAAGGAATTTCCTCCCCTATTTCAACCCCCTCTATAATTTTTTCGAGATAAAAAGTATCCTATGTCCTTTCCCAAGTTTAGTTCTATCTTCATACCGAATTTCATCAAAATCGGTTCAGTGGTTTAGGCGTGAAAGCGTAACAGACAGACAGAGTTACTTTCGCATTTATATATTAGTAAGGATGAATGTCAAACCATGGTAGTGTGTGTAACATTTATTTTATTAATTTAATATACTTTTTTGCAAAAAAATATTTCCTATCAAAAGTACATGAAAGAAAATTCTTTCTACGACACTACATAGAAACAATAGGCACCTGTAATATCAAAGATTAAGGTACACAACGAGTCAAGAGGCCGATATCAACAAGTTCGTGAATCGTTATAGAAATTGGTATTTCTCGTTCTCATTTGCCAATACTTGGGTAATACTTGGCATAATTTGTTTGAACAGTTCGGTTCTTGACTTTTTCATTATATTTTTTGTGGCTAACGCCGTGGCATTGTAAGGCTAGGTAGTTATTTAATAATATCGTAAATATTAATAATGCTCACTGAACAAAGTGTACAAAAGTGAAAATGGGAGTTGAATATTAGGAATGACCGTCGTTGTGTCCCTGTCAAAAGAATCCTGCATATTTTCGTAAAAGGAATCTAAAACTATTCCTTCATGTAAACCAACCAATGGTTTTTTTTTAATATTTTTAATCATATTCACACCCAAACGAACTAAATATTATTACCACAGTCATTGCCTATCATGTGAAATGTATATTATATAGTATTACATGAGTATTACTTACTCATTTAAAAAAGTATTGACAACTATATATATAAATTATAAGTCCAAAAAAAATCTAGTCTAAACATGTTAATTGTTTAAGTTATCATCTACTATCTATTTTTATATAAAATTGAGTTCAGTTCTTTTTGTATGGAGAAAAGAAAGTATTGATTGGAAAAAAGAGACAAAGTTTCATGTATCATAACATTGCTCGTTAAAAAGTTGCAGTAACACTCCAGCCATTCTTTTTTTTTGAATATTCTATTGCCCAGTGCCAGTCCCCAGGCATGAAATGATTTTTTACAGCTCAGATCAATAAAGTACGTTAGCTCATTGCAAACAAGCGCAAGCGAATTCTACCTAGCTATATTTCAATGTAAAATTAATTTAATTCTAGCTTTTAAGACTATTTGTTCACATATCCTGAGAGATATGTAATTCAAAGCGTATCTATTAATGTAGAGGACAAAGTTTAGGCTACGAGCTACCAATTCCCGCGTGTTTACTTTATAAAGCCAACTCGAATTGATTAAAATGTATAACAATATTGAATATAACAAAATAAGCGTATAGTGAATCATTAGGGATATGATAGTGTACAGATATAGTTGTGTAGATATTATTTTTACTAGAAAACTTGTATAAACTTTCTGTATTTTTAATTAAGAGTGATAATTATATCTATAGTATCATGCACCCGCATGAAGAAAATGTTGTTTTCTTTGCACGCATTTCAAATGCTTGAGATATATATCTATTGTAATATTACAATAATAAGAAATATTGGTGGCAGAAGTACTCAAACACAATGCAAATCGAAACGTAGTTAAAGTGTAATTGTTAACACGATTGGTTCCGGTTTTAATTTTCAAATCAGCGTGTCACAATCCGTTCTCACTTATCGACCAAATTCGTAACAATTCTTATTAGGTGCCGGAACTCAACGCCGCGCTTTGTCTCACCGGAGCAGGGATATGGAAAAAAATTAACTACAATGATTTTCTCAAGTAAGAATAGAAACCACAACCAATAGCGTCAGATACTATACCACTCCTCCATGATGACATCGAAACTAAGTAAAGATATCTTTTTCACTTCAAGCTGTATCCCGCACATAGCAGGGTAGGCAAAAGGTACCAGGCAACCTAATGTTAAGTCAATGCGTTCTCTTAACATTTCCGTTCCCCAGTTTCCGACGAATTGAGGCATTGTGTGCTAAGTGGCGGGACTTAACGCCGCGCTTTGCCTTGTACCAGAATGAAAATACTAAATATTATTTAATATTGTCATTTCCTGGAATGGGAATCGAACCCACAACCTGTCACGTTAACAGTCACATGCTTGTGCCTCTTTGCCACTACAGGCCTCAATAAAGATAAAGATATTTATTTAATAAAATAAATATACATATATCGTATGTATAAAATAATAGACTTTTAAGCGACCCTACCAAGAATAAATAGCGAATATTAAACATTGACAAGACCTTGTTACCCAATCACGTTGTAAAGGCTTAATGGATTTCATAGATTAAGGTATACTGGAATCAATTTAGAATTGTATTACATTATACCTTAACTAAATTATGTATATAGATTAGTTAAGTAATTAATTTCATATGTAAAGTTATAATACTAATATTTGGTATAGTTGGGCCTGAAATGGGCTTTAAGTAAAATTTCTAATAGAAGAATAAATTAGGATTCAAAATCATTTTTTTTTTTTTTATTATTATATCCCGCACATAGCAGGGTAGGCAGAGGGAACCGGAGATTCTAGTGTTAATACACTCCATTCTCTTTTAAATATTTCCATTCCCCACTTTTAGACAAAATTGAGGCACTACGTTCTGAGTGGTGGAACTCAACGTCGCGCTTTGCCTTGTTAGCAAAGCGAATTGATGAAAATACTAAATATATTTTTATTATTATAAATATTTTATATTTTTATTTCCCAGAGTGAGAATCAAACCCACAACCCGTCGCGTTTACAATCGCACGCTTGTGCCTCTCCTCCACGACAGGCCTCTAGGCCTCTACAAAATCAAAGGAAAGATTTTTTTTTTTAATTCTCTTGTAGAAACTTCTGTAAGCCATATATTTTGTCTAAGTTAATTTATTAGGTAACTTGTAGAAATCTTAAAACTTACGTTTTCCGCTGTACGCATTGATGGGAACTATAGACTTTTAGATTAGTGTAGTATTTAGGAGGTCAATTCTACATCATATATGATTCCTTTTTATAATGCAAGTAATATTTATAATTTTGAAGTATCTCTGATTTTTTTTTATGTTTCAATATTTTTTTATTTAATAATTTAAAAGGGGGTGAAGAAAGAAAAATACTTCTTGTGTATAATATAAGCTTAATAAATTATTCTTTTTTCTTTTAAAAAGTTTTTTAATTATTGAATACTCCGCTAGTAATACAACGTGAAGCAGAAATTAGGTAATAAACAGTAGCCAAGGCACACTTCGAGATGTCAAATGATGTTAATTTTTAAATCGCTACAAAGTATTTATTTTATGTATATCACTAAGCGTAGCTAATGTTATATTATAATATTATATTATGATACTGAAAAAATAAAGTACTATACATATAACCAAGACGTTTGAGATTTCTTTTATTTTTCAATACCCAGTATTCTATTCTTGTTTTTTCACGCTGTATCCCGCATATAGCAGCGTAGGCAGAGGGAACTTGAGAACTTAGTGTTAAGACACTGCGTTCTCTTATCATTTCCGTTCTCCACTTTCCGCCGAATTGAGGCATTGCTTGCTGAGTAGCGGAACTCAACGCCAGGCTTTGCCTTGTTACCAGAGTATTCTATTCCGTGCAATATATTTTGAAAAACCATTTATATTGTATATTATATGTACATAATTAGGAAACGCGAGTCCATTGCATTGTTACAACAGATATCCTCCCGACATCTCAGTCTCATAGATCACGAAGTACACCAACCATTTGTCAAAGCTCTTATTGGTCTTGTTAAAGATTTTCCTTATTTTCTTTAGAAATGCTACTTCGGCGGAATCGTCATAAAGAAGACAATAAGGAAATGTTTTTTACTGGATTCATCGTTTTATATTTGTGGTAGGAATTAATGTGCTGTTTTTGGGTTTAGTTGATTAGCAAAATGTGATTCTTTTTTCCAATTTTTTTATACCTTCACGCTTTATCCTATATAGCAAGGTAAAGACAATATTTTTGATAATTTTAAAGTGTTATTCACACACTTAGAAAACGAAAAACATTTTTAGATAACGTATAAAAATTTGAACGCAGCGGGACTCGAACTCGGACTCGATAAGTTGTAACAAGCGTAAAAGAACGCATGGCTTAGTGGTCAGAGCGCTTGGATGGTTTCCAAGAGGCGCGGGTTTAAGTCCCGCTGCGTTCAAATATTTATACGTTTTCTAAAAACTTTTTTAGTTAAAGACAACCTAGTGTCATGATAATAGACATTGCGCATTATACAAGTGGCGAAACTCAACGCTGCGCTGTGTCCTATGAGAGTGAAGAAATGCAAATAAATATAATGTTTGGAAGTTGATTCTAAAATTGATTTTAAACCATTCGCGTTTATAATCAGTATTGAAGTAGCACTGATTTCTTACACAGGTATTAGGAATTTATATTACGAAGCCTAACTAACTATCACGTACAAACAGACGCTTCCCAACTACGCTAAGATGGCTTCGATTAACATATCTAAGTAAATTACATAATCTAGTACACATAATCTGGTTAAAGCAACCGTACATTATTATTGATTTATCTTTAAGATATTTAACAATTAAAAACTTGCATGAACTGAAAACATGAAATATTGATTCTTTTATTGAAAATGTTTTTTTTTTCTATTATATTAAAAAAATATTAGCTTCACGCTGTATCCCGCACATAGCAGGGTAAGCAGAGGGAACCTCAAAAAATATATTTAACTAATTATACTTTACAATAACTTAATATTCAGAATTTCTTTAAGATAAAAGAAATTATTTACAGTCTGTTTTGTTATTTTCTTAAATTTTGACGCAAAGCCTATTAAATTAAACATAGTAAATTTCTTTGAAATTTGATTTTTGCGTCATGTCACCCAACAACTATGCTGAAAAATACATATATTGACTGGGTCACCGTCAAACCACAATCAGGGCGGGTTCACGAAAAATAATGTACGTAAGGAGCTTTATATTGGAAACTACGGTTCCCGCCCTCTGATCGCTTTCAAAGAACAAAAAATAAAGTTAAAATGTCCAGTTAACTTGTTAGTTTTTCAATAATTGTGTGAAAAACCGCACGCAATGGCTAACACTATACTGGAAACAAAAAAACTTGCCTATACTGGAAGGTAGTTGAAAAATAACCTAGCAAGAGTGGGACTACAAAAGCCTCGTCTTCAATTTTACAGAGTAGAGTGTTATAATCAGTGTTTACGCCTATACCTAATACTCCATATATCGATTTGTAATACAATTGTGTGGCGCTAAATAAACATATTGTGAACTATAGGTGTTTTAGTGTCGTGCTCTTTTAATAAAGAATAATATCAATATATTATAAAAAGAAGAAATTTTCATTTTCAAGCCTTTCTAGTGGTTCAATAACAGTAAATAAAAAAGAAATGACGTCAACACAAATTAAAGTTAAAGTAAACTTGTCGAAAATAAAAATAAATTTTCAAGTGAAACTTCAGTGTTGAATAAAACATGAGTTAAACTTTCTACGAAGATAGCAAAATTATTTCCAAGTTGAGTATAAACATAACTTTGAATGTACATACTGTGACGTAACAATGAAATAAGCAATAACTCGAGAATATATTGAAAATGACAGAGAAGGTTATTAGGAAGGTTATAGGGAGTTCAATTCTTCAGTCTAACTATGATCCTACGTATACTAGTGCAACTGAAAAATCACAATTTTACAGGAGAGCCATTTAAAAGTCAAAAAATTACACGAGCAGAGGAGCATGAAATTTGACACACTTATAGTTTATATAAGTAGTTTATATAAAGAAGGAGTGAAGAATGCTAATATTTTTTTAATAATGCATAAAAAGTATATTAAATTAATAAATCTTAAATAATAAATTAATAAATAAATCTTAAAATAAATAAAATTGACATCCCTGTTTATATAACATCCCTGTTTATATACACGTAGCTAGGCAACGCGTTGTTAACGCGTCGACAGGGCCTCTAGTAATAATAAATCTTTTGAATAATGATAAAATTAAAACTTTAAGAACCTTAAACTCAAAAAAAGACTCTCCTGTAAAGTTGTTTTTCCCCTCGTACTTGTGTACATAGAAGTTCTAGATAGATAGATTCTAGTTAATATATAACTAAAAATATTTGAAAGATAAAAAATATAAATGATAATTTTAAAAAAATCTATGATTACTTACATTCAGATTAGTGTAAAATGTTTAATACTCGTAGAACAGATTAATATGAAGAACGTTTAATTTTTTAAAATACAATGGATTGCGATAAATTATATATCATGATTTTTATGTTACCAATATCAGAAGATGAGCTAAAAATAACGAAATAAAAAATGAACATCCTATTATCGGCTACTTGGAATCTGAACAACGATGAATTTTAGAGGCGCGAGTTTCGAATTATGCTAGTTTGAAATTTTTCAACAGAGTTTCCGAACTTTTTTATATGAATGCGAAATTAATACTTTAAAATATGATACAATAACGAGCTCTTCGATTCTCGCGATTATTGCAAATATTAAATGAAACTATTTTAGCCGGATCAATCGCGTATATTTTAGTATTCGGAAATACATTTTTGGAAACCCGACGTTTCACTTTACAGTAATCCGTGGTCAGAGGTAGACAAACCTACCTGTGACCAATACAATATCGGTGAGAGAGAACCAAGTGTCAATACACTCCGTTCACCACCTTCTGCCTCAAATGAAAACACAACATGTTAAATGGCGTAACAAAATTGACTTGCGAGGAAACATAAATCACATAAAATATAATCACTTCCCTGGGCGGGGATCAAACCCACAACCTATTGCGTTGACAGTCACACTCTATCCCTTTGCACCATACGTCACTATTAAAACTTATAAATATAACGTATTATGCTTAGCATTATTTCCTACACTTATTATTCCCATACATACAAAAAGTTAAAAGAAGTTATGACAACTAAATAAAAAACAAGGACTCAAACGGTATCAATTGAAACAAAAATAATGTACAAACAGAGTGAGCAACCGGGTCAGGCGGAAACTTGCAGCGGGGGACAAAAGCGATGTCACTTCACTTAATATATTGCTGTTCTTTTAGCTCGCCTAGCTCACCTAACGCCCTTACTATGAGCCTGAAGAATCGATATTTTAATAATAATAGAATCTTTGAAATTTGGCATAGTTAAAGTTTATATAGAGAAGAAGTACAAGTGATACAACTTTTTTTTAACTTCACTCTGTATCCCGCATATAACAGGGTAGGTAGAGGGAACCTGAGAACCTAGTGTTAAGACACTCCGCTCCCCACTTTCCGCCGAATTGAGGCATTGCGTGCATATAATTTTTATATTAATGCTATATTACACACACGTTGATAAGGTAAGCCGTATTTTTCGCGTCCAAGAAACGATTTTTTTCGTAAACACTTACTTATTGTAAGGCAAAAACCTCATTTTTTTAACAATATATCGACATATTATATTTATGGATGTTTTGGACGTTTCATTCAAAAAAAATAACAGTATATTCAATGTTATTTATTTTTTAAATTAGGGTTCGTCTTCAAATGCGATTGTATTTGTGTTCGATTCCCACTCGGTGGAATAATTATATTTAAATTATTTTCATTTCTCCGCTCTAGTAAGATAAAGCGTGGTGTTAAAGTCCTCCATAACAGGAAATATTTCAATATTGATCGGTACGTAGAGAAGAGAGTGTGAATAGTGACCCTAAATTCCCTTTGCCTATCCTTCTATGTCGAAAAGGGTGTGAAGCATTATATAGATATATCGAGAACATTTAGTAATATCTATCCAAACAACTTAATTTTAGGTTTACGAGCGAATCTGGCGGGTGAGCGGACGGCTTAAGACTAATTATTGCTTGAAAGCTCAGCTATTACCCATTAGGGCGTATTGTTCATTTCTAAGTACATAGTGCAGCGGAATATAGTCTTTATTACACTCAAGTGTTGTCAATATTTCGTTTCATTGAAGAATTAATTTTCAATTTTCATTTAAGAATTAGTAAATAAGGTTGTAGAATAAAGGCGATGGTGTTTAAGTCCTTTAAATAGTTTACTATATAAAGAATTGAATAAATAATTATTTATTGTTATAATTATTACATACATACATACATAGCTTCACGCTGTATCCCACATATATAGCAGAGTAGGCAGGGGAACCTAGTCACACTCTGTTCCACTTCCGCCGGAGATGAGGCATTGCGTGCTGGTGGCGGAACTCAACAACGCCGCGCTTTGACTTGTTACCAAACCCAGAAAATTAAAAATGCCATTTCCTGGGTGGGAATCAGACCCAGAACCTGTCGCGTTTACGGTCGCACCTTGTGCCTTATTACAATAAATAATATTGTTTATACTTATTTGTGCCCCACATACGACTATTCATTGCTTCACGCTTTAACCTTTAGCTGGATAGTCAGAGTGTACCGAGCCCTTAAGACTATCCCTACATGCTACTATTCACTAGTTGAAAATGTATACTAAAATATAAAATAAAAATTTGAATAGCTCAGTTTTGTATTATGGCGCTTCAAACGTACCTGTTGGGCACAAATCACTTCGCCAATGACACTTTGAAGGAAGAGCACACGAAGGTGAATTGATCTGTAAAAGGAAATTTAATAACTTCAGTAATATAATTTGCCATATATCGAATTAAGGTCCTGACAAGGTCAAGACAATCGTTACTTGTAAGCCTCAAATTCCGCTGCAATTGGGACGATATAATATATTTATATGTTATATGTATCATATTACGTTAGTGCAACAAGTATTATTTTACGCATAATAATAGGTGAAGGTAATAGATAAAGTCAATATAACACCACTTTTAAGATATATTTTTTTTAGCTGTACTCTGTTTTCCCGCACATAGCAGGGTAGGCAGAAGGAACCAGAGATATTAATGTTAAGACACTCCGTTCTCTTTTTTACATTTTTATTCCCCACTACGTTCCACACTTTTAAGATGTTATACATATTATACTTGATATGCTAAATAATACACTGGTCGCAGTACCCTTTAAAGTAAGACAACAGAACACTGAAAATTAAAATGCAACGGAAATAACCAATTCCTTTCCAAACATTAAATTATCAATTCATATTTATGTTGAGAAAGAAAAATATGCCTTTGATTATTCTCCATCCTTTATTAAAAGATGCTTCATAATTGGTTTCCATCCCTTCCGGGATATTATCAGAACAAGCCCTAATTATACCATACAGAATATGTTTACGTTTGTTCTACATCAATTCTATTGAATAATTTCTACTAATTACTTTTATTTATTTTACGCTTTCATATGTAAAAATTAAATTTAAAAAATTCTGTTTGTGTTATTCTTGACGATGTGGTAGAATATTTTTAAAAAATTATAAATGTTTCCTATGAGAAAGATATATGAAGCAAAGATGACCGGCAAGAGAAGTAAGTGCAGACCTCAGTTGAACTTCGAGAACACAGTATCAATGATACTGGAGGAAGGTCACGTAAAAAGCATGAGGTACCCCGTAGGGCATGCATAAAGAGGGTGTGCAGAGACCGTAGCGTTTGGCGCTCCGTTCTCTCTGACTACCCCGCTAGGGATAAAGCGTGAAGTTAGGTAGGTTGGTAAATGTTTCCTTCATCTTTCTCTATTATAACGTCAATCGGATCACCATTTATTATAAGAACCTCTCGTAGTCAGTGTTAGTTATTATCGAATATAAAAGACATCTGCCATTTATTTGAACCATTGCATGTAGAGTGGCAGCAGCCTACGTTACACATTGTCAGTCATTTAAGCAATCAAAAAACATCTTAACTATATTTATAAATATTACCCCGAATAGAATTAGAATTTAACACCATCGAGACGGAAATATGTATCACTACTTTGCATTGATTTCATAATCATCATCACATATCTGTACCAGACGTGAAAAAGTAGATAAATCAAAAATGTATAATTTTCAGGACAGACGATAATGTAAAGTTTTAAATTGTATGTTTTTTTTCAGCTTCACACTTTATCCCGTATATAACAGGGTAGACAGAGGGAACTTAAGAACCTAGTTTTAAGACACTCCGTTCTCTTTTAACAATTCCGTTCCCTACTTTCCGCTGAATTAAGGCATTGCGTGCTGAATGACGGAACTCAACGCCGCGCTTTGCCTTGTTACCAGACCCAGGAAATGAAAATATTAAATTTTATTTAAAATTTTCATTTCCTGTACCGGGAATCGAATCCACAACCTGTCGCGTTTACAGTCGCATGGTTGTACCTCTGCGCCTGAATCTGAAGTGTTTGACTTAATAGATGTTAATCATTTATCCAAATAATATAGTATTTAAAAAATGCAAATCACCTTATCAACCTATTCACGCAGCCTGATACAGCTATTACGCCTACATCAAATGATAGCTTCAACAGTTACATTTATCTTTTATTACGAAAAAAGAAAAGTAACGAAAATAAAACGTTGTACGCGTATTAACTCACTTTTATAAGCCCATAAGCAGTTGTTAAACAAACTAAGCTCACGCAAACGGTTGTATTTAACTCGTAAATCGCAGGATTAACTCTGCAATTTTCCTACCTAATTGGTCCTTTACGCTTAATTAGTTGGCACGTAAGTTTGTTAGGATATAATTATATTTATTTCACTAATCGTTGTCTATGATATTGTAAGCGTTTGATTATAAACTAGTGTCCGCTCGTTGGTGATTGTGTGGACTTTACGTTCTGTTTTCGATATTCTTTAATTTAAATCTAGTTAACACCCCGTTCCCTAATTTCGGTAATTTTTCTCGAAGAACTTCCATATGCTTTCCCAGAGTTAGTCAGTCACCTAATGAGTGACGAAGGAGTTTTATAACTCTATTGAAGGATTAGCGGTAGGCCACGAAGAGCATTAATAACTATCTATTTAACCCATGGTTGCTGAACCAGGCTGTACCTTAAAGAGACGTTACTTGATTATCATACCTGCTTTACTTATAAAAGTCCAAGAAAAATGAACGTCATAACCTACCACGCCATTTTTAGAACCACATAAACGTGCAATGCTTCAATTCGGCGGAAAATGGGGAACGGAGTGTCTTAACACTAGGTTCTCAGATTACCTCAGCCTACCCTGCTATATGCGGGATACAGCGTGAAGCTAAAAATATGTTAATACTATAACTTAAAACGTAGGCAAAAAGGCTCTTGCAATAACTTTCCAAAAATACACATAAGATTTATTAATATTCAATAAAGTTTATTTTCTTCCAAACTGTCGTAACTTAATGAGGGCTATGTTTAAAGTTCGTATTTTTTCACTTGTTATCAATTATACGTGTCCCGAGGCCGTTTCATTTCGAGGACTTTAGTTATTAACTGCGCCAAATTCAAAGAATATTTTACTTTAATGAAATCGTAAATGGACTGGAATGCAGTTGAATTACCCGTTAATGAAAAAATATCCTTTTTTTACCCGATTTCAAAAAAGGAGGAGTTTCAATTTGATTATATTTTTTATGTGTGTTTCCACATAACTTATTAATTATTTTTATATAATAGCTAGTACGTCTGAAGTAGTCTTATTTAAATTTAGTTAACATCGGACGAGTAGTTCTTGAGTTATTCGTAATGATGTTAATGTTTGGTGCATATTATTTGAATTCGGTTTTCCTTTTTTATTAAAATCTTAATTATTCATTCTTTATAATATTGGTATATTTATACAAATTGATACTTACGTTGAAGCCATCGTGGCGCAATGGGATACCACCAGACTGTACATGTAGAAGATGTGTGTTTGGTCGTTGTTTGAGGAAATGATAATACTTAAATTATTCCTAGCTCTGGTAAACAAAACGCGGAGTTAAGTTCCGCCACTCAACACACAATGTCTTGAATTAGAGCGAAAACTCATAATTATAAAATTATGTTAATTGTTATGTTATTCCTATTCATTAATGTTTTTCTTGTTTTTATTATAATTATCGCATGTGGTGCTAATCTCTAAATAATGGTACAATTAGAGTTATTTTGTGTGCTTTTGTTAAAAAATGTGCATGCAAAATTGTAACAATTGTTAGTTAGCTATAAAAAATAAATAAAAAGCAGAGAAACACTAAGTTCTTCCTGCCCACCGGGACGGGCCATACGGGAATAATAGTAAAACTGATATTTATATAGGTAGATATCAGTGGCGAGGCGTAAAAGTTTTATTTAGGCAAGCCGGTAAATTAAGAGAAGCCGATGTATATTTAAGGAAGCCGGTAATTTTTGGGGAAACCGATATATTTAGGATAAGTGGTATAGGATTTCAAGGTATTTAGTAATTTCACTATCGAATTTTGGCGATGACTTTTTTTTTAGATCTAAAAGACGTCAGAGCTTGTTTTTTTGCACTTCTAAGCCAAATATTTTTCTGGCGCCCTTTTTTTTTTTGGCTTTCTCACACAGCGATTTCGACTTTTTTTTTTTTAGAGCTCCACATTTGAATGGCTGGGTTTTTTAAAGGCTAATATTTGTACTTTGAAAAGTTCGGCAAGTCGGTGGGAAGTCGAGTTGTATGAAAGCCTCGCCACTGGGATGGATCTTTGCCAGAACAGCAAAATCCCTACAAACAACATTCAAAGAGTGAAACGTCCAGCACAAAAATTTAATCTCTTCTTATGAGTGCGCAGTTTTCTTTTTGATAGACACTTTTTAAGGGGTCGCAAATAATGGGTAAGGAAAGGTCGTGTAACTCTGACAGAAAGTAATTATAAATAGACATCATTTACATGGCGGTGGGTTGCTAAAAGTTTTTCTATATATTAAACCAGTACGCAATACGCAATATCTTTAATTCGGTTGGACGGTGAAAATCGGAGTGTCTTGACAATAGATTACCCTCTGTCTATAAGTTCTATCTTATAAAAAAGCGGTTAAGTACAATAAATATTATAGTTGGATAGTATTTTTTATGGATATTGAGGTTGGAGTTGAAGTTGTTGGGTTCAATTCATACTGATAGATAAATAATTAAGATCAACACCCTAACACCAATATCTTTAATTAGGTGAATTACGATTTTTTTACAAAGCACGTCTTTAACATATATTTTTTTAAAATAAGATAAACAGCAACTTAAATGTTCCCCGCTTTCCGCCGATTGAGGCATTGCGTACTAAGTGACAGAACTCAACGCCGCGCTTTGCCTTCCCAGACCCAGGAAACGAAAATTCGAAATATTATTTCATTATCTGGAGTGGGAATCGAACCCACAATCTGTTGCGTTTACAGTCGCACGCTTGTGCCTCTGCGCAACGACAAGTAACTGGAATTGTTATGGTTCAAAATGCATACTTATTTTATAATTATATATTAAAAATATAATATAATCGCAAATTGACGTTCAATTTAACAAAATAATAAATTCAACGTGTAGACGTGTTAGGTATTGCGTGAGGAATAGCGTATTCGGTAGAAATTGAAATGTCTGCCAGAGCACGAGGCCGGTATCGATGATAGTCGCTTATCTATTATTTATGATACACTAGGGCTTTGTTTTAGTTTTTGTATAACTATAGGTATTAAAAATGTTGAACGATACGTAGTAAAATCATGTCAAAATTAAAGATTCATTCTTAAGTCTAATAGTTTTTACAGCAATTTCTTCATCGTAGAATGGATCAGAAGAAAATTAGTGCTAAATTATTATTTTTTCGACAATTTCAAATACGTCATATCATTTAGGTATTGGGTCAAATGTTAATTTTGATAATGTAATGGATGTATAATTAAAAACAATTAATAAAATACAACTAATAAATAACTAATTAAAGACTTAAGTGCATAGAGAAAATGAAATTAAATTTTTGATATCCTTTAATTGTAATACATATAACTCTTATCAAAATCAAAATCAAATTTCAGATTTTAGTACAATATCAAAATATATAGTGACTTTGTTGATATTAAAAAACTTTTCCAATGCCTGATAAACATTAAGAGGGACCTCCTAGCTGGAACAACAGAATCTATTTTAACAAGCTTTATATCATGAACATAACGTTGAAGCCAGGCGAAACCCTGACCAATCCTTAGTCATCTTTCATTTATGAAATCATAAAAAATCTGGGAAAATCACGTAAAGTACGCCTCGAATATATAAAGCATCTGCTTCCACTTTTTATTTTGAAAGGACGCGCAGATTGTGAAAGATCCATGATATATTTTACGAGAAGTATATTGATATGTAGTGAACAATAAAACTAAACTATATATATACACATACTATATAAGAAAAGACAAAGCAAGTTCACTCATTTTTCAAAGCCGGGTGGGCAATGCAAACCTACTTTTTTATTTGTTCTACCAAAGCAGACAAATGAAAACAATTTAAATATTCCTATGAGAATGGTTTGAATCGATAACCATCGCGTTTACAGTTAAACTGCCTTGCTATGCTACGATAGCATGAAAAATGTATTTTCTGTCGACGATTTTAAATGCTAAATTAATAAATAAATTATAATTTTAACTTCAATACTCAAATAACACTGCAAGCGGCAAATTATGTAGGTTTTTTTACATGCTTTCAATAGTTTCAAATGGATTTAATCTCTAAAATCGATCAATTAGCTTCACATTCTCTTCACGTTTGTAAGCAGAGAGATCCTATTACCAAGACACTCCGTTCTACTCTTTCTATCTATCAATCAAAGTAAAAAAATCTTGTAGCACTATTTTTGACCCACTGTTTGCTGTCCGATTTGCTTGAAATTATATCCGTGTCTGGATACGACGACAATACTTTTAATTCCCGTTTTATTTAATATATTTTTTTAATTTCACGTAAACCTTAAATAATCCACTAACTTAATAATAAGCACTAACTTACATCTAAGAAGAGAATCATCAACAAGTAAATATTACAAAAAATAAAAAACCCGACTGAATCAATTCTTCAAATTTAGGAAGGAAATACAAACAAAGTAAGCTATAAAAACTAGTTATGTGTTATATGTATATATGAAATGTGCTAATTAAGTACTTTCATGTGGTACCCCACATGTTACCTATCAACGATTTTTTTGTTTTTATTCATGACGTAATGGCCTCTAGAGGGCGCCATGTTGAATTAAGAGTGACATCACATATCTAAAAACATTTGGAGTATCAATACCTATCTAACGTCAGCCTAATTATATAATTCGGTACAGGGGTTTGGAAGATATGAGGTAATAAAGAATATTACAAACATACATGATACGCGCGAAAAACATAACCCTCCTCTGACAGTCGGGTAAAAATGGTTTACCCAGTAGTAGTTATGCGCTAAAACACATTAAAGAATCGTCGAATTGAGAACCTTCATTTTTGAAATCGGTTAAACAGATCGCAAGAGACATTTAATTGAATGACAAAGTAAATACAAAGTTACTACTTTATGAAGACATAATAGAAATTCCATATGGGATCATATGTGGGAGATTAATAAGATTTATATTATATGAGCTATATTAATTATCTGTCATGCGGTATTGTGATAGGTTATCAAATATTCAAATGTTAAAGTTTGATGAGTATCAAATGTAAAATGGTTATAATCAAGGTAATAATGCCTAAATGTGCTAAATTATGTTTGTAAGTGACTTAATAATTATTTAATTTAAGTTTATATTGTAAGATATTTTATTATCATATATTTTTCATATGAAAAGAACTTAATAAACTTTTGTGTACTTATGTAATTATCTGTCGATACGCCGTTTTGTGCTTTAAAGAAGGTAGTGTTTGACACTAAGTTTTGTCTGCATGCCCCGTGAGATGCAAAAAATGCGTAACAATAATATAAGTAGTTTAAACATAATAATTAAAATTTTAACAAAAAATAAAACCCATTTCAAATAAAATGCGCTTAAAACTAAAATTATTAAGAAAATATATATATATATTGAGTTACACTCAAAAATTACTTATTAGATTTTAATTAAACTATCAACAAAATTGGATCATTCAGTAAAAAGTTATGCCGTAACACATTAAAAAATTACAATCAATTTGAGTACCTTTCAATCAATTTCAAAAAAAATTAAGTCAGTTAAAAAGTGTTACATAAAAAATATACCTTATTTAACAACAAATAACAACATATCATAACATAGCTTCACGGTGTATCCCGCATATAGCAGGGTAGGCAGAGGGCACCTAGTGTTGAGACACTCCGTTCCCCACTTTCCGCCTAATTGAGGCATTGCGTGCTGAGTGGCGGAACTCAACGCCACACTTTGCCTTGTTTAACAACAAATAAAAAAGTTAATATAGTTTATTTACTTAGTAATAAAAAGTAATACATCAGCGTAAATACTAGACTTAAAACAAACAAGGGTTACCTGTGAAACTTTAAACAAAAAGTAAAATAAAACGAACAATTTCCAGTTTGCCGCGCACGAACTGACAGATGCAAATAAAATAACGATTGTGTCACATGACTAACATGTCGCGGACATAGCCGTATCTGGATAGAACTGGTTGGAACTAGATAAAAACGACACTTTTAGAGCTCCTCTCTATTGTTTGAACATCAAATCTATTTCATGTAAAATAATAGGTGTATTTAGAAACTTTTTTAGCTTCACACTGTATCCCGCACATAGCAGAGTAGGCAGAGAGAACCTAAGAACCTAGTGTTAAGATACTCCGTTCTATTAAAATTTCCGTTCCCCAATTTACGATGAAATGAAGCATAGCGTGCTGACTGGCGGAATTTAACGCCGCGCTTTGCCTTGTTACCGGAGCGATTATTATAAATTTTAAATATTTTCATTTCCTGGAGTGGGAATGAAACCCACAACCTGTCACATTTGTAGTCAATGCGATCGCCGCCAAGAATATTTATAATCTGTGTAGAAAGCTAATTCTTTAGATGTTAGAACCAATGAAAAATAATATAAATAAAAATGTATTAACGATAGAGGGCACCTATTATTAAGACCCTTCTGTGTTTTTTAAAGATATAGCTTGTTTGTGGCGGAATCTAACGTCACACATTATTTTGCGAACCAGGAAAATACAAAAAACCTGTTCTTATTATTTCCTCGAATGAGATTCAAACCGACAACCACTGTTAATCGTCGCACTGCTTTATAACGTCAAAATATAGTATTTCATTGAAAGAATTCCTCATTATAAAGGAATCCAAGTATATAAACACAAGCCGTCATATATATCTTGCGATTTATCATATCTGGAGTGACATCGTTCGTGCATATTTTCAGATTTTCCGAGGCAATATTGAAAAATGTTTGCCTTCGGGTCGAGTGATTTGATTCGTGCAACGCCCTAGTTATGTGAATCAGGCGCCTTGTAAATAAATAACGTTGATCAGACTATTGAATTGTTTTAAATTTCTACTTTAACACACGATTTTTGGATATTTTTTTTTGCATTGGTTGTGGATTTGATTCCATTTATGGGTAATGTTTTTATTTTAAATTATCATCTTTTCAGTCTAATTAAAGACATAACGTATTGAGTGCCGCCACCCATGAAACACAATAACCTAATTAAGAACAGAGTGTCTTAACACTATTTTCTCTGCCTACCCCACAGAAATGTCGAAGACAATAATATAACAAAACAAAAATATTAAATTACTTATACATATTCGTATAATTGTGCTTGCATTATTCTACTTGTTTCGTCGTACCCCAAACCGTACCCAATAACGTTATAGAGTGAATAATAGAGAGCCCACGCTGTTCGTCTTTAAAAATAATCACACACTTCGGGAATGAAAACATTTCCTAAGTGAGTAAAATTTTAAAATATCAAAAATTGGAAAAATCCGGGCAAACGAAGCCAACTTTTTTGTTTCTAGCTTCACGTTGTATCCCGCACATACATACAGGTAGGCAGAGGGAGCCAGAGATCCTCGTGTTAAGACACTCCGTTCTCTTTTAACATTTCCGATTCCCACTAAATTGAAGAACGGTAATAATATGTTATTTAACAAAATATTTGAACTATATCAAAATATCTAGTCACGTAAACAGATGATTGGAGATATTTATAAATTTCACGCGCACTCGCTAACGAATGTCGAACATATCAAATTATGTAGTCAACAAATGCCCAATATAGCTCTAATTTACTTTTATACAACTATGACAGTTTTTTATTCATTTAATTATAGAGATGTCACTATATTTTTTATTTATTTTTTTTATTGTAGTGGAAGGTGGCAAACGAGCAGAAGGACTACCTGATGGTAAGTAGTTACCCTCGCCCATGGACAACCACAATACCAGAGGAGTTGTAAATGCGTTGCCGGCCTTTAGGGTGTAGGTGTCTTATTTATTTGATAATTAACATACATATGGGCCTGTCGTGGCGCAGAAGCACAAGCGTGCGATACAGGTTGTGGGTTCGATTCCCTTTCTAAGAAATGAAAATGTTAAAATAATAATTAGTATTTTCATTTCCTTGGTCTAGTAACAAGGCAAAGCGCGGAGTTGAGTTCCGCCACTTAACACCTAATGTCTCGGAATTGGACAAGAACGTCACGCATAATAATCAATCAAGTCATGTCTACGGTTTAGGTGCAGGACAAGTATTTTCGATTCCCGATTTTTAACCGTTCTGTATTACGCGCCGATGCCGTATTATCTAGTACTACTAAAATACTGTAATACGTTGCCGATCTTCCATATTTCATTCATAAAAAATATTCTTGACAGATATCTCTTTCTCTTTCACGCACGTATCTATTGTTTCTAATAAAATAATCACATTACTCTGAAGAGGATTTAGATGGGATTTAAGACAGTCATATTATCTGAGTTCCTATTAAATTATTTAAAAAAAAACAACTAATGCTACCACAACTCTTAAAAACTTACTTAAAAGTTATAAACGATAATGGTAATCACAGATTGAATTCATTCGTTTTAGCTCCTCATAGTTAGAAACACGTTTTACTTACACTTTTTAACATAAGTATTCTACTCTCTTAATATTCTTTACACAAATAGTCCATAAGCTGAGTTTCAGTTTCTGTGCTTTGCTTTTTAACACTACAATTGTATAAAGTAATATCCACTTCAAAATTCACTCGAAAATTATAACTCATACACATCACGTCAGTACCAGTAAGGTAACTTCCATAAATTTCAACAGTAATAATAATTTTGAATAACACAAACAGTGAAATTGAACAAAAATAATGAAAATAAACAAAACTCAATCGCATGTTGACCTTGACATGTAAAAGACAACTAACTTCCACAGATAATTAAAATCGATATAGTAAGTTATTTCTATTAAATAATACCTTATTAATTATTTTAAGTAATTATTTACTATTAAAAATAATTACAAGATTTTTTTTTATTTAACACTGTTATAATAAAAATCCATTAAAATCAGGTAGAATTAATGATAACTTTTAAAAATTTTACATTAAAGTGAAAGAGCGAGAAAACGAATGAACGAGGTGTCAACAAACGAACTCATATTCATTTTGTTTACTTTGTTATGCTTTAACATTTTGATAATTTATTTTTTATTATAAAATATCATGTAAGAAATATTATGAAAATTAATTATAATTGTCTGTGCGTATTATTTTGCACTTATTTGACCGATTAAGCAACATTTTAATTTAAAAGAAATTGGCGGGAAAGACAGAGAAGGCGACGACGACGGACAGAGTTGAACGCAACCATCTTAAGTTACAATATTGGGATAAATTATTTATTGACGATTCATATTTTTATTTTAAAAATATCGAATAAATAGTGCATAAATAATTGTTATAATAATTACTAGATTATTTATAGCCGCAATATGTAAAAAGTAATTATAAAATGTTATGGACTGGAAGAATATCCATTTAAAGTCGATTTAGCTTGATGTTAATTTTATGTAATGGCTTTCTTACAGAATTTTCAATTGCGCTTATAAATAAATAATGGAATTATAAACCCATAAATACATTTACAAAAAAAATTGAAACAGATAATTTTGAGCTATCATTTTCGAAAAATTTTCAATTAAGAATGACCATGGTCAAGGCCAGAATGAAATAGCATAATGTAAGAAGGAAATAGCATATTAAGAATAACCTTGACCGTAAAAGAAAGAAATAGCATAATCATAACAAATATTTTATTTTTTATATTCATATTATTTTTTACATTGAATAAAGATTAATTCTTGAACGAAAAATATAATTTAGACTAAATTTAAATTTTTTATAACTTGATGTAAACATCAAGTTATAGAACATTTAAAATTTCGTAATAGACATTAATGTATTCGTCCGTTCCGTCCGTCCGTTCGTCCTGTGACTTTTTCAAATTATTTCATTTCTTTTATTATTGTCGTTGTGTTTATATTTAATTTATTTTCGTCATAAAAAACTAGACAAGTGTTTCTTTCTTATTTAGTTTATTTATTTTTTAATAATGGCGCGTGTTAATACTTCTGCGAAATACACTGATATGATTTTTATTTATGGAGAATATCATCAAAATGGAGGTCTCGCAGTACGGACAATTCGGGAAAGGTATGGTTCTACTCAAAGATGTCATTCATATGGTCGTACATATGTAATGGCGGTAGAACAAGTACTCGAAAATCAAACCGTAATCCCACGTCAAGACCTTGCTCCGCCACGAGAACTATCAGTGACTCTTGAAATTTAAATTTCAATTAGTTATTAGTTAGAATAATAAATGTGAGTTTGTCTAATTTAAAGACAGTGGTGCGTAGCTTTTACATCTGTTCACCCGTTACCGCCATTACCACTTGATTTCTTCAGTGAGATGGCGTGCGATGTTGCCGCTCTGGCAGGTTAGTGTCCGCTTGCGTCATACGTAACAAATAGCGTTTTATTTTGTAACGAATATTTTATTATTTATTTAATAATATTTTAGAAAGAAAATAAAGCAGAGAACAGAGTGTTTTGACGACTAGACTCACTTGATAAAGGCCTAAGCTCTAAAATATTGAGTATTACATATTAAAAATAATTGAAAAGTAAGTAAACTCGTGGCACATATAAGCTTTATAAACCGACATCGCCATAATTAAAAATAAACCGCACTAATCTCACACTACGCTTCTCCTAGCGATATATCAGAAGGATTTAAAACTATTACTCACTATAAGACGTATTAAATCTGATTTAATATTTGAATTTATATACTTCCGAATCTATATTTTTACGATAAATATATTTAAGTATATATGAATATATATACTTTAAATTTTAATATATAAATATATAAAATTAACCGATTTTTAATTGTTTTTTTATATAAATCATAAGGGGTCTTCAAAATTACGTTATCATTATATTATAACGAAAAAAATACAAAAAAAATTTGGATAGCCCTCTTTTTTTTTTTTTTTTTTTTGATAACGGACGGCAAACCCAGGCAGAAGGACCACCTGATGGTAAGTGGTTACCTTCGCCCATGGAGCATCTACAACACCAGAGATGTTGTAGATGCGTTATAACCTAGAGGATACTGATGGAAGGGGGACATGTCTTAGTAGTCCACTATCAGAACCACACATTTTGGGGAAAGGATGGGTGGGAAGGGGGAAAAATCGGCTTACATGGCATCAGACCAGGAACACATCATTAGATATTTGGCGGTTAGATATTTACGGCCTCTACTGAAGCTTAAATAATCGAACAAATAGGTATTTCTAAATATCAGTAAAAATGTGCTAAAAAGTATATTCAATATATTTTTTTAATATTTTTCTCGTAATAATGTGATGATAACACCCAACTTTTAAGACCTCCCCATTGTTTTATATTAAAAAAAATTAAAATCGACCTACCTAATATATCCATATATGTATCTCCATTACTTTTTAAAGAAGTGGAGGCCATGTGACGTAATGGGACAGCGTTGAATCATTACTATTCGTGTTCATAACACAAATAGTCATAAGGGTTCGATTCCCTCTCTCGGAGACTGATTATATTTAAATTTTTAATTAAACGATTTGTTGAGGCAAAACGCGGCGTTGAGTTCCGCCACTCAACAGGCAACGCCTCAATTTAGCGGAAAGTGGGAAACGCAAATGGTGCAAAAGAGAAAGGGTGTGTCTTAACACTAAGGCTTTCTGGTTCCCTCTGCCTACCTAGTAGGGTACGTGCGGGAGACAACTTGGAAGCTAAACCAAAAAGCGTGATTTTTATATAAAGTGTTTTATACATATAAATTAAGAACATTCAGAAAATAGCAATTGAATTATAAACATAAAGGAAACTTTTAAAGGGAGTGACTTCGAATTTAAATTAAAAGCGAAACCGACTCCGTTGTTATTATTCATTACAAATGTTTCAGCTTCTATAGAAAATTTGTGTGGTGAGTCGCGAAGTCCTCCGGAAACCGGCATTTCATGCGGTTTTAAGCAGTTATAACGTTATTAGAATGCAGCTACTTAAGTATTTAAGAATTGATATAAATTATACATTATGTATTATACAGTTAATTTAAAAATGTGCTTAATCGTCACGAGGTTAGATTCAATCAAATTTTGATTTCAATAAAGGAGTAATTTTGTTCGTCTTGTTAGACCCATTGCAAATAAAAATGGGCATCTATCAATATATAAATAATAAAACAGCTAGAGAGCATTTAATCAAATATATTTAACTTCTTTGTCATTTACTCTACAAGTAGCAAAACGTATAAGTAAATAATATTTTGATAGCTTCTCAATGAGAATCACCGAATGACCAGGATATTGTGACTATTGTGGCACTGATTGTTATACGTACTGTCGCATATACTAACTCTCTTTAACTCTCGCATTTAACGGAATCACCTTAATATCACAAATTATCTTAATTTTACCCTTCTGGTTCCAATTCACAATGTTTTTTAAAGTGGACGGGAAGAGTAGAAATGAGTGTCCCGCACTTAACAGGATAAGCAGATAGAACGCACTGAATTCTGTTTACCTACACCCTTAGCAATCCATACAAATTCACCGTGCGGGTGCCAGAGCCCATCTCGTTGCAGAGAGAGGAGTTTGGAGAGTGCCTGGGACTTACGACCCAAGTGCAGGTTGAAGGGGCCCCTTTAAAATGCGCATTAACGTTCACCTCCACTGCCCGCGCTCCTCTCTCTACCTAACCATATTTATAAAAAAGAAAAATATCAGAAATTTCTATTTAAAAAGTTCAAGCTATCACTATCCGCGTCTTTCCGTAAACTGAATCTAATTATATCATTTGGCATAAGCACTGCAGTATTTTAGACTTACTAAATTTCCTGCAACTAAAACTCAGTTCCTCAAACTTTGTGCCGTGACACAAACGGAAATTTCTACAAACAAATTACCATTACAATGCTAAATAAGCTCTTACCTAACAACCATTAATTTTGACAGACTGCAAAAAAGGACAAAGTTCACAATTGAAATATTTGTTCTATGTGCCACATAACTTTTTACTGGGCGAATCAATATTGATTTTTTTATTATACGACAGCTAGTGCTTCTGATATGGTCCCATTTAAATTTTGTTAAGATTTTACGAGTAGTTTTAGAGTTATTCGTAATAATTTAACTTTTTAGGGAATTATATATGAAATAGATTTTCTTTTTCTTTTTGATAAAATTTTAATTATTTTTTATTATACTCATCTGACACCTTTTCTAAGACAAGTAGAGAAAAGCTAGTAATAGATTGTATTGTCTTTGTATTATTTGTCATTTCAAGTCTCTAGTAAAACTAAGCATGATGTTGAGTTTCGAAAATGAGGGCGGAAAACTGAGAACAATTATTATATTATGCTTTTGCACCGACAAAGAAAAGGTGAAATCCATAGATTTTATGCATTTTAATTATATTTAATTGTTCTAATGTGTAAAATATTTACTTCAACGAATATTTTGATAGTCATTCCCTTTTTCTTATTAAAAGAATAATTAATAAATATTTTTAGTTCTTTAATTCTATTTATAACTCCAAAATAATGTAAAAAAAAATGAGCGCAATATGAGTTTGAAAACCTCTGCGTTTTCACCTATCTTAGCACTACGAGCTCTTCATAAATTTCAAATGAGGCGGTAATAGTCCGCTTGAAATATTATTATTACGATTCATGATTGTATCAGGTAATTTCGATTTATTATCTAATGAATTTCAACCCTTAAATTTAAAATTAATTCAATTACTAGTTTTTATGTAAAAGTTCGTGTGATGGATGGATGGATATATGTTATTCTTTCACGTAAAAATTGTTGAACAGATTTAGATGGAAATTAGGTAATATATAGTAGTAATATACAGTAGTATGACTTTACAGAAGTATAAAATAAATAGTTAAATGGTTGTAAATATATTTAAATCTAGGCCAACGTGGCACTGTGGACTAGAGTCAGGCTGGCAACACATCGTATAACTATCGATTATAAGTTATTTTCTTTCGAAGAAATCATCATGTTATTTATTTACTTTATTTTTTTGACTAATTGTGCAATTTGACCTCCATTACATTTTTTACCATTTCTTAAAATAGAATAAAAAAAATATTTATCGTCTATTAGAAACTAAAATTTAATATACAAAAAGAAATCATTAACAATGCATTGAAATACTAAAAAGGACATGAAATAGTAATAAAAATTCAGTTTCACATAAAAGTAAAATAATATCGTCCATAAGACGCGCATCGCTCTAGATCTAGGTAACTTTAATATCTTTCGTTTCCACGAACATACCTACTACGAGTCTACGTCATATGTAAAGCTGAAACGTAATATTTGCATCTACTTTTTAATAAAATTATACAATATGAGTATTTTTTTGGCTTTACGCTGTATCCCGCACATAGCAAGGAAGACAAAGGGTTAGTGGTCAGTTAGTGTTAAGACACTCCGTTCTCTTAAGAATTCCTTTCCCCACTTTATGCTGAATATTAATATACTAATAACTATATATAAATACGTGAAGCAAAAACTTTGGATCCCTTTTTACGAAAATTACACGGACGGAGGAGCATGAAACTTGGCACACTTATAGTTTATATAGAGAAGTAATAATTTTGTTCTAATTTTTTTTTAATATAATGCATAAAAAGTATACTAAATTAATAAAATAAATGTTACACACACTACCATGGTTTGACATCCATGTTTATACAAAGTGACATATACGTCACTACGCAATGCGTTACAAACGCATTTACGGGGACACTAGTTAATATTATTAGACAAAGCTTTATAGCAATCAGAGTTCATTGTAGCGCAGTGGAACCGCGTCTAATTATAAACGAAATTGGTTGTGGATTCGATTCCCACTCAGGGCAATGATTTTTTTTTATTATTATTTTTTAAATCTATTTTTATTCAGGGGCTTTTTAAGTACTATAAATACAAAAATGTCAGCCCCATCGTACCCTTAAGAAAAAACTTACAGCACACAAAAAAAGAATATAAAAATTAACAAATTTCCTTAAGGGGCAATGATTATATTATACAAATAGTTTTTGTTTTGCCGTTCCGGTAGGACAATGTGCGGAGTTGAGCTCTGCCATTTCACCCGTTATGTCTCCTATTAGGGCTAAAACGACAAACGGAATGCCTTGAACCTAGGTTCTTCCTGCTAAGCGAGATTCTAATCTCTGACTTCTACATCAAGTTACTCTGATTCTCAATAAAAAATATATGGCCAAATTACACCAAATTACAATTTATAAAGGTAATTGTAGCCTATATATTATTTTTCTGTATATTATCACTTGCAAAATTACTGTAAAAAATTTTTTCTACATCCGTTTAATAGTTTTTTCTTTCGCATTAATAATATTAATAAAACAAATGAGTTACCCACCATACTTGTTTAAATCCAAGAGAGAGATAATGTAATTAATTATTGGACTATTTAATAACGAAGAACGGAGGTTTTTGATTCTAGGTTCTCTTTGACTTACCTTCTACACAAAAATAAGCGTAAATTTATGTAACATATTTTAATAAAAAGAAAGAATATTACAAAGACTTGAAAGGAGCATAGGTTAAGGTCACCAAATAATCTAAGGTAATAAAACACAGGCACTATTTGAGGGCCATTCCCCACAGAATAACTATATAACTACAGTGAATATAGTGAGAATAGCCACACGGCTATAATAAAGAAAGTAAATATTTTTATAGCAAAGTTTATGTCATCGTATACTTACATTATATACTCTTTTTTAACTTCACGCTGTATCCCAGATACAGCAGGGTATATATATAGCAGGCAGGGAACCTGACAGCCTAGTGTTAAGACACTACGTCCTCATAATATCTCCGTTCAACACTTTCCGCCGAATTAAGGCGTAATGTAGGGAACCTGATCGTGAAATTACGTGTTGAGTGGCGGAACTCAACGCCGTATTTTTATATTAAAAATGTTAGATAGGTCTATTCTTGCCTATTTCAACAATTCTAATAGTTTCTTTAGCTTTTAGCAAACGCCATTTATTTACTCAATCGCTAACATAGCTCGAGTAAGATGGATTAACAACAATCCATATAATAATCTCATCCCAATAAACGGGGGATAGTGAAACTAGGTTACTGTGTTTGTAGAACTTTACTTAGAATTCAATTTGAAGCATCTATACTTCTATATATCTATATTTTTTAGCTTCACGCTGTATCCCGCATATATCAAGGTAGGCAGAGGGAACTTGAGAACCTAGTGTTAAGACACTCCGTTCTATTTCCGCCGAATTGAAGCATTTGTACTGAGTGGTGGTTTCCTTTGTTACCAGAACGAGGAAATGAAAATATGAAGTATTAATTATTATACAAATTTTGATTTGATTGATATTTTCATTTCCTCAGTCGCACACTTGTGCCTTGGCGCCACGTACTGGCTTCTATAATAGATAATCTATAAGTAAATTTTCCATTGTCATGTATAATGATTTTAAAAGTCCATCGTGGCGTAGTTGGACAGGGTCCGATTACAAACGCGATCGGTAATCGGTTCGATTCCCACTTAGAAAAATGATTAACTTCAACTTCACGCTGTAACCCGCATATAGCAGGGTAGGCAGAGGGAACCAGAGAACCTAGTGTTAAGACATTCCATTCTCTTTCAACAATTCCGTTCCCCACTTTCCGCCGAATCGAGGCATTGCATGTTGAGTGGCGGAACTCAACGCCGCGATTTGCCTTGTTACCAAACCCAAAAAATGAAAATACTAAATTTTACATTTCCTGAAGTGGGAATCGAACCCACAACCTGTCACGTTTACAGTCGCACGCTTGTGCCTCTGCGCCACGACAGGCGTAAATAATTACCTATATTTAAATTACCATTTTCTCGCTCTAACTAGACAAAGCGCAGTATTAAGCAGGCTACAATTATAAAATAACGATATATAACGCTATAGTATTACGATATGTATCCAGTATTATTATATTTATGAGAGAATATTTCAAAATGAATTTCTGTAATACCTATACTATTACATACAAAGGTTTTTAATTTTAACCGATTTCAAAAGAGGAGAAGGTGCCCAATGCGATTGTATTTTATTATACTAGTGTCCCTAGACGCGTTAACAACGTGTTGTCTTTAGCAATGTATATGTCACTTTATATAAACATGGATGTCAAATCATGGTGTAACATTTATTTTGTTAATTTAATATACTTTTTATGTATTATTTTAGAAAAATGTTATCATTCTGCACTCCTCTATATAAACTATAAGTGTGCCATATTTCATGTTCCTCCTTCCGCGTAATTTTCGTAAAAAGGGGTCCAAAGTTTTTGCTTCACGTATTGATATATAGATGTGACACTGCATATTTGTATACGGGTGAACCGATTTTGATGATTCTTTTAAAATCTAGCGAGTAATTTTTAGATACAATAATACAACTTTTTAGTATTTTGTATAAAATCGGCATTCTTTTTTGTGAAAATCTTAATTTTATTCATAGATTTGGAACGATTGTAATTATAATGTACAAAATCCTAGTTTCTAATTAAACTAGACTCAAGATCTCTTGAGCTGCACTGTTGCTAGACTTAGTTCTAAATAGTGGATAACTTTTTAGTGCTATAAACGTTAGATAATACTATACTTACGTATCTTACTAGGTCAATTGAAGCCACATTATATGTGCAGTAAATAATTTAGGATTTTTTGTAATTCCTAGAAAATAAATTGAAATTAGTACTCAAAATGTTATTTTATAAAATGATGAGTGTAAAAATGTTGGTCTTAATTTATTTTACTTGTAGCCTATAATTCCCATTTCCATGTTTTTACAGCTGTCCGACGCCCCCTGCTGGAAATATTTCCCAGGAGGCCTATGCCTCGCTTTAAGGATTTCCACAACGATCAGTTCTGCGGCTTCAGCTTCCAGCAGCTTCGGTAATCTTGACCAGGCCTGCACACTGGTATGGGCCAACCCACTGACCATCGTCTGAGTTCATGATCGCTACTCGAGGACTTCACATCCCAACGGCCATCGGTTCTCCGCGCTAGCAACACAAACTAGTCAAAGACTTTTGTCTTGCGATACTGAGTATGTCCTGTACAATTAAATGTTGAAATATGCTTAAAAATAATGTAACCTATTTTCCTTTTCTGGTATTTTCAGCCCAATAACTAGCACAAGCGTGTTACGCTTTCAAAGCATAAATAACATTTCCTCATGCCTCCCTTCGTATTTTTAAGGTAGCTTCAATAAAAATAAATTTATCTCGTTTTTATTTGTGAGCGTGAATAAAACCAATTGTATCTTTATTTTGATCTTATCAAAAGTGAAATTATGACAAACACGCACAACAAAGCTTCACGCAACGTGTAAAATGCCTTTATATTCCCACCGCACAAAGGAACACGATAAAAATGGCGTCAAAACATTTTTATTCCCTTGTAAATATCCCTACGCTTAATATTCGTCTCATAAGCGACATGAGAAAGAAACGTGGTATGTGTGTAATTCAACCTATATTGAAGATATATAATTTTTTGGAAGAGACTGAATGTAATGCAGTATGCAAGTTTGAATATATGTAAGTATTTTATATATTGTTGTAAGCTTTAACTTGAAATACAGTGTAACGAAAATGTGTCACAAGTTAAGAAACAAGTACATAAATGTATAGGATTGTGTATAGGAGAGAATTAAATAGAAAATAAATATAGCATAATAAAATAATTACGCTCATACTCCTATTCATCTCGTTTTCTCGTAGACTAACTTACTTCTACCGCGTGTTAATTGAACACACACATAATTTTCATTTCATGAGACGTAACCAGAGAGAAACTAGTGATAAAGCTCTATATTTACCAGTTTCTATTTTTAAAATATTTATAATATTTTTTTTACAAAAATAAGCAAAGTGACTTAAAATAAAAGAAGAAGAAACTCCTTAGCAATCCATGATGATGATTCACCGTGATCCACCGTGATTCACCGTGCGGGTACCAGGCCCATCACGTTGCAGAGTTCATTTATTCATCATCATTAATAAGAAAAATAAATGGGACCAGATCAGAAGCAGCTATAATAAAAGAATCATGGAAATTAATGCACCCACTAAAAAGTTATGTAGAAACGTACATATAAAAATACATTTAAATTTCGAACCTCCTCCATTTTTGTCACATAGATGAAGAAACTATGTACACCAAAAAATTAAAACTTGAAAGGCTTTTAAATATTTGTTAAAATGAAACGTAATTTTCACGTAAATTATACCAAAATAGCCTTAATAGACATACTCGTATACTAAGAACTACAAACGTTCTTTTAAAATTTAAACTGGACAAAAATATGTCGTTTCTAGTGTAGATATATCAATACATATAAAGACAATATGTAAGCAACGTAATGCGCTTAATTAAAATCGGCATGGGAAGTTCTATAAACTAAGAACTATAAACTACTGTATTATTTGTTAGGTGGTAGGAGGTTCTCCTCCGACTGGCTCGCGACCACTATCATGTCAAAGACGAACCGCCAAATATCTAATGATGTGTTCCGGTTCGATGGCATGTAAGCCAGATTTTCCCCTTTCCCACCCATCCTTTCCCCAAAATGTGGTGGCTCTGATAGTGGACTCCTACATTGTCCCCCCTTCCATCAGTATCCTCTAGGTTGGCAACGCATCTACAACATTTCTGGTGTTGTAGATGTCTATGGGCGAAGGTAACCACTTACCATCAGGTGGTCCTTCTGCTCGTTTGCCGTCCGTTATCAATAAAAAAAATAAAAAAAAACTACTGTATGGATGTTTTTCTTCTATGATTTTATGACTTGTTCATGTAAATAAGTTACATATAAAAAAGATACATAATTTCATTTAGCAGACTATTTTTCTAAAACAGATAGTTATGATTAGAAATTATTTTATCAAATGAGCTTATGACGTTATATTCTTGAAAATTTTAAATATATACACATATACATACACAGCAACATAGATTTATTTAAAAAAAAGTCTATTTTCAATTATTTTTATTCTCTAATTTTTAATCGACTATAAAAAATTAAAAGGTTCTCAATTCGACTGTATTATTTGTGTTTTACCGCATAATTTTTTACTGGGTAAACCAATTTTGATTATTCTTTTTTCATATGATAGCTAATGCTTTTGATGCGGCCCTATTTAAATTTAAATAGTGATCTTATTTAAAGATAAGATCTGACGGGTAATTTTTGGGCTATTATTAATAATTTTCGACGCCTGTCGTGGCGCACAGGCACAAGCGTGCGACTGTAAAAGTAACAGGTTGTGGGTTCGATTCCCACTCCAGGAAATGTAAAATTTAGTATTTTCATTTCATGGATTTGGTAACAAGGCAATGCCCGGCGTTGATTTCCGCCACTCAACACGCAATGCCTCTGTTTGGCGGAAGTGGGGAACGGAAATGTTGAAAGAGAATGGAGTGTCTTAACACTAGGTTCTCTGGTTCCCTCTGCCTACCCCGCTATATGCGGGATACAGCGTGAAGTTAAAAAAAATAAAAATAATTTTACTTTATTCTATATTGTATTCGAAATCAATTTTAAGCTTATTTCTCCTCCCCGTGTCTGGTTGATCAGAGATTCTTTTTCCTCGTGGCATCTTAATGTTTTCTATAAAAAAAGTTGTGTACATGAGAAAACCTATCCAAGATAAATCATTAAAAATAATTTGAAAAAGTAAAACAACTGCACTTAAAGGGTGCAGTCCCAGATAGCAGGGTAATCGTTGCGTTCGCCGCTTTCGAAACCATACGTGTTAAATGGTGAAACTCTTACCATAATGTAGAAATGACAATAATTTAAATATAATAATTCCTCTGAATGAGAATCGGACGTATAAAAAATTGAGTTTACAGCCAGACGCTGTTCTACTGCGCCCCGATGGTCTCAAAATAATTATCAAATTATTAAAAAATAGGTAAAGAATTAATATTCTTAATACCATTTTTTTAGTTTACTTGCAAAAAAATATTTACATCTTATAGTAATTTGAATTATGAATAATGACATAAATAAGATAGCGATCTACAGACAAAATATTATTATTATGCAGCCTCACATTATTTTCTCCGCCGGAAAGTAACTTAGATATAGAGAATGGAAACTTAAGACACTCCGTTATCCACTTTTTTTCTTACATTTTCTCTGCATTTACAAAGAGATACTATCCCCTGAGAATATAAATAATAATAATAATAATAAAATTCTTTATTTCCGGAATCAACATTCCAATAGAAAGTTGAAACAGATACACAATAATTTGTTAGTCAATATTATTTTATTTGATTTATTGTAATGGTTAATATACTATTAACCACATTACAATAAATTCAATTAAAATAAGTAATAATAATAATAAATTAACCATAATAATAATAAAACCATAAGCAGCTTGTAGGCGAGCTGTTGGGGGAGTGGCGACCCCACGGACCTGGAGAGACCTCCAGAGGAATTGTAATTTATCCCCGCCTCTGGCTTTTGCCTCTTTCATTGACTGGCAGAGTGGAGCGCAAGAGCTATATGCTCGGAAGGGTGGAAGTGCTTCAATCTGCGTAATAATGGGGAAACCCCGCTCACGAGCACTCTCTCTGATGCAGAAACCGGTGCACACCTCTCTACACTTTGAAGCCGACCATTACCTGATGTTGCGCCTGAGGCACTACGCCGCTTTTGTGGGGCCCACTCCAGTGGAGAGTCACCGTCCGCTAACCTTCAATTTGAGACTGTTGAAAAGGCGGACGTCCGATAGTCTCAATCAATAGCCCAGTACTTAGTCCATCCAAACTCCATTCCATAGCCCTATTTTAGTTTTCCATATGTTCCATAGCGACGCATTGATCGGTGACTATCTCTGGAGCAATTGCCTATGGTTACTCAGAATAGAGATGGATCCCGGTCAATGCGTCAGGATTAAAAATAGAGCTCAGTTGCAGTCTCAAAAGGGGCCTCTACGTGTTGGACCTGTGTCCCCACGCAAGCCTTCCAAAGGACCGGGTTCCTTTGAACCCGAGAACCTGTATCGAGATACATAATAATAATAAACCATTACAAAATTATAAAATTATTCAAAAAAAAAAAATATTACAAATTATCATTCATATTCATTATCAATATCTCTATATAAATTCATATTAATTTAACTATTATGCACTAACATAAACCCTGGAGATTTACATATAGTTTCGACCAATATGAAATTACACAAAATAATAACAAAAAATTAATATAATATAATTTTCATTGCAAATGTTTCACCGAGTGATTCTATATCGATGCGTAACAATTTCATTGGGAGCAGTCAATTTTAAACGCTCTGAATTATCGAATCTAATCCACACTCCAATGTCCGCTGAGAATTCTACTGATTGCCTAAAAACGAATGTGGGATTTAGCGCAATTTTATATGACATTTGGCCAGGAAGCGAAGGAAAGGTATTTGGTTTTTTTTTTTTGCAAAACAAGCCTCTAGTCAGTAATAATTAAGAAAATAAAACATTAAAATTATTTTTAAATAAACGTTTAAGTTGAGATATTGATTTTTTTTCTTAGTAACTAGAGATATTTTGAATTTAGCTAATATTATCACTATAATGTAAAAGCTCAAAAATATGTTTTGTAAGTAAAGTCTTAAATGAAATGATGAAAAATAGAGGAATATGACCAGTTTCATTTAATTCTACAGCTTAATGATGCACTGTATTCTTAAATATCCACCACAATGTACCTCCTCTCGGACGGTTTTCAGGAGACATTTGGCGGTTCGAATCCCGTTGGTGATTAAGCTCTTAGATAGCAATGCACTAGGTGGTAAATGTTTCTTCTAAATATATGAATAATAGGAATTTACAAATATTGTAAAGTGTAAATTATATACTTATTATCAATGAATCTTTAAGTGGTATCTATCCCATCTGTAGTAAGCTTCTACTGCGTAGATTTGGAAATATATTATTTTGCATAATAAAAAAGGAACACATACGTTTCTTATAGCTTACCTTTACACACGTCCGATGAAATTCCACACTCCTGGAAGGAACACTCAAAATATGTTTGAATTTCTCATGTGAGAAATATGGAAAAATGTAGATATTTCATTATACATTGTTTCTCTTAAAGAGTACAATACTGAATTTACTGGCAACCAGTATTTAAAAAGCAATTTTCTTAGTGGACTTATGTAGTAAATCTAATTTATGCAGAAACTTTTAAAAAGGAGTGGTCTGACACTACGTTCAATTCCGACTTTTCCTACCATGCAGCCAGCGCTGCTTTTTTTATAGTAAATATTTTTCTTTCGACATATAATGCTGAATTTATATATATATATAAATCTGTTTTGAGGTAAACTTCATTATTTCTAAGATTAAATCCGTTTGTACAGGGCGTCAGATTTCCCTCGAGCTTTACCGACGTTTATTAGTAGAAATACAACAATGATTTATTTTCCCGCACCTGTAGTTAGTCTACAGTTTGACTTTGTTTTTGTCAGAGTTGTCGCTTCAAAGTTGAAACTTTGTTTGGAAATAGTCCTTAAAATTGTATGCGAATATTGATATAAAATTTATAGTTTTAGTACCTAGAAAAATTACCAGCTTTTATATAGTAGTTACATTAATTTATTAATATAAGAAATATGTATTTGTACTGATCCAATATAAAGTGTACATGATGATCCTTCTTATTCATAATGTCTAATAATAAATAAGATTTTAACAAAAAAAACGACTCCAATATAAATGCACTTAAAAGTACAATTATTACGAATAACTCAAGAACTACTCGTCAGATATAAACTAAATTTAGAGACGATAATAGAACAAAATATGGAACGAATTTAAGAGAACGGAGTGTCGTAATCTAGTAAAAAGTTACACATAAACCGCACTGCGAAATGAGCGAAAAGTTAAGAAAAGTGATTGATTTTACACCTAGTACTTTCAATATACCTTACTAAATTCGTGTAGGTAATGATCATGTACTTATTATACATTTTTTCCTTCATATTTTACAAATTATTAAATATTTTAATTCTATTTATGTTATTCCTGCATGTATTGCCTATATTACAACCAGCATTAAAAAAAATATATAATACATTTTTTATATTTTTATAACAAAAAACCTAAATCAGTTTCAAATGAAAAAAGCCAATACTCATCTAGCCTTAATGTGTATCTTTGAAACAATTCACGAAGGTTACCGAGGCAATCACTGCCTTTGACGCTGTGCGTACCAATCTCTAGAATACATACATACATACATTTTACGTACCCATACATTTTCCATATGCAAATTCTTCTCATTCGTTGCATACAACGAAGTATTTCATAATGAATTTTGCTTTATATTTTATTCGCTCTTTGATATTTTCGTGTCACTTTTTGTTCGAAACTTTTTTTTTTATAAATATTTTTATCATAACGTTTAACATTTATTTTTTAATTTTACTTAAAATTGACAACGTAATGACAGTTTTTAGTTGTTTTTTTTTATATAATTAAGTGTTAATAAGCGGTTTTCTTTTCACACAGTTAGGGTTATAAAAATAATGAAATATCATACAAAATTTAAGAAAAGCCTATCGTGGCGCAGAGACACGGCCGTGCCACAGTAAATGCGACAGGTTGTGGATTCGATTCCTACTTCGGGAAATGAAAATATTAAATAATATTTAGCATTTTCATTTCTCCACGTGGTGGTAACAAGGTACAGCCATTGCTTTCCCCACTCAATACGCAATGCTTCAATTCAGCGGAAAGTGAGGAACGGAGTGTCCTAACACTAGATTCTCAGATTCCTTTTGCCCTGCTATGTGCCACATACAACGTGAAGCTAAAATAAAAAGATAAGGAGGAAAGTTAGGAAACTAAGCTATTGATTGGACAAAGAAGTGTTATTTTAACAACATTCCGTACTCCGGCAAGTAAATAGTAACAAAAATAAAAATATAAATAATACCCAATTAAATTTTAATTAAATCAAATACACAGGCATTGTTTCGAAATTAATTAAAATTATGAGAACGCTAACGAAATTTGCGTAGCATTACGAGATTGAAGCCAAACAAACAATTTATTCAGCAAATTCAAGACACTTCGCAACACAAATTAAAATATTTGAGAACAATTATCAATTCATTACACGGAGTATGCGTGTGACGATCTTAATGTAAAGAGCTTTTGTTATTCCGAAGTTCTGAACTGGTGTAGACTTGAGAACGGGGTTGCTGGCAAACTTTGTATAAGAAAGTTTCTATAAAAAACTAATTTAAAATTTGAAAAAACAATTTGGAAATATTTTTAGTATGTATGAAAATTGGCCATCGCGGCGCAGTAAGGCAGAATTTGAGTGCTAACACTATTGGTTGTACGTTCGATTCCCACTAGGGAGTATGATTACATTTAATTTATTTTTATTTATCCGCTCTGACAAAGCAAAACGCAGCGTTGAATTCCATCTCTTAACACGCAATTAATAAAATCTATAATTTTCATAAAAAAAGAGTTCAACATTTTCCATCACGTATTAATATAAACTAGTGTCCCCGTTGACGCGTTAACAACGCGTTGACTTTAGCAATGTATATGTCACTTTATAAAAACATGGATGTCAAACCATGGTAGTAGATATGTGTAACATTTATTTTGTTAATTTAATATACTTTTTATGAATTAAAAAAAATGTTCGCATTCTGCACTCCTTCTCTATATAAACTATAAGTGTGCCAAATTTCATGTTCCTCCCTCTGCAGAATTTTCCAAAAAAGGGGTACAAAGTTTTTGCTTCACGTATTAATATAAATATATATTAAAAAAAGAAACATTATAACAAAAAAAATCATTAAAAAGGTTATAATAAATTTGATTACAAAAGATTATGCCACAAAGAAAACAAACACGGACGTTTAAACGTATTCTCTAATGCCCTTCATAAAGCGATGTTATACAAATACCTTTGTTAGGCTAATCAATGCCCACAGCGTTGCGGCTTCGCTCATAATTAAAACACACTGAAAATACTTTTTATAATTAAATTTCGGTTTGCAAAACCTTACGCCATAATTGGGATTGGAAAATTTACGCTTTTGTTTTCTTTCGCCTTACAATTTTGCGAAATCTTTGGTGTTTCTTTAACATGAGAATTGGTAATAGGCAGCTGTGGCGAAACGTCCATATAACACGATTTCCATCGGCTTACCTTTTGTAAATCTATATTTTGTACCCCTTTTTACGAAAATTACACGGACGGAGGAGCATGAAACTTGGCACACTTCTAGTTTATATAACAGAGTAGTGCAGAATGGTAGTATCTTTTTAAAATTATACATAAAAAATATATAAAATTAATAAAATAAATGTTACACACACTACCATGGTTTGACATCCATGTTTATAAAGTGACATATATCTACGTTGCTAGGACGTGTTATTAAAGTGTCAACGGGGACATTAGTTACAATAAATTAGTGGCGGATTTACTTGCAGATAAAGGATATAAAAAAAGAAAACTTAATATCCTATACCGTCATTCTGGGGAACGGATTTGTTGAAAGAGAACGGAGTGTCTTAACACTAGGTTCTCAGATTCCCTCTGCCTACCCTGCTATATGCGGGATACAGCGTGAAGTTTTAGTCATTCTGGTCAAATCTGTTTCATATATACCGGCTTACCTTTATAAAATTTCACACCTTGCCACTGGTAGACAGCAAAGGCTCTTCTTCTATAAGTAACTCTCTAGGAATTAAATTTGTAGAAAATAAATTAAAATTATTGGGGAGAACGGAGTGTCGTAACATTAAGTTCTTAGATCTGTGTACCCTGTTGTGCGGAAAAAAGCGTGAACCTTAAGTTATTACAAGTCAATACGCAGTTCGAAGGGGAAATAGTACATTGATTATTCTATTAATATTTTTGTCTCGAATATTTGTGATTTTCACTTGGATATATTTCCAAATATTTAAATTATTTTTATTTCCCCGCTTTGGACAAAGTGCGGCGTTGAGTACCACCACGCCCACCGCTTCTTAAGACACAATGTCTAAAACACCCATCAAATGTCAAGTTTGGGCAGAAAATGAAGAGCAGAGTGTCTAAACACTACGTTCTCTGCAACGCGGGAAAGAACATAAAGTTTTTTATAAACCATAATATTTATACACAACAAACCAAACAGCAGTATTGTACTGACTTTATTTTATTTTGAACGATATGATCAATTGAAATGTTCAAATACATACAGTCAATTCAAAAACGATTTGTACGAAACCAATTTGGTGTAGCAAAATATTTGATAAGCAAATTTCATTTAAATGCACTCTCCAACAAATCTGAAGCGATGTTAGATAAAAAAATCAAGCACCATTCACATATAGCGGTACTCTCGTTACTAGAATTGCCGATACAATTTCACCTTTTAGCTAAAAACTAGGCATTCTCGAACATTTTTCACGTACACTTGTACGAATAAAAATAATTAATTACAATAGCATTTTTATAAATAAAATAAATAAAGCTTTGATACAGTCAAAAGTTTTCATGAACTATTGTAGACGTTTCAATAGAAATTTAATGGAAAAGAAAATCAAAGAACAACAATGTACAATTTTGTAACAATTTTGTGCCTAATCTGGTTTTATATCAATATCAAAATGTTTTAATTCATATAGGATTATTGCAAGTACTCTATTTAAAATTCATTTTCACTAAATTTCGAGTCGTCATTTGTCATAAAAAGTCAGTATTTTGAGTCATACAGAAAGTTATCACCAGCGTGGAATGTAGCTGCTAAAAAGAGCTTGCGAGAACACTACAATAAATTTATAACAATTCTTTAGCATCATAATCATATAAGAAGTTGCTAAATGATATAATATTATATAAATATAAGCAAAACAATAGTCGCGATTTAAATAGCATATCTATCAAAAGAAAAATTTGTTAGAACTTTTCCTCACAATTTACCCTAAAGTACATTTCAAGAAATGCACCAAATATCTGTTTGTTGTCAGTTCTAAACCAACTGAATGGTATCTTCTAAACCTGACACGAATTTAATTCTTAAAGTTAAATTAGTTTTCAACTGTACAGTGTATACACTAACCGGAACGGAGAGTGGCCGAAACTTATAATCAACGCATACATTTTACTTTTAAGTGTTAGGCCTGAATTCATTACTTAAACGTACTAAACTACGTTGTTACGCATATTTTGCTGAGTTTTAATATTTAACTTGCTTATTTTAATAGATATTAGTAAAATACTTGAATCTCTTTTGATTTTTGTGACATGAAAAAGTTAAAAAAAGCTTATTATCCCTTTTTTTATGGTTTCTCGCTGTATCCCGCACATAGCAGGGTAGGCAGGGAGAACCAAAGAACCTACTGTTAAGACACTCCGTTTACCGGTTTCCGGTTAAAGGCATTGCGTGCTGAGTGGCGGAACTCAACACCACGCTTTGCCTTGTAACCAGAGCGAAGACATGAAAATAGTAAAAAATATTTAATGTTTTCATTTCCTAAAGAGAGAATTGAATCTACGACCTGTCGCGTTTACAGATGCACGCTCATGCCTCTGCGCCACCACAGGCCTCCTACCGTTCATTCGTTGTCTACTTGTTTTATTATATAAAAATCGCGTACAGGGTAAGTTGGAGGTAAATATAAATCATACAAATTTAATTTTTAATTTTATATTTATAGGTATTAATTTCCTTTAATAAAAATTGAGAAAAAAGAAATGGCGTCGATGTTGCTATATACACAATACATTTTACAAAAATTACCATATTCAAATTCGAAATGTTTAAAAGATAAAAATATATTTTATTTAAATTCCGTTTCGAAAATCCATAGTAGTTCTAGTTTGTTAGTTTCGATTGTGGCACATTGTAAGCCTGAAATATCTCACCATTTTTCACTATTTCCACGGCGTGTAATTTCATACTCTCTCGACTTCGATGGATTGTCCTCTATCACATAAATACAGTGACGGTTATTGGGCGTGTTGTGGAATTTGTGAATTACAAATATTTTCATATTTTACTACTTGCTTTATAGATATAATATAGATATGTATATAATACACAAGTATGTATCTCTATCAGAAAATGAAGAGACACTAAACTACATACATACATAACTTCACGCTATCCGTATCCCGCATATAGCAGGGAACATAGTGTTAAGACACTCCCCCACTTTCCGCCGAATTGAGGCATTGCGTGCTGAGTGGCGGAACTAAACGCCGGGCTTTGCCTTGTTTAACTTTTATTTATAAGGTCTAGTTTTTTGTCGTCAAAAAAATGGCCGGTAGCCCCGGACACTTTATTCAATGATGGATCAACCACTCTTTGAAATATTCGATGAACACAGTTTTCACAGGCACAGTTTTGGTATTTCTGACAAGGCAATCAGAGTTTCATTAAATATTTCTTCGTGAACAATCCATTCAGTCTCTTTTTCTCTAAGAAATATTTTGGATATTTTTATATAGTTTTAAAATCTTTTTAGCTCCGTCATGTTGTTGTATTTTTTATTGCTTTTTTTTCTTCATTTTTTTATATGTGAAGATGTTATAATCTCGTTTTCTTGAACTTTCGCGACCGCGTCAGTCGTGAAATAAACTTGGTGGTACATTATATCTCTCTTCCACTCGTCTTGCTGAAAAATTGCATTAAATCGTACTAATTTTGCTTGTAAATGTTTCTGTCATTTGATTTTTCTATTTTGCTCTTCCACTGGTTCGCCTCATGATTTTTGCCATAATATCTTAGTGTTTCTGCAACGATATTGAAAACATAGGTACTTCACCTATGTTCTTACAGTTCTTATTCTTGTTGCAGAAATATTTAACATATTTAAGATATTGAAGTACTCTCAATAAATAAGCAAAATTACATTAAATTGCAGTTCGAAGAAAAGTAAGAAACGTGCCCGGGGGCACCCGACGGCATAGTGTCCGGGGCTATCCGCCCTCTATTATACAATACTCTTGATCACAGCACTCCAAATGTATAAAAATTGTTATAAATACTATTCAATCATTAAATATATAAAATTTACTAAAACCCTCCATAGCCGACAAGTATAAAAATTTACTTATTGTGCTTAATAGCCACCGATGAAATTTGACAAGAGCGATGAATTTATTTAGGCATATTTTGCCTAAATAAATTCATCATTCATAAATGAAACATTATCTCACGACTAATTTACTCAGTGTCCGCACAGCGATCAAACTACATTTTTTTCTCCTCTAGAAAAGGTATCTTTACAATAACTCTTTGTCTAAGCAATGCCTTCAGTGGTTTTAGAAATTGAGGTGCCTGGGGCTACCCGCCGTCCGGGGGTACCCGCCGTTCCCCTAATCATCCCCCCAAAGAAGAAATAACGTCACAAACAGGATATTGATGATGAATGTATATAAAAATCTTCCATTATATTATTTACTTAATAACTGACAGAAAACTACTAAGCCTTGAAAGCTGAAATTTGACATTTAAGTTATTTCCCTGTACTCCGTAGCGGTACTAAGAAAGGATTTCTCGAAAATGTTACTAAAACGGAACAAAATTGCATTTTATGCTCTGCAGCAACTATGGAAGATAAAAATGGAAAGAGTATGGAAAAGTCATAAAGTGCCCGCAAACAAAGTTGCGGGCCACTACTAGTTAAGTATAATATGCCAATCAGAGCTCTAAATTATGGATATATGCCAGTATATCTTATCGTTAGTGTAACGAAAGTAATAGGTACTTATATTCATTTCTGTAACTCAAGTGTAATGACTAATATAGCTACCATGTAAAATCACTAATGTATTATTACTCATTATAAGACACATAATGTCTATAATGTATAATGAAATGAAGTATTTTCATTTTTATGGGTTTGGTAACAAGGCAAAGCGCGGCGTTGAGTTCCGCCACTCAACACGCAATGCCTTAATCTGGCGGAAAGTGGGGAACGGATTTGTTGAAAGAGAACGGAGTGTCTTAACACTAGGTTCTCAGGTTCCCTCTGCCTACCCTGCTATTTGCGGGATACAGCGTGAAGTTAAAAAAAAAAAGGTTAAGGTATAGGAAAATGTTCGGCCGCCCTTAGTATGTCAAAATACCAATATCATTAGGATTTTTTTAAAATGATTCTAAAATTGAGTCTATTCTAGCCTATTTTTTAAGTTCAATAGCTTAAGTCCGATAAAAATAAAATTGGCATCAAGCAACAAATTATTTAAAAAAAAATATTTGTAAAAAATGGAGAACGAAGATTTTACGTTTGAAAATGAAACATTATACTGTAAAAAATATTTTCCTGTAATTATATAGCACAAGCAAATGAAGGTAAACGTATAGATAATAACAAGTGTCCATTGAATTAATTTGATATTAAAGTATAAGGACTAAACACTTTATCATTATAGAGTGGTGATAAGAAATATTATTTATACTTTCCCGTTTGGCTATTTATCATATTTGATAATTTTGTTAAAAGTTAGACACATATGTACATACAATGCATAGGGTAATCGTTTCTGCACTCTTTCTATTCGCTGGAGCTTTGCATCACGTAGCGGCGAACGAGAGTAAGTTTTAAATTTTATATCTAAATAAAAAAAATATAGACAACGAAAAGTTTTCTCACAGCAGAAAAGAAAAGAAATTTCAATATATATATATATATATATATATTTAGGGTAGGGTATTTAGCTTAAATCAAATTAAGTTATTATTCGAGCAATTACTACTCTCCTTAGACACGCTTTTATTAGCTTGATCTGTAACTATCTACCTTTTCATAAAAGAAAAAAAATAATAAGAGATTTATATACTTATAAATTATGTCCACAACACACACACACAAGCCTAACAAGAAGTGTATCTACTACATGACACCTCCCCTGTTCTGCTGCCCTCCTCTAAATGTGAGAGAAATATATTTAAATTTAATTTCTTTTTGCTTTTCCGCCGTCTGTTATTTCTAAAACATACAATATGGGTGTCTCCAACCAAAAGTCAACAGATACTTTCTAGGTAAAAGTTTGTCAACTTTGACCGCGTCAACGCTTAACATCAAGCTTGATATGGTCAAACGAAACATCTAACGTATATATATTTTTTAAATCTTATTTAGGCAGCATTTTTGGTAACAGGTAGCGATTTTTACATAAAATCATCTACAAATACTATATCTCATATTATTGAGAATGTTGCGTATAAACATTCAACTCACCTGTACATTCAAAACGTTGGATACGCTCAATAAAACTTTTGTTAGCATCTAAGTCTAGTTTACTAAGTTGACTTGTTCTAACAACTTGTAACATTCTATTCAGAGGTCGTCTTGTGTTACTACGGCACATGGGCGACGTACAGGAGCGGTCTGGGCAAATTTGACGTGAGTGACATCAATACGGAACTCTGTACACACATAGTGTACACGTACGTTGGGATCAATGCAAGAGGCACTGTGATTTCCTTAGACCCATACTTGGATTATCCAGATAATTGGGGCAAAGGTATGCTTAGTTTTCTTGTATATATTGTTATTGTTTTGGACTAGAATATTCTTTATAGCACACTAAATAATAAATAACTAAACAAAAATGTTGATCTTTTTCTTTTTTTTTTCAGATATGTTTAGAAAAGTAAACGCGTTGAAAAATGATACTCCAAATCTTAAAACTCTGCTAGCTGTTGGAGGTTGGAATGAAGGTTCAGAAAAATATTCTATTGTAAGTTTTTCTCATAAATATAGTCAATATTGAGATGTCCAAATAGCGCAGTCGCAGGTCTTGTAGGACTATATGTTGATATACTTATTCGAGACCTAAGCCGCTTTGTGAAATTTTTACGTTTACTTTCTGATAGGTTTAAAAGTACATTCTCTCACTTAACACGTTGTTTGCTTTTTTACTAGAAGAGACTCAACATGCACAAGATGTTCTTAAAGAAAAAAATATCATAAAAATGTACAAGTAATTATTTTTTTACTAAATATGTATGAGAAAAGTGTATAAATCAATTAATTTCAATATTAAATCAAACTGTGTTATAGGAACGTAAATATCAGAAACAATTTACGTTACTGATAAAAATATAAACTATACTTTGTTACGTTCAAGTGTATTCACTTACTATGACTGCATTAAAAGAAAGAATTCCAGTCTAATAATATATCCATTTATTCCTGTTTCCAATAGATGGCAGCAAATAAGAAACTTCGACAAAATTTTATTACTAGTGCGATAGAAATGATAGAAAAATTTGGTTTTGACGGCTTAGACGTTGATTGGGAGTATCCAAACCGCGGTGACAGTGTGCATGGTGAAGACGACATCCAAAACTACAGTCAGCTCCTAAAGGAATTGAGAGAGGAATTTGACAAACGTGGTCTAATTTTAAGCGCCGCAGTTTCTTCTGTGAAAGCATTTGCGTCTTTGTCTTACGATATACCTGCTATTAGCCAGTAGGTATTTTATCTTTTTTTTAAATGTCTTTCTAATATTTTTAATAATAATTTTTACTCGTCACCTAACAGTAGGATAGCAACCTTGTTAACAGGAATAAGAAACTTACGTTTTACACTTTCTGTGATTCAAAATTCTGTAGGAACCTAACGCTGCCGTTCGCTCACTCATACTATGATGATATAAATAATATAATTGAAAATTCACCTATAATTGCTTTATAAAAATCAACAACCAAGAATGCAGTCCGACTGCGCCAAACATATTTGAATAACAGTTACTAATAAAAATTATTATTATTACTAGATATTTAGACTTCGTAAGTGTAATGACGTATGATTTGAGTACTCCAATTGATTTAGTAACTGGACACAATTCTCCTCTACACAAAGGAGAAGGAGACGATAAGATACCAAATGAAGAGGCCTACACTATTGAAGCTGTTTTAGACTACTGGCTGGCTCAAGGTAAGATATACTCGTATATGTTACAAATTTTATATTGCACGTACTTGGCTGCAAAATCAAATGTATAGGAAATCACCAGAAAATAATACTTAACTCATTTTCTTGTTTTTAAATTAAATTCATTGTAGAAAAGGCGTCATGCCTTTTGTGGCCCAGATAACAATCGTGCGACTGTAAACACGACAGTTTGTGAGTTCGATTTCCACTCCAGGAAATGAAAATATTAAAATAATATTTAGTATTTTCGTTTTCTCGCTTTGGTACCAAGGCAAAACGCGGCGTTGAGTTCCGCGACACGCAATGACTCAATTCGACGGAAAGTGAGGAACGGAAAAATTAAAAGAGAACTGAGTGTCTTTAGACTAGGTTCTTTGGTTCCCTACCCTGCTATGTGCGGGGTACAGCGTGAAACTATATTGAAGATTTGTTAAAAATTCAATATATTTAACTTAGAAACAAGATATTTTTTTCTAAATAAATTTTACCTAAATAAATGTAATGACTCAGGATGCCCACCGAACAAGCTTATATTGGGTTTACCGCTATATGGACATACTTATGAATTAACTAATGCTAAAAACAATGGAGTAAGAGCTCCCTCCAATGGACCCGGTATCGCTGGCCCTTACACGGCCACTAGAGGACTTATTGGATATAACGAAGTAAGCAATTTCATTTTCTTAGAGTTAAGTAAAATAAAGAACGACATCTAAAGAAAAATGTATGTAAGGAAGCACCAACAACTCAATTGTTACAATAGAATATATTTTTAATTTGAAATGTGTCCCTTATTATATAGGATTATAGCGTTATTATTTATTATGTACTATAGAATAAAATCATATGCCAATAACATTTTCAATTATTAAAAGATGTAAGAAAAAAATCTACGAAGATTAAATTTAAATTTTCATAGTTATTATATACGTTTTCTATATTAAAGAGCTTCTTAAGAAGTCGTGCGATAAGTTCAAAAGAAAAAAAAAAATATATATTAAAGAGCTTCTTAAGAAGTCGTGCGATAAGTTCAAAAGAAAATGAAAACCTATAAAATAACAATTTGGATTAAAATATCAAAAGTAATCATTTGAATGTTCTTTTTGGTCTAGTATTAATTAAGAAGTGTGACATCTAGTCGCAGTAAAATATGATAATCACTGATAAACAATGAGTTAATTTTATCTCATTCAACCTCAACTTCTACTTGTATATTATTGACGATTCTTGTATAAAACCAAACACTATACGCTGTACAATATATATTTATTTTCCAGATGTGTCAAAAATTAGAAGATGAATCTTGGGAACAGCGTTATGATGACCTAGCAAAAGTACCCTATGCCGTACAAGGACGAAACTGGGTTTCATATGACGATCCAAGCTCTTTAGCGTTGAAAGTTAAATATGCCGTACAACGAAATATTACAGGCGTTATGACTTGGAGTATAGACACAGATGACTTCCTGGGCCTCTGTGATTCGGAAGATTTTCCTTTGCTGAGAGCAGTGAATGCAGCATTAGGAAGAACTATTCCGAATCTTAGCACCAGTAGTCCAAAGCCTACAACTTCAGGTTAATGTTTAATAATTAATTATATTTTGTATCTTCCAGTATACTTATCAATGATTACATTTTTTTGATAATATTAAGTACGTGGAGTAAAAAAATTTAAACTAATAAGCAACTCTTAAAGCTACATCGTTGGAACATCTAAGTTTTTTATGTCTAAGCAGACAGAATTTATTATATATAAATTATTTTGTCACATTTATACCATGGATCTAAACAGAGATGTGAACCCACGTTCAAATATGGATTTATTAATTCCAACACGATGGCGTTTCTAAACTCTAAAATTATAAGCTTTTAAATAGGATAATTTACTCAATAATATTAAAATTTCCTTACATTTACAGACCCATCGGTGTTTGTTTGCAAAGATGTCGGATATTTTTCGGATCCAACTAGTTGTACGTCATATTATTATTGTATGAGAAGTGCCAATGGTGATATAGTACCGAAACTTCTTCATTGTCCTCCCAACCTTCACTGGGATCAGAAAAACCAATATTGCAACTTTCCTAATTTGGCCAATTGTAAAATTTAAGTGAAATTTTTCTTATTTAACTTGAAAATAATTAATACTTAATAAAATTTAATTATTTATGCATATATATTTTTTTTTTTTATTTTTACCAGTTTTTTACGTATTTAATTAATAGTCAAACACTACATATAGTACGAAGTTACATGTTTTAACTTCAAGCATTGTATATTCTTTATTGCACTAACAAAAATAATGAATAAGAAATAAAATAATATAGTATACCAGCATCTATCTATATCTAAAATTTAAAAATAAAATATACAGTTAAATACTACACTATATTTTTTCCCTATTCTTCAATAAAATTAATCGGAGGTCTAAAAAACATGGATTATTATTCTACATTACAAAAAATACTTAAATAATCCCTACATATTATTGAGAAAATATTATTTTTCATGCCCTAAAGGGTCAATCTACTGGCGTATGTATAATATATGTCAGTCGTTTAACCTTTGTCAACTTTGATATTAAATTCTATTAACTTGGATCTGGCTCAGTTATTTGTTTTTTGGTGTTCCTTTAATTTTAAATTTAATTTCATTCTGTATAATATCTAGCCGTGCCTTTTTTACTTTCGTAACGCTTTTACAGATATCTGTCCGATTGGGGATTCGGCCGGGTTATATGGGACTCCTACACCAGCATATGTCCATATGTAGGCCGTCCGTATACCCACTAAAACCTCACGGTGCTCGAACTCAACCACCAGTAGTTGAGGCTATGGAAACTACTTCATTCTTCTGTGGAGCCTAGCGGATGCTATCTGTGCTAGTGACTTCGCTTGCACATATCGTGTTTAGTTTTTTTTGGAGAAATCAGAGGCGATGCTCTAGGTAAATCGCAATGAAATGTCTGTGGACGTCTCTCCCTCCACTTGGGCGTCTCTAATTTAAATTAATAATGTTCTACCTTTACTAGATAAAACGATAATATTTCCGTATCAGGCGAAAATTAGTAGATAAGTATGAAATAAATTTATAGAAGTTATCTGTAAATTCTGTTTTTATGTCAATTAAACACTTTTTGACCAGAAAATGTTAGATTTGCTTGATTTTCTTGATTCACTTTACAATGGAAGTATCCTGATGTCTATTAATATCTACAAAGTTATATACATTTTAACTTCAACTTATTCAGGCATGGTACAAATTTAGAAACCCCTAAAATTCATAGCTAAACTTTAAAGTGAAAATATAATATACCTCTTCCTAGAGTATATGAACAATATGACAATATAATAGTGGGGAACTGAGTGTCTTAGCACTAGGTTCCCTCTGCCTACCCTACTATATGCGGGATACAGCGTGAAGTTATGTATGAAACAATATAATAAAAGATATAGTAAAATAAAGCCATGATTTTAATTAGCATTTATGTAAGCAAAGTTGAAATTAAAATGTAATCGTGAAGGCTGTTGTCGCCAGATGTCTTGTTACTTAATCATGTAAGTGTCACACGCAGCTGCACTTTGCAACTGGTATGCTGTATGGCTGTTGTGTATTAATTGTGTTACTTATGTTGATGTTTTCATTTTGTATGAATATTTTCAATATATGCACCTATTTTGATTGAATTTTTTTAACTTCACGCTGTATCCCGCATATGCCAGGATAGGCAGAGGGAACTTGCGAACCTAGTGTAAAGACGCTCCGTTCTCTTTCAACAATTCCGTTCCCCACTTTCCGCCGGATTGAGGCATTGCGTGCTTAGTAGCGTAATTCAACGCCGCGCTTTGTCTTGTTACCAGGGCGAAGAAATGAAAATGCAAAATATTTTAATATTTTCATTTCCCGGAGTGGGAATCGAACCCCAAACAATCGTCTTTGTCGTTTGCAGCCAGACGCTATCCCCCTACGCCACGATTGACTCACATATAAATATGTATAATATAAATGGTACACCTACAAAAATTACACAAGAAACTTCTAAAACCGAACAGGGAACAGATCAAAACCACTTAACTTTACGTCACACTACAAATGGCTGTTTCACTGCCAAAACGTATATCCTAAAAAGTTGGCAAGAGTATTCGCGACACGTGATCCTTGTTCCTTATGAGCTACTACTTTTGTGTCACACTCAATGTTTGAGATTTTGATTGGCTTGATCTTTTTCCTTGTAAAATAGTTGTTTTGTTGATTGAAATGGTTCGTGGTGAGAATAGAATGCTATTTCTAACAGCTACGTTGTACTTTTTTATACACGTACATACATAGCTTCACGCTGTATCCCGCATATAGCAGGGTAGGCAGAGGGAACCTGAGAACCTAGTGTTAAGACACTCCGTTCTCTTTCAACAATTCCGTTCCCCACTTTCCGCCGAATTTGAGGCATTGCGTGCTGAGTGGCGGAACTCAACGCCGCACTTTGCCTTGTAACCAAACCTAGAAAATGAAAATACTAAGCTTTATATTTCCTGGAGTGGGAATCGAACCCACAACCTGTCGCGTTTATAGTCGCACGCTTGTGCCTCTGCGCCACGACACGTGTTACCGTATACTTTTTTATATTGTAAGGTAGAAAATAGGTAAAAAACGTGTTTGGTTATGGATCCTTACTCGAGGTAATTAGGATAGGTTTATATTCAAATAATTTTTATTTCTACCCTCTAGTAAATAGCGAGGGGTTAAGTTACGCCACTTAACATTTATTTTCTCTAATTCGGGCGACAAGCTAGTTACTACCACACCACCGTAAGAAACACGGATTAAAAGGGAAATTTAAACATTATGTTTTTGATGCGATAGTAATACAGTTGAAATCCTGAGCGTTACAGGCGGTGGATCTTTTAATCTCTACTTGAGCTAATTTATTTATTAATTTCCCCTATCTTTAATTTCCTGGTATTAGTACGTAGAGTTTTAATTTTTATTTAAAAATATTCGTTCTGGTATCATAATGATTGGTTTTGTTGATTCCTATTCCGCTTAACAAGGGAGATATGTGAATGAAAATATTTTTACCTAGATATGTACTATTATTTAATAATTCCGTATATCTTTTTAAATAAGATACTTAAAGATAGCTTAGATAGTAACCCATAGGATACTCAATCAAAACGTTATAAAAATGTCACGGTAGAGAAATGTTTTAAAAGCTTTATATAAAATTTTCTTAAACACGAGTATATTGTTTAACGAATTTTTGAAATTCTAAAAATTTTATAAGAAAATCTGACACTAATTCTATCGCAGTTTTAACCAAGAATAGAACAAAATAATTATCACCTAGTGGTAACACATTGCCTGGACTGACCTGGGGCATTCAATTTAGTGAAATGGTGGTAAATTATTTGACGTTCAAAAGATGAAGCTTGTAACTTCTTATTTTGAATAAAATTATTTGACTTTGACTTTTTCGTTCTTTGTTTAATGAACGAACTTGAAACATTCAGTGTTGAATGGCAGTATATTTGAACCGCTGCTGGACCCGAACCCGCACCTCATGGAGGCGCTCTGACCGCTAAGCCATGCGTTCTATATCCAGGTGTGTCGACATTCTTATACGCTTGTTACAATGAAAATTTTATTATAGTTGTTCAAATTTTTATACGTATTCTAAATATGTTTTCCGTTTCCTAAGTGTGTGAATAATACTATAAAACTTCAAAAAAATATTTAATGAACAGCATTCTCTCTCGCTAAAAGATTATGTTTAGAAATAATCCTTAGGTTGCAAAAAATTGTAAAAATCTCTTAAAAAAAGGAAACTGACTAATAAAATACACTATGAACTAAAATTATTACGAATAACTTAAAAACTACTTGTCATATCTTACCTGAATTTAAATGAGACCACAATAGAAGCACTAGCTACCATAAAAATAAATATCAAAATTGGTTCACCCAGTAAAAAAATATACGGTAACACACAAAAAAAACAATCGAATTGAGAATTTTTTTTTAGAAATCAGTTAGAAATAAAACTCGAATATAATTTATGAAGGCTTCCTGTATAATATTTTGGATATTTAATATAACGGGACGAAGGTCTTCAGGTGCACAAACAATCGCGCTACTGCCTCTGGCGTACGTAGAAATAATATTTGAAAAGGACTGTCCTTACACATTATTGAAATATTCATCATAAGAAGTGATGTTATACATTGAAAGTTAAGTTTAAATATAATAAATTAAGCATTATTACAAGTTATTATGTACCAAATAATACATTTTATATGAAAATTATTTTTATGTTTGTTTTGGAAACAATATTGTGATTTTAGTATTGCTTTTGTAATAAATTTATTATATTCTTATAATAGCTAAATATATTTACAGGTTTCTTTGAAAAGATGAAATGAGTGTAATACATATTATGTATATGTATCATATGTGTATATAAAAAATGTTTATATATATTTTTTTAATCAACTTATGACAACTCACCTCTGGTCTGGTATAACCTCTGGTGTTACACGGGGCCGTGGGCGGCGGGGATCACTTACCATCAGGTGACCCGAACGCTCGTTTGCCTTGTCCTTTCCATAAAAAAAAAAAAAAAACATATGGAGGAAGTTCTAAATTCGACTGTATTTTTATACATGTCAAAGTCAAAGTCAAAGTCAAATAATTTTATTCAAAATAAGAAGTTACATGATTCATTTTTTGAACGTCAAATAATTTACCACTAGTTCACTAAATTTAATGCCTCGGACCTGAGAAGAACCGGGGCAAAAAACTCAGCGGGACTTTTTTTTTTTCTTAATTCAATGCTTTACAAATATTTATTGCTGACAATGGTACCTTTGAAATAGACTGGAGTGTTAGTATGTATAGTATAACCGCATAACTTTATACTGGGTCAACCAATTTTTATGATTCTATGATTAGTGCTTTTGATGTCGTTGCATTTAAATTCAATTAAGATCTGACACGTAGTTTTTGTGTTATTATCAATAATATTGACGTAATAATGTCAAAGTATCTCAAACGTCACCATACAGGTGAGGTCTTCTCGAAATCTTCAATAAAAATGCACATCAGTTTAAATAGCCCAATTTATATTCAAGATTTGCAATTCATCACAAAAAAATTACCCAACGTGAAAACGTATTGTTGCTGAAAAATTATGACACATCGTTTATGATTTAAGAAATTCATAACGGTAATACACATATGAATAAAGTCAAAGTCAAAGTCAAATAATTTTATACAAAATAAGAAGTTACAAGCTTCATTTTTTGAACGTCAAATAATTTACCACCGGTTCACTAAATTTAACGCATCAGACCTGAGAAGAACCGGCGCAAGAAACTCAGCGGGACTATTTTTTTTTTTATATTCGACAATGGTTTACAATTCTTTATTAATGGCAATGATACCTTTGAAACAGACTGGAGCGAGCATTTCATTCCCAAGGTGTGTTATCATTTATAAAATCACTAATTAGGTAATAACCTTTAACACACAAACGTCTTTTTATAATTTTTTTAAATTGTAAAATGGAAAGTTCTCGGACGTTTTCTGGGATCCTATTGTAAAAGTGTACACATTGTCCCATAAAGGAATTGCGGACTCGATGCAATCGAGTTACAGGCGCTGCAAGTTCATTCTAATTCAATATTTACATGAAATTAATATAAGAACTATAACTAAGAACTGTTAGCATAATATATTTATAACAATATTATTTTTAATATTATTTAAAAATATGAATACATTGTTGGAGCGTATGATGCGTAATGTTGTTATAACGCTATATAAATTATGCTATCTGTGGTTCCTGCGATTCTAATAAGAGCGCGAAATTCGTGTATTAAAAAACTTAATTTATTAATCAGAATTAATTGATAACGCTTATCAGATTAAAAAATAAATATTTTTGGACCAGTTGTTGCTTCCATAGTTAAAGTATACTTTTGTTAACGTATTTTTTGCATAGTGCAGTACACAGAACCTAGTATTAAGACACTCCGTTATCCATTTTCCACTAAATTTCAAAGCATTCTGTGTTAAACGCAATTTATCACAGATTATCACGTGTTGTCTTACCGGGCATGAACAATAAAATAATTTAAATTTAAATATATAATAATTCCGAACTTGGAGAACGGTTCTTGACACTAGATTCTTTCCGTCTACTCTGCTATGTGAGAAAAAGCGGGAAGCTGCTTTTTTCCCTTAGTGGATCGAGTCCACGAACACCGCGCTCACCTACAGACCCCACTCCATTGCGACACGATTCACATTATTATTAAATATATAAAAGATTTTCTATTAAAAACTATCACCATACATCTTAGCAACCATTCTTAGTACAGGCCATAAGTTCTTAACAAGTGTGGAGTGTTATCTATAGTTTCCAGTCGGTCGCTTCGGAGACGCATGGCAGGAAACGATTTTAGCCCTCTCGAATCGAAACCAATTTGTTACGATATCAACGTATAGAGTTGCATTACTGGACTTCAAATGGTCAAATGGTACCTATTTTATTTGGTATTCAATCATTTCTATTACTTCACCGAAATTCATATATTGACGAAAAAAAACAATTACATGTAGTAGTAATATGTAGTAGGCAGTTGCGAGGGGTAAATTTAGGGAAGGCGATGTATATTTAGGGAAGCCCATAATTTTTAGGGAAGCCGATAATTTTTAGGAAAGTCGATATATTTAGGGGGACCGAAAAAAAAATTACGAAGTATTTCATATTTTTTTTTTTTAGGTCAATAAGATGTCACTGTTTTCTTTTTAGCTCTCACATATTGTTTGCCTTTGTTCTTTCGAGCTCCAAATAGATAAACTTAACATTTGATGCAAAATAATTGCTCAGTGCATAAGTATTTAGCTGCAGTAATGACCAAATACCCTATACAAAACCTCTAGCTTACCATTCAAATTTGCTAATCGCAAGATCTCCAGGTTAGAATAAGAAAGAAGTCTGAATTTTTAGTAATTCAATAATATACATAAAAATCTTTTTGAGTTTCAAATTTGTTAAATTAAACTTTACATGCATTGTTGATTTGCAAATTCATCCTTTTTGAATAAATTTCCTAGAAATAATTTAATTTGTAATTAAAAAAATAAAAATTTATAATGATTTAGGACATGAATATATGATTCCATAAGTGATAGATAGTAAGAAACTTATAGTTCATGAAGAAAGACCATTTATGTTTTAGAGACATATTTTGAAAGAAGGAAACAAAGTTCCATCGTCGGATCTAAGGAACGTACTGTCATTTCTGTTTATATCTGCATATATTTTAGTTAAAAAACTGAAAATGATGCTTTTTTGTTGTCCGTATCAATTTTACCTAATACAAAAAATGAGTAGAGCTGATAAAACAAATAAATATCTTGTATTCATCCAAAAAACGATATTAATATGCATCCAAATAACTAAAAAATGAATAATGAATAATCGTACATACATACATACATAGATTCACGTTGTATCCCGCATATAGCAGGGTAGGCAGAGGGAACCTATTGTTAAGACACTCCGTTAACCACTTTTCGTCGTATTGAGGAGTTGCGTGCTGACCGGCGGAATTCAACGCCGCGCTTTGCCTTGTTACCAAACCCAGAAAATGAAGAATTCCATTTTCTGGAGTGGGAATCGAACTCATAACCTGTCGCATTTACAGTCGCACGCTAATGAAGAAAACAACATAGTATCAGTATTTAAAACAACTTTATAAAAATGAATTGAAGCAATGCCTTTCGGAAAATCAATTTGCTCGTCCTTGTTTTCAATATGACAGTCAATTTTAATAAAACGATCTTGTTTGAAGCTACGGAACTCTTTTAAAGGATTTTTCATCTCGACGATTGTTATTTTAAAACTAGGTTTAATTATTATCATTTTTCACAAGCTATTTCTGGTGGGTTTCAGAGTAATTATTAATATAGTTTTTATTTATATTCGTGTCGTGGCGCAGAGACGTGCGACTGTAAACGTGACAGGTTGTGGGTTCGATTCCCACTCCAGGAAATGGAATTTTTCATTTACTGGATTTAGTAATAAGGCAAAGCGCGGCGTTGAGTTCCGTCACTCAGCACGCAATGACTCAATTCGGCGGAAAGTGCGGAACGGAGTATCTTAACTAGGTTCCCTCTGCCTACCCTGCTATATGCGGGATACAGCGTGAAGCTATGCATGTATGTATTTATATTCGTTATTATAATTAAGATTATTTAGTAAGATACTGAACTTGAAGAAAATTATAGAAATGTATGTAGTTATATATGTCGGGTTCTAAATCATACACAAGGCTTTAATAACATGACACTATAAAATTACGCTGTTCTATTTATTATTTTATAGAAATAAACATATTTTAATTTATATAAGCTGTACTTTATATGTATGACTTTTCATTGAATAAAAAGTTTTAACTAGTTGACATTTGAAACAAAATTTTCATGTTCATAGTATTATTATGGTTTTTTTTTTTGCTCCACATAGCAGGGTAGACCGAGGGAACCTGAGAACCTAGTGTTAAGACACTCCATTCTCTTAAGACTTCCGTTCCCCACTTTTCAAAATGAGGCATTACGTGCTTAGTGGCAGAACTCAACGCCACGCTTTGCCTTGTTACCAGAGTAAGGAAATGAAAATATAAAATATTATTTAACCGTACCAGGCGTGAATAGGTTGATAAGTCTACTTGCACATGTATTTTTTTAAGGTAAGGTGTAAATATATAATTATTATCGTGGTCCATTGGTACAGCGTCTGACTATAAACACGATTGGTTGTGGGTTCGATTTCCACTCCGAAGATGTTTAAATTATTATCATTTCGCCACACTGGAAAGACGTGGCGTTATGTTCCGCCGCTTAATACGCAATGTCTTGAATTAATGTGGATAACGGTGAACGGAGTGTCATGACACTAGATTCATTATGGCTACCGTACTATGCGGAATTATTTGGGAAGCTACTTTTTATTTTTTTTTAACAATTTTGCAGACAATTTAAAATATACGAATAGTTATTTTGGTACATACTCGTTGGTTGAGTTGATTGCAAAACGCCGATTCTTTCTATTGTTGTATATTGCTGGTGGATAGTTTTTTTACTGAGCGTATTTTACTTCAATGGTCCTTTGTTACAAAATAATCATGGATTAGAAAAAATGAAAAAATATATTTTGACAAAAAATAATTTATTAAATAAATCAGAATATAATATTTATTAATTAATACAAAAATAATTCAAAAGTTTTATTTATTTTAAAATATTTTACTAAATATTTGCTTATTAAATATATTATTCAGTTTTTTAAATTATTATAAAATATTGTGAAATTATGCGGTGTTTAGTTCCGCCTCTCAACACGAAAACGAACAAGTGTCGAAAAAATGCATTATGAGTCTTTTATAAGAAATTATTGTGAATTGTAATATTTTCATTTTTTTTTAATTTAATTGAAATAGTAATTTAGCTTCCTTTACTCACGAAAATACATGATGGTAACTAAACTGTAGCGGCGCTTATAAGCACAGTTACTATCGAAAGTTATGTTTTCAATTTAGTTTCATAATTAATATAATATTTTGTGATAGACACAAATAGATATTGATTGTATCTAATTTATTATATAGAATATTGAACATTTTATTAATAAAATGTTTTATCCAGTTTTTATACAATAACTGTACTGTACTATTCACTATAAAATTAACCCATTTCTATAATAGAAACACATAGAAAATAATATTATACGTAACGTAACAATGCAAGTATTAAACAATTGCGGTGTTCCCGCCCATATCCTGTACGATTGGTTCTGTCACATTGATTATGCGGAGGTACCTTTGTTTTATCTGGATAAAGGTAGCATTCAAACAGCCACAACTAATCATTTGATGCTTGATGTTCTTTGCCAAGATGCCTTTATTTATCAAGGGTGGATAATTAATATTACTTGACCTGTAAATAACTATTAATAATAGCTTACTGTAGTTGATACAACGTACAACCCTTCAATTTCGTCACATTTTATATTAGTAATATAATCTCTCACTATATAATACGTTACAAATGTAAAGCTTCATAATCAACATAAACCATAATTGATTTTTTATTTTAATCATAAAGCTAGAGTTGGCTATGCTGAAAATAAGTTATAGAGGTAATCAATTTTTTTCAATTGATTAACACAGTAATCGATTAAGAGCATCTATATATAAATACGTGAAGCAAAAACTTTGTACCCCGTTTTACGAAAATTATACGGACGGAGGCAAATTTCATATTTGGCACACTTATAGTTTAAATAGTGCAGAATGCTAATATATTTCTAAAATAATGCGTAAAAAGTATATTAAATTAATAAAATAAATGTTACATACACTACCGTGGTTTGACATCCATGTTATATAAAGTGACATATACATTGCTAAGGTCAACGCGTTGTTAACGCGTCAACGGGGACCTTAGTTCATATAAACATATACTATATATTAAATCGACAATAACGACTTATGCATACTATTTTAATACGAAATAATAAAAAGATAAAATATATTAAAAGTCAAACTTAAAAACGAAATTTATTAATTTTTTTACGTAGTTAAAATTGACACGACGAAAATATATACTTTCTACAAGGAAATTGGAATTTATTTTAAAAAAGTTAAATAATTATCTTTTGTCAATGTCAGCTGTCAATGTCACCTACAAAAAAAATATTGATGCAGCACTTTGCAGTCTTGTTTTTAGATATTTATATTTAAAAGTATATAATTCAAATGGCGTCAACATCAAAAGATCAAGTAACCAACGTTAAACCTGAAAATGGTCCCGATGACATTGAACCTGGCGCCTGTTCCGAAAGTATTCTTAATCCCACAGACTCTTTTGAGGAGTTTGCGACTGAGATGAGTTCTAGTCTTCAAGATCGAAATAGTTTAACAACAAAAAGCAGTACTATTAGTGAAATACAAAGTGAGATTGGTGAAAGTTCCAAAGCATCCTTAAGAGAAACGAAATCTAGTGATAATTTGCAAAATAAAGATGTAAGTCGTGTTTACTATTTTAATAGTATTTTATAGTGGGTGGATCCTAATGAAATTAAAAAATGACATTCATGTTGTACTAATTTTACTATAAATATCCTTAACATATTATTTTTATTAAATAATATTTTGTTTCAATTCTATATTTATTTAGTACACATACAAGTATTTCGATTAAGAGAACAAAAATTGTATAAAAATCATAAATTACATATATTTTTAATAACAAATTATGGCTTCAGGAAGCTATGTCAGCTTCACCCAGCAGTTCAAACCTTACCGAACAAAACGGAGATGAGATGGATGATAGAGATGATTACTTAAGATCACCAGAACTAGTTAATAAAGAAAAACATGTATTTATATTGAGCTCTGCAGGAAAACCTATTTATTCTAGGTAAATATAATCTGTCTTATTCTTAAATAATAAATTACATAATTTTTTTTATTTTAATTTATTTTTAAAAACTAGCTTAGAGTCAATTTTATTTATGACCTTTACAATGACACATAATATTAATATTATGTTTAAATAAGTTCCTTTTCTGCTTAGAATATTTTTCATGGTCAAAAACATCATGTAAGTGTATATTTTATATAAGTTAGGTTATATGCCTTTTTCATAAAAAAACCATATATATAATATGCTTGCATAGAAATGAGTCAAATAGAAATTTGACTGCAGACTGTACTGCAGTGACTGACAGATATTATACAGATGAAACTACTGGCCATAGAAATCTAAAATTAGGTTTATAGACTTCTTTGGGAGTTTAGGGAAAAACTAAAAAAAACATTTCTCGAAATTCATACGAAAATGAGGCAAAATGAGAATTTAGGTTTTATATATTTCACACAAACAAAGGGATACATTTATTATATTATTAAAATGACTTCCATGTTATTTCAGATATGGTAATGAAGATAAACTAGCGGGCCTTTGCGGTGTTATACAAGCTCTGGTGAGCGTAGTTGAAGAACAAAATCAAGATATACTGAGGTCTATTATAACTAAAGATTGCAAAGCTGTGTTTTTAGTGAAGGGGCCGCTAATATTGGTTGCGGTTTCAAAGTCTAATGAAAGTGAAACGCAGTTGGTTTTGCAATTAACGTAAGGACATTTTTTTATTAATGAATTAGTGTAGATTAGTGGGTAGTACATATTTCACTTTTTAATTAATTACTTTTTGAAGTTTAGTATTCAAAGACTTCACTTGTAAAATTGGATTTATGTAAGAAAAATTATATTATATAAGAATTTAAAAAATATTGCAAATTACTATACTCTATTGAGATATTTTAATTGTGAACATAAAGTATGTATTTGATACATATTTTTTAAAATGAATTATGTATATAGTAGTTTTATTGTTGTTGTAAGAAAATTTATTTAGACACATTATATATTTGATTAGTGAACCAATAAGTTAAAAAATATTAACACAATAATATTATTTATGTTTTCTCGTTTTGGAATAGAACATCTGTTTTACAATAAAATCATTGTACAATAACTATTCTTAAAAAACATTTTCAGGTATGCCTTTAATCAAATAGTATCAGTGCTTACATTGACCCAGTTAAACAGAATATTTGAACAGCGTCGCAACTACGATTTACGGAGACTTCTCTCCGGGGCAGAGAGATTAATAGATCATTTACTAATTTTCATGGAAAAAGATCCAGCTTTTTTACTAGGAGCAGTAAGATGTTTACCGTTACCCGAGAAGGCAAGGGAAAATATCACAAATGCAATAACTTCAACTTGTAACAAAATAAGGGATTTAGTTTTTGCTATATTAATAGCAGGAAACCAATTAATAACGTTAGTTAGAATGAAAAAATATACATTGCACCCATCGGATATTCATCTGCTATTCAATTTGGTGAGAAGTTCCGAGTCTTTTAAGACTGCTGAAAGTTGGACGCCTATATGTTTGCCAAAGTTTGATGCTACGTAAGTATTTTGTTGTTGATAATTGTATTTGTAATAAGGTATTGTGGTGCTGTGGGACGTAGGATTGTTTACTCGATTGGTGTAGGTTTGATTCCTGCATGATTATAATTAAATTCTAATTAAAAATATAAATATATAAATTCATTTATTTCCTTAACTATGGCACTTTGACGTGTCAAACAAAAATTTTTTTGTCAATGTTTATAAATTCACACTTTCACGTATACTGGTGTAGTCATAGAGAGCGTATTTTCAAGGCATTCCGTTTTCCACCTGAATTCATTTCCTAACAAGTTGCGAAAATGAAATAAAAAAATAATTTCAATATAATCTATCCGAGTTCTGAAAGTACCAAAAGTATCCGAAAAAATATCCGAGTGGGAATCGAACATAAAACCAATCGCATTTTACATTAAAAGTGCCATACTTTTAACACTGTTTATTTACATTTACATCAATCCTTATTATAAATGCGAAAGTAATTCTGTCTGTCTGTCTGTTACGCTTTCTCGCCTAAACTACTGAACCGATTTTGATGAAATTTGGTATGAAGATAGAACTGAACTTGGGAAAGGACATAGGATACTTTTTATCGCGAAAAAAAGGGTAGAAAAAGTTGATATAGGGGATGAAAGTTTGTATGGAAGTTCCTTATTGTCAAACATAAAATCATGTAAAATTGTTCAACTGTTTATAACTTTTACACCTAAACCACTTAACCAATTTTGACAAATAGTCTAGACCTTGGGAAAGAGTATAGGCTTCAACGTACCATGTCGCGCGATATAATCGAATTCCACACGGGCGAAGTCGCGGGCGGAAAGCTAGTATAAAATAATTATAACATGTGTTATTCTTGTTATTAGTACTCCTATTTGATTTACATACTTATTTACTCTCAATTTATAATAAATCTTTATATTTATATTAAATAACAATTTTTCTATTCTTTTAAAAAAATAAAACATTATTTAATTATTACAGTGGGTTTCTTCACGGCCATGTGTCCTACATATCAGAGGACTGCCAAGCTTGCCTCCTCTTACTAACAGTTCAAAGAGATGCCTTCTTCCCACTATCTCAAGCAAAACACACAATATCTGAAAAATTAAGACGGTCAAACTGCCTTGTTGCTATAAATGATGCTTTAAATAGAAATAAAGAACTGTCTACGACGAATCCTTTGAAACATATAGCGATACCTGAAATTAGACATTTTATGTATAAATGTAAATCTACCGCACAACTATTCACTTCTGATCCTATTAGTTTAGATAGGTTACAAGATTACAGATTGAAACATAAGGAAGGTGATATTAAAAATGTTAAAATAGAAAAGCTATCTGATGTAGACTATGTGAGGAATTACAGACAGTTTTGTAGTCAAATACATTGTTTGTCGACTCCGGCCAAATTGATTTTTAGATCGAACTCCCTTGATACTGTTTTGGCTTGGGTGAGTGTTGTTTTTTTTACTTGTTAACTTTGTAGTAGAATAAAGTGTTTTTTTTTAACTTCACACTGTATCCCGCATATAGAAGAGTAGGCAGAGGGAATCTGAGAACCTAGTGTTAAGACACTCCATTCTCTTTCAACAAATCTGTTCCCACCAGATTGAGCCATTGCGTGCTGCGGGACGAAACTCAACGCCGCGCTTTGCCTTGTTACCAAACCTAGGAAATGAAAAATTCCATTTCCTGGAGTGGTTAACGCGAGTTAACGCATGCTCAACTGGCACGTTCGAAGCGCCATAATTTAAGAACTGAACTGAACGGAATTTCAAATATGCATGATGTCACTAACTACTACTAGATTATTCTGAAACTGTTTCGCTTTAAGCAAATTTGCTAATTGGTATGACCAAGAAATCTAAAGTTCGTTTTTCCAAGGAATTATTTGAACACTTAATTTTAGCCTGCATTGATGAAATTTATATGGAGATGAAGTGAAGACAGTCAATAATTTTTTTTTTATAATAAAGCATGACGCTCTGTTTGCTGCTTTGGAAGATATTGGACTCAAATTGGAGACAAGACGTGTTAAGTGAACTAAACGCCGCGCTTTGTCCTAAATTAGGAAATTTGCTAAAAGTTTTGTATTGTAAAATTAGTCAGTCAAAGATTTTTTAAATATAAAAGCAACGGCAAGCATAGGTCCACTAGAAAAAAAAAAAAAAACGAACATGCATACCTACATAGCTTCACGCTGTGTCCCGTATAGCAGGGTAGGCAGAGGGAACCTAGTGTTAAGACACTCCGTTACCCACTTTCCGCCGAATTGAGGCATTGCGTGCCGAGTGTCGGAACAGAAAATGAAAAATTTTATTTCCTGGAGTGGGAATCGAACTCACAACCTGTGGCGTTTACAGTCGAACGCTTGTGAAGAAATACGAAACTTACATATGTCATATAATATTCAATGTAGTACTTATTATGAGACATTTTTTATAGAGGACCTAGTGCCAAAACACTTCTTTTTGCATTTCCCGCCCGAAATTCATTCTTTAATTTTTTTTTAGGTGACAAACGGTTTTGAGCTATACGTAACATTCGATTCTCTCATGGAAAAAGATCACGCGATTCGAGCAGTTGACAGATTACTGCATTGGATTAAAAAAGAAGAGGAAAGGATATTTATAATGCACGCGCCGACTTTCTAGCAAAAACTTTCACTTAGTGGCATTATAAAGAACTCTATGAGTCGTAATAGTGCTGAAAACGAGTGATTTTATGAAAAGTCTATTATAAATAATATCGATTTTATTTAAACTTAAAAATGTGCTTATTTTTTATTGTTTTTATGTATAAAATTAATTGGAAATAAATAAAAATATTTATTTTAGTTGAATAAATGATAATAAATTAATCTTATGGTTTAAATGTTAAGAAGAATGTACAATTCGCGTCAAATGATAATAATCGATTGTTGATTAGTGGTTACTTAACATATAGGAAATGTTATTTAAATTTTTAATTTTAACTGCGAAAAAGTAGATAAGTAGATAGATAGATAGATAAATAGAACAACTATTAATACATATAAAATAACCTAAAATGTTCCACATTCTCTACATGTCACTAATTCTATGTTAACCATTTTATTTTTGATTTTATTCCGTTTTTTTTAAGTCTGTAATCACACACTCAGGATAAATATGTTTTTCTGTAATTATAATTTTAGTTCTATATGTCTTAAGTTAATTTTCTAAAAATTTTGTGAGAATATTGTTAATATATTATTTTTATTAATGAAAATATAATATTGAAGTGCCTCATAATTATTAGTTACTAATTTAATTGTTTTGAAAAGATTGCAAATACATTTTTACTATTAAGATCCATTTTGTCTTGTAAAAGAATTTGTATGAAAGTACAAAATTAAAAAAAGAAATGTATATATATAATTTATCACTATCTGTGATCTAATTGGTATATTAGATAGTCTGAAAAAATCTTGTATCTATTAATGGTACATAAAAACGTGCTTACTGTAAATATACAATTTAATATAGTAAATAAATTATGAAAATATAAAAAATAATTGTGGCTTTTTTGTTTTAAAAAGCTACTTCAATCTTCAACTATTATTATTAAATATGCTTAAAATATCGAAACCATGTACCATAAAAAGTCGAAACTCTCATGAAATATCAGTGGCCTTAATTTTTAAAATACAAATATGAGACCTAAACAAAAGGTCACCAGTAAAATGTTGGGTAGAAAATTGCAACAAAAACAAGCTCTGACATCTAAAACCCCCTAAAAAATTCGATAGTGAAATTACTTCCCTAAATATACCGGCTTCCCTAAATATACGTACCGACTTCCCTAACCTAACTTTACCGGCTTGCCCAGCTAAAATTTTTACCCCTCGCCACTGCTTTTTATTTATTAAATTTCCATAAAATTGTACCATTTGGAAAAAAATTTTGCTCACATTGTTTTCAATAGCATTAATTTCTCGACTATTAACAAGTTAACTTTATTTTGAAATATAGTATGAAATGTAAAATATTCATAATAATATATATTCATGAATTAATATACAAGAAATATTATGTATATGTGAGGAAAAAAAGAAGAATATATTTTGTATAATACAAAATATATTCTTCTTTTTTTTTACTAAAATATAAAATACGCAAAAACAATATTTAGATTTGGAATCACAAATTCAGTCATTCAATTTTTTAAATTTCAAAATCATTGTTTTAGACATCCAATTCATCTTTTTGTATTTCAAAAAATTGTTTAAACTTCAAATTATTTGTTTCGATTTTGAAATTTATCTTTTTGAAAAGATAAAAATTATTTTATAGTAAAAGAAATTAATTTGAAAAATAAGAGTGAATTTGAAAACGTGAATTCGACAACCAGAAAAAAATATTGAAATTAAAATAAACTGAATTTGATACGTGAAGAATGGGTTTTTTCTTTGATCTATATACATATATAGTCTCAAGTAGCATTGTTATAAATAAATCGTGAAAAAAATAAAAAAAAATATTGTGGATCGCAGTTCAATATTCAATAGTTTAATAAATATACGAATGTACTAAAATTATTTAATTTTAGGTCAAAATGAAAATATAATCATTGCCTAAACTAAATTAGCTGGATTGCCAAATAAGTAAATATTATTCCTAAGAAAATAAAAATAAGCCATTACAAACATTCTTCGTTTCATTCATAGTTACAATTGCTTAGATATCATGAGTAAAGTACAAAAAAATAACTTACATTTTCGTAATTTCAGTTGGAATTTGAATTTCATATTTCTTAAAATTTTAGATTAAAATAATTTGTTAAAAAACATGTTTTGAGAATCAAATATACTTATTAATATGCTATGCTAATTTTTTTTTTTAAACTGCAAATATCCAAATGCGACATATCATCTCCATTCAATCTTATTTATTTAGTGTTGTTGTCCATATATATAATAACTAATGTATTAATAATTTGAATACCTATTATATATCAATCATCATTAAATTTATTCTTTTTTAATATTTAAATTTATTGCAGTGCTATTCTCACCTACATAATATCATATCAGCTTGAAATATGGCATTTATGTATGTATATGAAGATTAAACAATAATATTAATATGAATAACTCTTATTAAATATCGCAAGAAGTTTTAGTTGAGTTTCATTGTTCATTTTCAACTCAATAAAGACATATATTAAAAGAAATGTAAATATTGTAAAGAATTGAATTTGTGTGTATATAAAAATTGAGATTGTCTTATAAATTATTATTGTATTTACTTAATAGCAATAAAAATATTTTATATAGTTTTATCATCAGCGTTATATTTGTTTTATTTAAGACATAACCTAATAGATATTTTTAAATTATATTATAGTTAACCATTATTTCAAATTTTAGGCCATTGCTATTGGTACAGTAAGCCTGCGTCTGACTGTCTACTGTAAACGATTGGCTATGAGTTTGATTCCCACTCGGGGAAATAATGATTTTGAAATTATTTTTATTTTGATAAAACAAAGTGCGGCGTTGAGTTACCACTTAATATGCAATGTCTTGAATTCGAACACTGACTACTGTGCTATGCAGAATTTCAATTTTATTACTTCAAGTTATAGTTTAACCTTGTTTACATCGATGGGATATTTTTTTTAAATAAATTGATAACTTTATCACAAATATGACAGATGCAATGCAACGACAAATACAGATACAATTCCGTTATTACAGATAATAATAAAATACAACATTTACTAAATTATCATTTATTATCCTAATAACGTCCCCTATCCCTTCTTCTTTCTGCTTCGTGCCTATCTCTTCTTTCCTTTTCCCTTTCCCTCTCGCGGTCACGAACACGTTCTCTATCTCGCTCTCTCTCGCGTTCTCTTTCTCTTTCCCTCTCGCGACGCCGTTCTCGTTCTCTACTTCGAGAACGTTCTCGTTTGCGTTCTTTGTCACGTCGTTCGCGGTCACGTGATCTGAAATGTAGTCATAATTTTAAGCACTTCTTTAATTATATACTATTTTTATTAATTGAAAAATTAAAATTTATGTTAATTTAAAAATACATATTCAAAATATATATTTTTTTAAATACTAAATTTCGTTCAATACAAGTTTATATGACTTTTATGGATGTTTTAAATAAAATTATATATGTTAAATTAATCAACAATTTACGGATAATTTACTTTAAAATATTTTGTTTCTTTACAAATTTAAAAAATATTAAACACTCCATATCATTAAATCTAATGCAAGGACTGCCTCTCGACATGCAAGGTTTCAACAACAAGCAAAATAGTGTCTTGAAACTAGGTGACAACAACTATTTTATGCAGGAAATGGCTTGCAGCAGCTATTTTCCTAATATCATCAATATTAAAACAATGTAAGTCAATACAATACCTCTCTCTTCTTCTGTCTCTGTCCCTCTTAACAGGATTATCCTTCTCTCTTTTATTCTCTTTGGCCTCAGCATCAACTACTTCTTCCTCAGATGGCATATCTTCGTCCATGTCGTCATCAAGAGCAGATACTTTAGGTTCTAATTCATTGTTTTCTTCCAATATGTGTCTTTTTTGGATACGCGGTAAAATTACATCACATAAACGTTCTTCACGTAGTAATTCATCAATATATTCATCCATGTGAACTATTTCAAACTGTCCTTCACGATTTTGTCTTCGCAACTTTCTGTTGTCGTTATAGAGAGGTTCTAAATATTTATAACAATCTAGTGAAGAACCAGTTAAACGCATATAAAATGCACCTAAAGCTCGCACATATTTGAACTCCTCATTCTTAATAAATTCCACTACAATATCTTTTTCAGGTTGTATTTGTAACATTTTCAACACTAAACACAGAAACGGAGTCGGATATATGAAGCCACCGTGCACGCCTCCTACATATCTCAGTTCCATCGCTTTGTCCACGAGCAATTCTGCTGTTAAAGCAAAACATTCTTCTTTCCAATATTTAGAATCGTAAATGCGTGATCTTATGATTTTTTCTACTAAATATTGTGGATTTGTACCGCGAATAGACTTCGCGTCTTTTACTGTCCGATTCGCCATCTTCTTCTGACATTTGACATTGACGTTTTGCGTTTATTAATAATATTTTAAATCATTTACTAAATATTTATTTTGGATAATTAATATTTTTTTTATTTTATTAATTTTATGTTCGACTACTAGCATGGGGTCTTTGTTTGAGGGATTTCAATTATATTTTATTTCTTTTGTTTTCATTTGATTTTTTCACATGAATTTTTAGTTTTGAGACTCATAGATAAACAACGAACTTTTAAAATGGCTTAAGTAATATATAATTTTCTGCCTGAGACGTAAGAGAAGTGTATTAATTTAAATTACTCTCCACTCTTCCATATAAATTTTAAATTTAATCATAATAACATAGAACTGATTGTACTAAAACTACGAATTTAAATTTTCGCTCAACTATACAGCTAATTTAACCTGCTACGGTATTTATAGCATTAATAGCATGTCAAACTAAGAGTAGGTATCCAAAAGTTGCTTTACAAAAATTCTTATGCATTTTTTTATTTTGTATATTGCTTTGCTTTAAAAATTTACCTGGATAATAAAAAGTCCCAATATATTACCATATGAATTATGATATAATCACATCTCCACTGATTTACTGCCTGACTAACTCTCCGCTTCCAGTTAATCGAAACAATTGATCTGTCTTGTGCAGATGGTACTATGGTCTACGAGAGAAGTACTGTCATTTGGTGCATATATACAAGGACCGGTTTAAAATTTTCAAAATAATCATATAGTTCACCGTAGCGTAAAAGGAAAGAAATTATGTTTTTAATTGGACAATTGTCATTCTAAGATTTTGCATTAGGTTATAATTTTTATACTATTCCAGAATCTTACTTTTTGTAACTTCTTTTTACTTTTTATTCACATTATTGCAGTGAATTTGGATACATAAAATATCATTATATTAAACATGTGTTTTTTGAACGAAATCGGTTAGACAAATGTCACATTCAGTATGACATTATAAGTTAAAATTTAAAAGCCGCGTTTTCGTAATAACGTTTGTTTGTTTTATGAACTTTTAAACTTGTTCCTAAATATAGGTATTTTTGCTTCGTACGTATAAATTATATTTTAATAAATAACGTAATAGTTTTACAATGCAAAAGACAAAAAAGAAAAGGGAAGATGAGCCAATGGAAATTGACGAAAATCCAGGTCCCTCAAACGGTCATAACGGCGATAAATATGATAATGATGAAATTGATCACATATCTGATGATGAAGAAGGTGGCGTTCGTATTGGTGATATTTATATACCCCCAGCTCCTAAACCAGCCCTTACATTTGATGCTACGGGACCACGGCTTATTATAACTCATATAGTGAACGAAAATTTTAAGAGTTATGCTGGTGTTCAAAGTTTGGGTCCTTTTCATAAAGTACGTCAATATTCTCAATACTCAATTTTAATTATATTTTAATTATTTATGAACATATTAAGTATGCATGTAATCATTGTGACCTAGATTAACACATCCCATAAGCCTCTGTATATATTTTTTTTTAATTTCAGAGTTTTACAGCAATAATTGGTCCAAATGGTAGTGGAAAAAGCAATGTAATAGACTCTATGCTTTTTGTGTTTGGATATAGAGCAACAAAAATTAGATCTAAAAAAATATCTGTACTTATCCACTCTTCTAGCAAGTTCCCTAATATTACAAGTGCTACTGTTGCAGTACATTTCTGTCAGATTATTGATGGGGTAAGTCTTTAATATAAATTGTATATATATTTGTATATAAAATAAAGTCTTGTTAAGAATATTTAAATTATAATGAAAGTAACTAAATTGTTTTTTACTTTGTGGTCTCTGTTTTGTGTTTTCTTAATCAATAATGCTTCATATTATATATTTAAAAGATAAGTAAGAGTACAAATAGAGAGCTATAATTTTTAAGTTGTTACAAAAATTGTGTGGAAAAATATAAGAATAAGGAAGTAATGACTAATAAATTATCTTTAATAGTGCTGCTCTAAGTTTCCTATATAATTATGTAAACTAAAATACATTCATATTTTCATACTTACAGGAAGGTGAAGATTTTACAGTAGTACCTAACACTGAAATAGTAGTATCCAGAACAGCTTTTAAGGATAATTCATCACACTACACATTAGATGGCCGAAGAGTTCAGTTTAAGGAAGTAGCCAAAATGTTAAGATCTCAAGGCATTGATTTAGACCATAATAGATTCTTAATTTTACAAGTAAGAAACTAATAATTCTATGTGTTTTAATAACTTTTGTTTTATCATATGTTTATTATATCTATTTTATTTTTATTTATTTATTCAATATCAAACAATACAAAGTAACATTTTATAATATAGTACAATTTGTGCATAATAGTACCTACTGTGCTTCTGAAACAAGTATTAATTGCAATAAAAAAAATATCTATAACAAGGATTATGAATAAATTATGGAATTTATAATGTAGACAATAAAAATATAACAGAATTAGATTTTTTTTTAAAGTAATAAAAATAAAGGATAAATTAACAATATAATATATTGACCTCTACATTGTTTATAGATAAAAATAAAATTTGTGTAGATAGAATTACTAGTATATATTCTTTCAACTATATGGTGTCAAAGGCTGTATATAATTTTTATATATTTATTTTATATTGAAAAAAATATCCTAGGTTATTAATTATTTATATTAACTTTTTTCAAAATTTTAGGGTGAGGTAGAACAAATAGCCATGATGAAGCCTAAAGCCCAAAATGAACATGAGTCTGGTATGCTTGAATATTTAGAAGATATTATTGGTACATCCAGATATAAGGTAACTGTATATTTTGTTATAAATAATTTATATACTTTTTACTTCAACTAAGAAAGTGAGAGATACATGAAGAATATTCTACATCTTTAATATAATATTTCAGATAATAAATCTTAATACAGTCAAGAACATTGAATGTAAATGTGATGGCTTTTCAGTTTTCTTTTTGGGAAATAATTACATTTAAATCACTTTAATTTCCTTTCCTTCCTCTGGTAGGTTGGCGTGTGGTGCTAAGTTCTGCCAATTAACATACAATGTTTTAGATTCAGGCAAAGAATAAAGAGTGCCTTAACACTCTCAGAGAGAACTTCTCTGCAGGAACTTAACTTAATCTTCTAATGAAATAAAATACTTACTTAGCTTCACGCTGTATCCCGCATATATCAGGGTAGGCAGAGGGAACCTAGTGTTAAGACACTCCGTTCCCCGCTTTCCGCCGAATTGAGGCATTGCGTGCTAAGTGGCGGAACTCAACGCCGCGCTTTGCTTTGTTAATTGAAATGAAAAATTCCATTTCCTGGAGCGGGACTCGAACCCACAACCTTTCGTTTATACAGTTGCATGCTTGTACCTCTGCACCAAGACAGGCGTTAAATAAAATATTGTTTTAAATTTCAACTTTTTTTTTAAACAGGAACCTATAGAAAAGTTATCAATAAGAGTAGAAGAGTATACAGAAATGAGAAAAGAGAAGTTAAATAGAGTGCGGCTAGTGGAACAAGAGAAGCAAAAACTAGAAGTGCCGATGAGGGAAGCTGTTGAATTAATGAACTTGACAAACACTGCTCTGAGGACTAGGAATATGCTTTTGCAGAAATATATGTAAGAAGTATTTAATATTTATTTTTATTGTATAAATATCAATTTTTTTAGAATGAATTTTATATATTTATATATTAATAAGGTTTTATATAAATAAATATTTAAATTCCTAAAGAATTTTTTTACATTTTTTTTACGTCATACTTTTTCCGTCATAACAGGTTAGTTAGAGAACCTAGTGTTAAGACAGTCAATTCTCATCTTTCTACCCGAATTCAATGCTATGCTTTGTCTTACCGGGGCAAAGAAATGAACATAATTTTAATATAATTATTACCCCAAGTGGGAATCGAACCCACAGCCATTTGCGTTTACAGTCAGAAGTTGCTCACTTTGCTACGGTTGCACTTGAAGAAAACAGTTTTTTAAAAATAATATTTATAATTATAAAAATTCATATTTGTAATTTATTTTACAGCCACGAAACAAACAAAATAATAGAAGTTAAAAATAATGAATTGGCAGAACTTAAAGAAGCTTTAGCAAAAATTGATGAAAAATTGGGAAGTATAAAGGAAGAGTTACAAAAAAAAACTACTGAACTAAAGAATGGGACACAGTGAGTAAATTTTTACCGTTAAACTTAAGAAATTAGATTATATGTCTATACAAACCTAAAAGTGTTAGAGATTTACTAGAAATAAAATATATAATTTTAATTATTCATTAATCACACCCTTAGGAAACGAAAAATGCATGGCTTAGCAGTCAGAGCCCTTAGCACACGGGGGTTGAACTCCCGCTGCCCTCGAATTTATATACGTGTTCTAAAAATATAGCTATAAATAATTAACTCCAATTTTGAGAAATCGCCAAATTTTAAGCATTATTTGCCTTTTTTTGTCAATGTCATTGTCAATGGAAATTAAGCTGCGAAAGAGCTAAACGCTTCTAGTATTTAATAGAAAAGAAATAATATAATCTCTTTTCCATATTCTTTTTAGAGAGATAAATTTAGAATTTAATAGTTACTTATTGCTATTTTTCATTTTAATCGGAGGAACACTTATTTGTAAAATTTTTAAAACCCATAACTTACGTTTCCATATTATCCTCACAAATAACATTTAATATGAAAACAAAAGACTTATATATTTATTAGTGTCCTAGTTAACGCGTAAACTACGCGTTGCCTTAGTAACGTGTATATCACTTTATATATAAAAGTGTATATCAAATACATGGTTTTGTGTGTGATATTTTTTTATTAATTTATTTTTAATAAACTTCCAGTATAGAATTATAAAAAAAATATTAGCTTTCTCCTCGTCTCTTCTATTATAAGCTTTAAGTATCGAAAATATTACTTTTCAAATATTAATTAATTAATTTTATTTTATTTATTTACTTTTATAGAAAATATGATGATCTTCAAAAGAAAAAGAACGACATAGCTGAAAAATTACAAAATACGAAAAAGAAAATGGTAACAGTAGTAGCGGATTCAACTCAGGCTAATAAGAAAAAGAAGAATCTAGATCAATTATTGGAACAAGAGAAGGGAAAACTTATTGATTTGGAATTGGTTAGTTAGATGTTCTTTACTTAATGTTATATGAAAGAAATACCAGAAAATGGGTTGTAGATACAATCCATTTTCTGGTATTTCTTTTTACATACATACATAGCTTCATGCTGTATGCCACATATAGCAGGGTTGGCAGAGGGAACCTAGTGTTAAGACAACTTCGTTCTCTACTTTCCGCCGAATCGATGCATTGCATGCTGAGTGGCGGAACTCAACGCCGTGCTTTGCATTGTTACCAAACGCAGGAAATGGAAAATTCCATTTCCTGGAGTGGCAATCGAACCCACAACCTGTCGCGCTTACAGTCGTACGCTTGTGCCTCTGCGCCACGGCTTATTTACACGTACACTCAAAATTATATATACAAAAATTGTGGGTTCGATTTTCACTCAAAGGAATGATTACGTTTTAATTAATTTTCACTCTTGTAAGACAAAATGCGGCGTTGAGGTCTGCCACTTAAACACGAACGGTGTGACGGGGTCATATAGTGTCATGACACTAGGTTATCTAAGTGTGAACTTTAAAAAAAAGAGAGTCGGTGAGAATAATATACACTATAAATGAATGATGAGTGCAGAAACAATGTAAGTCACAAAAAATTCAAACAATTGTAATCGATTTAAACTAGCTTAGAAAGGCAAGATGCGTGTTGTTTTTTCCCTCCTGCAAAATTTGGAAATCCGGACTTACGTTGTTTCTGCACTCACCGATTCAATTATGGAATTGTCAAAAATGCTTGATGTCCGTCAAATCCATGACTTCAAAAGTTCGCCCTTACTATGAAAACCTAATATAAATGTCTACTCATAAAATATATACAGATTACTTTTTTAATATTTTTTGCTTTGATAAATTACTTAAAATACTGTTAGTATTCATTGTTATATATTGTTTTTTTTTGAACAGAAATTAATGTAAAGCATTTCTATGCTGTTTATTAAAAAAAAACGAATTTAAAAAAAAAAAAAACTCTTCTTAAGTTATTTTTTTTATTTTTAAAGATACCAGATAAAAATCAGCGTGAGATAGAAGATTGTGAGAGGCTATTGGAGAGGCATCAGGAAAATAAAGAAAAGGCTGAAACAGAATTAGAAACTGTCATGGCGGGTGTTAGGTAATGTTGATGTTTAAGTTTTTTAATATTATTTAAAAAAAAATTATTGTGTTTTCTTTATCTATCGACTTATATACAAATGATTTGCTTAATAAATTGTTTCTTAATAGTAATAAAATAAAAACTAATGGACTAAAGTAAGTAATGTGATGTGAATATAATAGTAACATTATAAGAATCAATCTGTTTATTGTTTTTGTGTGTTACATTTGTATGACCTTTATTTTTACAATATATAAGGCATCTTATTTATTTGTATTCTTAAATTAATTTTAAATATTAATACATAAAGACACCTAGACCCCTTTAATGAAAACAATACCCCTTTAACAAAGAAATCTGAAATTTTACATGAAAAAAAATGCAGAAAGCCAATATTTTTTATAATAATACATTGGACTCATATTATGATAGTAAAATAAATGTTACATACACTACCATATATTTGACATATACTTTTGTATAAAGTGACATACGCGTTGTCTTGGCAACGTGGTATTTTACGCGTATTTATTTTTTAATTATATTTTTAGATCTCAAACCCAAGGCTTTCAAGAACAAAAGGATAGATTACAATCGACATTAATAAATTTAAAGAAAATAGTTGATGAAGCTAACAAAAAGTATAAATTGTCGGAATCAGAATTAAAAATATATTTGAGTACTGAAGAGAAAGAAATAGAAAAGTTTGAAAAAATAAAACAAACTTACACAAAGGCGAAAAGTGATTTGGATGAGAAGAAATCGTAAGTATACTTTTTTTTATGTTTTATTTTTTTAATATAATTATTTATATGTATTATATCCTGTCGTGGCGTAGAGGCACAGGCGTGCGACCGTAAACGCGACAGGTTGTGGGTTCGTTTCCCACTTCAGGAAATAGAATTTATCATTTACTGGGTTTGGTGACAAGGCAAAATGCGGCGTTGAGTTCCGCCACTCAGCACGCAATGCCTCAATTCAGCGGAATGTGGGGAACGGAGTGTCTTAACACATAAAAATAGTGTATTCACAATAGTACATACAGGTATATTTTATATCAAAGAAAATATTATTTATATTTTGAAAAATAAAACATTAATTGCATTTTTTATATGGTAAAAAAAAATTAACCTTTTTTTTTAGATTGCGTGAAGACTTATCATCAACTATACCAATGCAAGAAGATCAATATAAATCCATACAAACTAAATTACAAGCTTTGAAGGAAGAAGAGACTCATGTTTCTAGAGAAGCTCGGAATTTGAGGTAATTTTGAATATATAACTATTAAATTATTACATTATGATGTGTAAAATAAATAATAAATAGGTTATAATTTATGAATATAAAATAATATTTTAACAAAAAAAGAAAACCGTCTTCGAAGAAAATACACTAAAAAGTACAATTATTACGAATAACTCAAAAACTACTCTTTCGCCAATATAATTAGATATTCTGCTGTTTGCTTCAAACTGGCGATTTAAATTTATTTTGAAAAAATATAAGCGTTGAGTTCCGTGTGGAAAGAGGAGAATAGAGTGTCTTAACACTAAGTTACTAATAATTATAATATATTTTAGAGGTCAATTAGAAGAATCTCGTCAAGCGATGAGCGCGAATAGATCAAGGGGAAGAGTGTTAGACTCTTTAATGAAAGAAAAAAAGGCTGGACGATTACCTGGAATATTTGGGAGATTGGTAAGTACCGTTTATGTTTTATACGCAAAAATAGTTATGGTCCATATTAATAGTACTTTTATCATGAAGCTTAGTTATAATTCCTCTATCGTATATAGATAAAGAAATAAAAGTCGACATGAATTAAAAAAGTTACATATTCATTCAATTTATAAATAACCTTAAAACTTTTTATTATAAACGCTTTCTACATTTTTAATAAATAGAAACGTTTTCATAGTATTGTCCGATAAACACAAGGCTTTCAGCCGAACTGGACCGAACGAAGGAACTTGATGTAAATATTTTTTTTTACATTCGAGAAAGTAATTAAAATATTTACTTATAATTCTATATTACTAAAGAATACATATACATTTTAAAACAGATATTTAAAAATGGCTACCAATGGCGGGACAAGCATCTAAGTTACCGGTGGCTAGAATCTCATAAAAGGAGGTTTTTAAAATATTATTTTCTTTCTAGTTTTTTATCTATAAGTTACGAAAGCATCCTTAAATAATAAAAGTGGTCCTTCGCTATTAAACCTTTATCTGAAACGACTATAGGTAATATTAGTATCACTATGATATGACAATTTGAAACTGGTCGAAACATATTTAAAGTACCTAATAATTGTATATATGCCAAATAAATGCTTAACAATTGCTTTTCGCTCATATAAATAACACAATCGATATAATTTCGTCTTGTAGAAAGTATTACAAACAAAATAAGCATGTAGCATAAATAATTTTAAATAAGT
>JAKGSA010000608.1:286070-335992 GCA_033558755.1 Philaethria dido
TTCTTCACTTTCTGTCTGAATTTAAAATTTTGTTGTCAGAGTGGGGAAGTAAAAGTATTTACCTATCATTTCCCTAAGTGGGAATCGAACCCACAATTAATGATAGCGTTAATTACAAAGTATGGTTACTAGTTTGTAATGAATATGTGGAATTTATGTGATTGTTGTGAGTTCCACTCGTAAAAAAATATTTGTTATATAGTTTAGTTATATATATATAGTTTCGTTGCTGTAAATTTATTATAAAATTTTATTTGAAAAGAGCATCTGTTGAATTTCTTGCCGGCTCTTCTCAGCAGAACTGCCTTTTAGGCCGGTGGTAGCTTCCCTTAGGCCTGACACTCCTATCATCTTTTGTATATTGACGATTCAAAAGTGCTTGTAATAGCCTATTTGAATAAAGAATATTTTGATTTTGATTTGATTTTTCCTGTTAAAAATACTCTTTTTTTTTAGAACATTGAGTTATTATATTTTTTACAATACCCATTTATACAGTTTTCCTAATAATTTAAATATATTAAATATATTACGACATGCTTAGAAAAACTATTTAACTTAGAAAATAAGAAAAGCATATAACTATACTAAAAAACAATTTTGTTATAGCTAACGACACTAAAACTAGAAGATCCTGGATTAGATGGTATACCGGGAATCGAACGGCCGACCCCCTTAGTAAGACACACACCTGAGGAACTAGAGCAAAGTGAAGTGGAAGAGCTAAGAAATAGACTTACAGCACAAAAATCTAGAATAGGTGACAATAAACCTAATATTCAGGCTGTACAGGTTAGTATTATTTCGTTTTTACATTTAGTCAATAAAACTCTATGTATTTAATATAAAGCATTCCTAATATATATTAATATTTTTTTAAATTACGCACTCTCCACTCCACTCAGTATTTTCATTTCCTAGGTTTGGTAACAAGGCAAAGCGCGGCGTTGAGTTCCGCCACTCAAAACGCAATGTCTCAATTTGGCGGAAAGTGGGGAATGGAATTGTTGTAAGAGAACGGAGTGTCTTAACACTATGTTCTCAGGTTCCCTCTGCCTACCCTGCTATATGGGATACAGCGTGAAGTTGAAAAAAAAAGAAAAGAAAAATTATGCAAATCGAATTATCAATTAATGTATTCTTGCTTGGTACAGATATTATATCTCACAAGCGTGCGACTGTGAACGCGACAGGTTGTGAGTTCGATTCCCACTCCAGGAAATGAAAGTTTAGTATTTTCATTTCCTGGGTTTGGTAACAAGGCAAACCGCGGCGTTAAGTTCCGCCACTCAGCGAAAACATCTCATAACTTTAGTTACAATGTTTTCCAAAAGAAAATTCTTATATTTACAATCAGAGATATTATATCTAAATTATTTTATATCATTATTTTATTGTCCTATATCTTGTAACACAAAGCTCGACGTTAAGTTGCGCGCCATTTACACGAAAATGGACGAAAAGTGGAAAGCGGAGTGTCTTAACACTAGATTCTCTTTACCTAATATATAAATCTAATAAATATTTCCACAGGATTATAAAGCAAAAGAAGAATTATATTTAAAAAGGGCGGCAGAACTAGATGATATTACGACGAAGAGAAATGAAATGAGAGCACTTTTCGATCAACTGAAGAAGAAACGTACTACTGATTTTCTATGTGGTTAGTTATTTATTTATATTACTAGTTTCCCCGACTTTCTTCGTAACCCCATACTATCTAAAGTGTAAGAATTTTATAGTTATTTTAATGCGTTCTTCTTTCAGGAGAAAAACAAATATGCTGATATTTATATATATTTATTTATATTTATGTATCTTCTTCTTTATCTACCCTTATCACATTATTTGGGGTCGGGTCTCCTTACTTTTCTGCACCAAGACGTGCGATTTTGGGTTGTCGGTTCAGGCAATTGGGCTTGATCATCCGCTTCATCATATTCGCATTCGCGTCGCATGGGGAATATGTCCTAGTATTTTTACCCAGTTTCAGTCTTGTGCTTTCATGTAAGGAGAAAATGTTTTGGCTCTTAATTTTACGGTCGGTTGCCACCTGACGCCAATGCAGTAACTCTTTTAAACAGGCTGCCGCATTTACTATGGGAAATAATTAATTAAACCAATTAATCCGGTTTTTAAAATATCTATCCATATTCTTTCAATGACAAAGATCACCACTTCTGCAATTTTTTTAATGATTCTTTATTATGAATTTTATTATCTAAATCTTGATGTATTGTATTTGTATGGATTTCTTTATCGTTTTCAAAATTTTTGGTTTTGCATTTCACTGAATTTTTAATATTTATTATTATTTATAGCAAATTTTTGGTTTATATAAAAATATGTATATAAAAAAATAATAATTTCCATATAGAATAATAAACGCTATTCCCTTTTTCTTTTTGTAATTAATTATTTTATTATTAAAAACCTATGCGAAGGTATTTTATTTAATTATATAGATATTTTTATCTTTTGTTTTTTTTTTGTGTGCAATAAAGATTACTATAATGTATTTTTTTATTCTATTATATGAGTCTATAGTAGCACAGTGATATTAATTTCTTTTTCCTTCCCTGGTTAAACAAAGCGCGGCGTTAAGTTCCACCACTAAATACACAATGTGTCGAATTAGAACAGAAAATGGAAAATGGAGTGTTTAGACACCCTGTGGGTAACAGCGTGAAAGTGTAATTTTTTATACAATTTGTTTCTATATTATCAAAATATTAAAGATAGCTAGAAGATAAAAAAATAATGATTATAAGTTATTGTATCTATTAATTAATTTTTATTATTTAACATATTTGAATAACGCCTGTCGTGGCGCAGGGGCACAATCGTGCGACTGTAAACGCGACAGATTGTGGGTTCGATTCCCACTCCAGGAAATGTAAGTATTTTCATTTCCCGGGTTTGGTAACAAGGCAAAGCGCGGCGTTGAGTTCCGCCATTCAGCACGCAATGCCTCCATTCGGCGGAAAGTGGGGAACGGAATTGTTTTAAGAGAACGGAGTGTATTAACTATAGGTTCTCAGGTTCCCTCTGCCTACCCCGGTAAATGCGAATAAAATTGAATATTTAATTTTAATGTATATTTGTTTCAGGTTTCAACACAATAACAACTAAACTAAAAGAAATGTATCAAATGATAACATTAGGCGGTGATGCGGAATTAGAACTAGTAGACTCTTTGGATCCGTTCACTGAGGGGATTATATTTAGGTAAATATATTTTTATTATATGTATCTATATATAGGAACACGTGAAGGAAAAGCTGAAAAGCTTTGGTTACTTTTTTCATGAAAACTTTTTAGATTTAGGAGTATGAAAATGGTACTTTTTGTTATAATTTAGCAGAAATACATTAAATCAATAAAATAAATTTTCCACAACCACAATTAATATAAGAACATACAACTTGCTCATAGATAAAAAAAAGATAAAAAGATATTTATTCAAAAAATATTTTACAAATTGAGCAGCCGAGACTTCCCAGTAAGTAGTCAAAGACACTTGTGTGGGGAATGTCTCGCTTCTCCAATGGCTTACATTACATTCAATGGGGTTACTAGCATTATTATAAATATAAAAATATGTGAGAAAAGCTTTCGACAAAAAATATGCGGATTAATTAATAATTAATTTCAATAGTAAAAAAAGATTGACGCCATCGTAGTTCAGTGATACAGTTGACTGACAACGCGATGGTACTGGATTCGAATGTTAGGAAAGTTATTATATTTTAAATCATTTCACTGTTTTTATAATACGGTATATTTATGTTTTTGTAATTTCCAGTGTCCGCCCACCAAATAAATCATGGAAGAACATATCAAATTTATCAGGTGGAGAAAAAACACTATCGTCCCTAGCTTTAGTGTTCGCGTTACATTATTATAAACCAACTCCGTTATACGTTATGGACGAGATCGACGCAGCTTTGGACTTCAAGAATGTTTCCATTGTAGCTAATTATATTAAGGTATTTAAAAATATTAATTTTTCTTACTTCTTTTTTTTAAGCTGGTTATGTTTTGGTTCACATATAAATTGATTAAGTCACCAAAATTATATTCTCTTCCTATTCTTCTCAGTATTAAATAATAATAATAATGATTACATAAATCGATTACTTTGCGGAGTTGATATATAAAAATCGTAACATGACTGACAATATTTTTCTAGTTATTTTTATTGTTAATTTTATGTACCATTAGACCTGCATTTATTTATGCATTTGATAATATTTACTTCAATTTTTATTTAATGGGGAATTTTAAAAAATATATTTTCTTTGTTTTTTTTTAAACTAAACAGCTCATATATAAATAAAATTGATTCGATTTTTTTTAATCATCAAACCATCTCGATAATACATAAGATTCATAATATTAAATTAATTAAAAATAGGTCAATTTAAGCTTCTTAAATTTTATTAAATAGTTATAGTTCGACATAATAAAAGCCTATATAAAATAATACAAATCTCATATATAACTACCATAATTAATTTATTTACAGGAACGCACAAAAAACGCTCAATTCATAATAATATCGCTAAGATACAACATGTTTGAAGTTTCCAATCGTCTCGTCGGCATTTATAAAACTGAGGACTGCACTAAATCTGTTACTATTGAAAATAAAATACCGGAACAGAATGTTCGTGATGTTATGGCTTAATTAGACATGAATATTATGTTCCTAAGATATTCGTAATTCCTCTTACAAATGGTGGTGTGAGGAGAACATAGAAGAGTGTCTTAACACTTATCTCTCTGCCTTACCTGGAAAATATTATATAATAAATGTTTCAATGTCTCAATTGTAATTAATTATCAAAGTAATTTCTTTTATGGAGTGTCTTAACACTAAGTTCTGTCTATCCTGGAAAAAGATAATAATGTTTCCATAATAATATATGTCTTTAAAATATTTTAAACTATAACCAATGTTTGTACGTCAATTCAATATTTGGATTTTTTTTTGTTTTGATGTTCTGATTGAATATATATGGTCATCTGTTTGTATCTTTGTTTGAGTTTTTAGTTTAGTTAAAAATAAACTGATTTTATAATAGGTTCCTTCTAAAATATGAATTATATAAATATACTTATAAATTGTTCAGTTTTTCTTTTTTCATATTTTTAAGTTGATTTAAAAAATATATATAATATCGAAAATTACTATATATATGACCTTTGTGAACTAAAACTTGCTTTTGACTAGAATTTTCTTAAAATTAAAATTATTTGATTAAATATGTATAATGAATTCTTAATTTGGTTTATTACTTTACTATTATATACTTTCAATTCAAATTTATTATTTCTTCTATTATAATTATATTTTCTCAATGCTAAATTTAAATAAATAATTATTAATTATTGTGTTATTTTATTTGGCATCCTCTTTTTCTCAAGTGATAAGTTTCAGAATCTATTCAATGATTTAATATTACATGTCGAATATATTTATTTATCCAAAATTATAAGTACTAAACTAAGTAAAAAAGTGAAATGTTGATATGTATGATTTTGTTCTTAACGCATTCGCGACCGCAGACGTGAATTCACGTCATTTAAATTTATATTCCTGGTTGATGTTGACGTGAATTCACGTCATTTTAAATTATTATATTATATTTTCAACATTAGTATTTCAAAACAAATTTTATACTTTTTATTCTCGTCTTGACGATACAAGTTTGCGGTCACCAGCTTCAGAATTTCATTAGAATTGCTCTCAGAATTAGAAACGTAGAAAAATAGCTGGTCGCGAATATGTTACCAGCATGATTTTCTTTTAAGTAATACATATACAAAATTTGATGTAGTTTTCACAGATATATTGATGGGTATTTTATAATTATATATAAAATAAAACAACACATTTTAACGGTATTTATATTTATTCCACATATACACATAATATAAAATTCTTAAAGGCAATCAAATAATTATGCTCAACATACATATTACAAACATGCTATTACCATTTGTATAATAAATTCATACTAATAGAAAATAAAAATATGAATGAATAAAGGTGATATGTTGCGAATGTCAGATTTTGAGAAAGTTTTTGTGTTTTGTCACAATTTTAACTCTTACTTAAATATTGTTGTAATAGTTCATTAAAAAATATATACTTCATACATATATAGCTTCACGCTGTATCTCGCATATTGCATTGCGTTCTAACCAAACCCAGGAAGTGAAAAAAAAACATGTCCTGGAGTGGGAATCGAACCCAAAACCTGTCGTTTTTACAGTCGCACGCTTGTGCTTCTGCGCCACGACAGGCGATAAATATATACTAAAGAATTTTAATTTGAAAAGGAATTAAATTATTATAATGTATATTCAGTAATTAACTAGAAAATCACTGAATAAAATTGTATATATTTTTTGAAATCACTTTTCCAGATAATTATTATAAGAAATACAATAAAATTTCTTAAGGTTTTAAAGTTAAATTAATAATTAAGAAAAATTGAAACTACATACATATATGTATATCTCCTTTACCCATTCATGTCTTTAATTACAAATCAACCATTAGGCGTTAACGAATATTTTTCATACATAAAGTTTTTACAATGATTTTACTATTAATAAAATAATTGCAAAAATATAGTAATTTTTTTATTACAATAATAGTATTTAGTGTCATTTTTCATTTATGTGTAAGGTTTGTGTTTAACAAATGTATAGGAGTGAATAAGAATTGTGAAAAAAATGCAATATTCATATTATTATAAGAATTATTTAAAATTGATATAAGGCAAAATATAGGTGCTTATACAATTCAATAGAGTAAGATTAGGAAAAAATGTTTTAGAGTTTACACGCGTTGTCGACTAGTCGCCAGCAACTCGGTCGCCGGCGATTTTAACTTACTAAAGTTTACTTGTATTTTCTATCGCTTGGCTCGGTTTTGTGGCCATAGTTGCCTATGTTTTGGTCACCGGCGACCGAGTATTTTTTTTTATGGATAACGGATGACAAACGAGCTGAAGGACCACCTGACGGTAAGTGGTTTCGCCCATGAACATCTACAACACCAGAGACGTTGTAGATGCGTTGCCAACCTAGAGGATACAGATTGAAGGGGAGGATAATGTTAGTAGTCCGCTATCAGAACCACCACATTTTGAGGAAAGGATGGGTGGGAAAGAGGAAAACCTGGCTTACATGCCATCGAACCGGAACACATCATGAGATATTTGGCAGTTCGTCTTTGACATGATAGTGGTCGCGAGCCAGACGGAGTAGTTGTCGGCGACTAGTCGACAGTTCGTAAGGATACGTGAAATGGAATCTATGCCTTTTCTTGTATAAGAGGATAGTCAGAGAGAGCATAGTGTCAAGTCACTCTGTGCTCATTTTACGTCTAAATTCAAGACATTAAGTGTTGAGTGATGGAATTCAATGCCGTGACCAGCAAGAAAATAAAAATAATTTAAATATAATTTTTCCAAGTAGGAATCGAACCTACAACCATTCGCGTTTACAATGACATAGTTACCTCACTGCGCCACAAAGATTTTTAAAATTTAATTCAAACAATTCTTTTGTTCTAAATTATATACACAAATTATAAGAAAAAAATGCGAAATACTGCAATTAAAATCATAAATGCTTATATATTTACTATTTTTATAAATATAACATAATATTTAATAGTATAGGTTATAATATAGATTTAAATAATTACTAGGGACGTTAAGTAGTGACATATTACTAATTAAAATATCGAGTACAGTATTTTTTTTATTTTAATGTTGAATCGATATTGTAATGTAATCGATTTTGATATATTAATAAAATAAAAAAAATCCAATATTCGATTATTATTTAAGATAACTTTGTTATCGATATAAAATAAATTATTATTATTAACCACATGTTGTTTATCACAAAATTTCTTATTATCATTGTATTAGGAAAATAAATATATGATTATTTAAACTTTAAACTATTATGCATTAACCACAAAAAAAAAATAAAACCATTCTTTCTGAAAAAAAAAAAAAAATCACAAATCAACCATATATAATCTGTAACCTAAACGTCAACGTCAAAATAAAAAAAAAGAGCGGGAAAAAGAAAAAAAGCAGTCTTTGACATAACAAAATTATATTTCAAATTAATCATATTTCTTGTACTAGAACCATAATTTCCGGTTTTAAAAATACATCTTTATTAGGACTATTGTTTATTTCTTCAGAAATTGAATTGTGCCAAGCGAATGTTAGTATAGTGGCGGGAACGAGGCGTAAGTCTATTAGGGTTTTATTTGAATCCTCTTCTAATATTAACTTATGACCAGTTGGCGTATTCAATACGAAGGGAAGTCCGCCATGTTCTAGATGCTCTTGGACGAATTCGTGTATGTCGTTATATTTTTCGTACACCGAAAATGTTCCCTGTGTTGAATTGAAGTTAATTTTTTTATTGAAATCAGTTATGACGCCTGTCGTGGCGCAGAGACACAAGTGTGCGATTGTAAAGCGATAGGTTGTGGGTTCGATTCCCACTCCAGGAAATGAAGTATTTTCATTTTCTGGGTTTGGTAACAAGGCAAAGTGCGGCGTTGAGTTCCGCCACTCAACACGTAATACCTCAATCTCGCAGAAAGTGGGGAACGAATTTGTTGAAAGAGAACGGAGTGTCTTAACACTAGGTTCTCAGGTTCCCTCTGCCTACCCTGCTATATGTGGGATACAGCGTGAAGTTAAAAAAAAAAGAAACTATACCAAATATGTTTGGCATCATTTTAGAAAAGAACTTACACTTTTTAAGTTGCTCGATCACTTTTACCAAACAAGCTAATAATTCCTAAGAAACTTCATCAAAAGGCTTCAAATGAAAAAAAAACCGAATCGAAAACGGTCCATCCCTTTGAGAGCTACGGTTCTCTCTCACACAGATATTTACGTCAAGTTTATAACTCCTTCTTTTTGCATTTTTTATAAAAAATAAACAAATTTAAAACTATACTAACCTGTAACAAAATACCGTCTGGGAAACGAACTCTGATGATAGCAAATTTGTACTTCCTCATTTCACGTAACTCGTCCTTCTCCCTCATAGCTTTTGTACGTAACATTTGACTTCTCTCTATAGCTTCAGCCCTGAAAATATTAAAATAAATGGTTAACACCACTACAATAGTTGTGGGTTCGATACCCATTGCGTGAATGTAAATTGTCTCATTTAAAAATAAGTATATACTTAAATTACAATACTTAAAAAAAAACACCACCTGACAGACGCCTGTCGTGGCGCAGAGGCACAAGCGTGCGACTGTAAACGCGACAGGTTGTGGGTTCGATTCCCACTCCAGGAAATGGAATTTTTCATTTCCTGGGTTTGGTAATAAGGCAAAGCGCGACATTGAGTTTCACCACTCAGCACGCAATGCCTCAATTCGGCGGAAAGTAGGAAACGGAGTGTCTTAACACTAAGTTCCCTCCGCCTACCCTGCTATCGCTGGATACAGCGTGAAGTAAGTAAGTGAAAAAAACATACAAGCATAAGAAAATGTATAAGTACATACATATTTTTTATTGTTTAATGGCAGTACCCATCACCGCGCTTTGTCTTAACAGGGAAATATTAAAAAAAAATCTTTTCCTTACTAAAAACGAGTAACTAATCAAAGAATAAAAACTATACTATTATACTATATCGTCTGTTGTACATCTTTTTCTTTTATTTTGAGATTTTTTGTATGGGTGTGTACAATAAAGAGTTTTAACACTCACACACACACATAGCTTCACGCTGTATCCCGCATATAGCAGGGTAGGCAGAGGGAACCAAGTGTTAAGACAGTCGGTTCCCCAGTTTCCGCCGAATTGAGGCATTGCGTGGTGAATGGCGGAACTCAACGCCGCGCTTTATGGTGTTACCAGACATAGAGATGAAAAATTCCATTTCCTGGAGTGGGAATTGAACCCGCAACCTGTCGCGTATACAGTCGCACGCTTGTACATCTGCGCCACGACAAGCGTTTTAACAATAATATTAATAATTATTATTATACTTATACATATTTTTACCTCAACTGTTGTTCCTTTTTCAATTCCTCAGGAGTGAGAGCGTAAAAAGATGGCGGCAATTGTACTTTATTCGCCGCTTGAGATGGTAAAAGTACTTGAAGATTTCTGTCCAATTCTAATTGTATGGGCTCAGCTGAACGTAGTGCTTCAATTAACGTCTATAATGAAAAAAAATATATTTTTCCTAATTTCTTTCATTTATCCAACTAATTAAATAAAAGTCAATTTGTTCCTCATATACAAAATATGAAAAAATAAAAAAGTTATATATAAAACATATCGCACTTTTAAAATTATAGACCTTATTAAAAAAAAATCATGATTTTGATTTTTAGCCACGAACGTTGATTAAAACAAGAATATAAATTAAAATATAATATAATTAAAAAAAAAAACATTTCTTTTCAAAAAACTTAAATGTACAAATCTATATTGACGTTTCCCAAAAATTATATTTTTTAAATAGGTCACTAAATAGGTAATTCTATAGGTGCGAAATGTATTATTATCCATCCAGTGTCCATCGCGGCACAGTGGTACAGCATCATCTGACTGTAAGTACGATGATTTTGAGTTCGATTTTCACTAGCCGAACGATTACATTCAAAATTATTTTCATTTCTTCGCTAACAAGACAAAACACAGCGTTGAGTTCCGCAACTTCAAATCTCAACTACTCAAATTAAGGCGAAAAGTAAATGTCCTATAAATGTCTCCTCTGCCCATCCATATCATACAAAATTAAAAAAAAAAAAAAGAACTATCTTACAATCAAACTCTCAACAGACGGCACATTTTCTTTAATAAACACTAAAAAGTCCTCTTCATTGCCTTCAGCGTTAAGCAGTTTCCTTTGTTCAAAACCAGCTGCTAACAATAATTCCATAGACCCCTCTATAGGTTGAACTCTTTCATTAAATGCTCTGAAAATAAAGAAATAAATATTAATTAATTTGAGCATACTATTATTACATTTTTTTATAATAAATATAAGGAGTGAGTTCGAATCGTTTTGAGGGAAAATTTAGAACTTTCTAGAAAATAAGAAACACAATAAATATATAAAAGCTTTAAGTAAAATATATAAAAGCTTTAAGTAAAGTTACTTAAGTAATTCCACCATAAACCATCCAATAAATCATGACAAACTGACTGATTTATTCGTTTGTTATTGAGGCACAATTTTACTATTAGTAAAGTCCCTTTGAAAATCGAGTTTTATAAGACTTGTAAAGTTTTATTAAACCACTAATAGACCAATAAAACTAGCGGCGGAAAGTGGGGAACGGAATTGTTGTAAGTCAACAGAGTGTCTTAACACTAGGTTCTCAGGTTCCCTCTGCCTACCCTGCTATATGCGGGATACAGCGTGAAGTTAAAAAAAAACTAAGGAATTATTTTAGTAAACATTGATATAATTTAAAAAAAATATATATTATTAAAAATCCATGAAATAAGGTATACGTACATTATTTATAACTTCATCAACAAAAATAAGCAATTCCATAAATAAAATAAAAACACAAACAAATTACACAAAATCGCAAAAAATATAAATAAATATATAATATAAATAAATTAAGGCAAATATGAATTAAATACCTGTTAGACATTCTTATTTTCTGATACTTCTCCTCTTCAGGATTAGTAACAATATTTTCTAAATACTTGCAAAGTGTTTCCACACATACTTCTACCTATAAAAATTAACACAATATCAATAAACAAATGTATGAAAGCCATATTATAAGCTTTTATTGGAGTTAAAATATCAAATACTTTTTCATTTTGCATTATACATTTTTTTAGCTTCACGCTGTATCACGTATATAGCAGAGTAGGCAGAGGGAACCTGAGATCATAGTGTTAAGACACTCCGTTCCCCACTTTCCGCCGAATAGATGTATTGCCTGTTGAGTGGCGGAACTCAACGCCGCGCTTTACCTTGTTACCAAACCCAGGAAATGAAAATACTAAACTTTATACTTCATAGAGTGGGAATCGAACCCACAACCTGTCGCGTTTACATGACACCACGACAGGCATCATTAAAATAAAATCTCTCTATAATATACTAAAAGATCTCGGCCCGTCTAGAACTATTATCAGTTCATTTTTAGCACATATTTCGAAGGCGGCATTAGTAGGATCTTTTCAAATTTAGTTAGGTAGAGGTCGGAGTGCAGACAGTGGAGGTGAACGTTTTAAAGGGGCCCCTTAAACCTACACTTGTGTCGTAAGTCCTAGGCACTACCCAAATTCCTCTTTCTGTAACGCGATGGGCTCTTACTAGTTCCATATGGTAATTGGTTAATCTATTGTTAAGTTTATTTTCGTTGTTTTTTTTTTATATTACATGTGTGTATGTATGTTTGTATGTATGTATGTATGTATGTATGTATGTATGTATGTATGTATGTATATATGTATGTATGTATGTATGCATGTATGTATATATGAATGTATGTAAGTATGTATATAATTATGTATTTAGTTTGTATTTTTAATTAACATATATTTAATTTTTTAATGTAAATATCCTGATTAGTGCACCGCCTACCACTACTTTATACAAATCCAATATCCAAAGGTTGCCTGGAAGAGATCGCTTTAAGCGATAAGGCCGCCTTATTGTACGCTATTACTACTTCTATGTTATTTGTTTATTTGTGTGCAATAAAGAATATTTGTATTTGTGTTTGTGTGGATTGGACTTAAAGATAAAATAAGTTCAACTTTCGTTCAACTGTTTAACTTATCACAATGAAGTCAATAAGACACAAGTCCAATAATTGGGTCAAAAGTTCAATCCTAGTGACTTTTCTTATTAAAAAAAAGTTGTAAATAAAAGTGAGATATCACTAAGCTATATAAAATATATTAGTAGTCTTGTTGCCTCATATTTCATTATCTGTTGCGTTAGCAATGTCTATGTAACTATTATTATTCATTTAATGAATTATTATATAAATTTTAATTATGACAAATTTTATACTCAGTGTCCACATTTTTTTAGAAACAAGAGTTTCTTTTAATTTTTTTTTAACTTCACGCTGTATCCAGCAAATAGCAGAGTAAGTAAGGGAACCAGGAAACTTAGTGTTAAAACACTCACTCTTTTGACATTTCCGTCCCCATTTTCAAAGTTTTTCCTTCAAAAAATCCTTTCGGAAGCTCTCTGGATAGATATCGTAAGAGTGTCAGACAACATAAATAATTTTAATATTTTTTCTTTTTAGTATTCTTTCCTATTCATTGATTGAAATTTAATAACATTTTAAAACTAATTTTGTAAAAATGTATGTCTTGTCCTTATAATTGCATGTGGTATTCACCTTAAAAGGTAATGCATTTAGCTATTAGAATAAAAACAAACTATTGTAAAACTATATCCGATATAATCATTACCACTGGTGAATCTAATATTTTTTTTTTTTTTATGGATAATGGATGGCAAACGAGCAGAAGGACCACCTGATAGTAAGTGGTTACCTTCGCCCATGAACATCTACAACACCAGAGATGTTGTAGATGCGTTGCCAACTTAGAGGATACAAGGATACAAATGGCAGGGGAGGACAATGTAGTAGTCCGCTATAGGAACCACCACATTTTGGGGAAAGGAAAAACCTGGCTTACATGCCATCGAACCGGAACACATCATAAGATATTTGGCGGTTCGTCTTTGACATGATAGTGGTCGCGAGCCAGACGGAGGACGAATCTCCTACCACCAAAAAAATCTAATAAATAAATAAATAAATCTAATAAATAAATAAATAAATAAAATGTTTTAATTTAAGATACACAAAATAATAAAAATTACCTTTTCTCTATTATTATTACAGGAGTGTATCATAAGACAAGCGGTCAAACCCCGTTCCTCTTCCAATTGTTCATATAAAAACGTTTTTATGTTTCTCTTCCATTCATCTCGGGGAAGAATGTCGTTACTAATTATGGGACATCTACAATAAGAAGGCAAAATTTTAAATATATTAACTATATACATACATACATACATAGCTTCACGTTGTATCCCGCATATAGCAGGGTAAGCAGAACCTAGTGTTAAGACACTCCGTTCCCCACTTTCCGCTGGCTAATTGGGTGCTGAGTAGCGGAACTCAACGCCACGTTTTGTCTTGTTACCAAACCTAGGAAATGAAAAATTGTATTTCCTGGAGTGGGAATCGAACCCACAACCTGTCGCGCTTACAATTGTCTATATTTTATTACTTTTTTCCCAAATTTAGGCTTAGCAGAACAGGCATAGAGATCTTAGTGTCAAGATTGTTCTTTTTTCTCGAGCTCGAGAATTTGAATTCCAGACCCAGAACGGGAATTAAACTCGCAACCAATCGGATATATAGTAGGAAACTGGCTCACTGCACGACAATGGTATCTCTTTCTTTTTATAATTACAGCATTTACAAGACAAAATAATTTAAGAAATATAACAATATATTTTACGTATCTACCACATAAAACAGGGTAAGTGAAAAAAATGTAAAGAAGTTCTACTTAATGCTATAGTTACTCTTATTAGATTGAGTATATAAAATCATTTAACAGTCCCCAAAATGGGAATCGAACCCAGAACCATCCTTAACAGTAAGACATTTATCCCCTACTCCATAACATCATTATTGCAATTTAAATATTTTTTTATATTTATGTTTAAATTTTATGACATATGATCATCCAAACATATCTTCAATTGTATTGTTAAGAGAACTTATATGTTATATAACTTTTGTGTGCTTTGCTAAATAATAAATATAAAAAAAGAAAAAAAAAACAAAAAAGAAAACGGACTTCAAATTCAACGCACAAAAAGTAACATTATTATGAAGAACTCACAAACTACTTGTCAAATCTTAACTAAATATCATTTGGACATCAAAAGCACTAACTATCATATAGCAAAAAAATCATCAACATTGATTCATCCAGTAAAAAGTTATGCAGTAACTCATAAAAAAAATAGTCATATTGAAAATCTCCGTTTTGAAGTTGGTTAAAATATCTCATTTATGTAACTTACTTGAAATAAACACCTGACGCAGCAAAATTTTTAGGTATTTCAATTTCAGATTCAGCCTTCTCTTTTTCTTTTGGTTCACTTAAAGATTTAGAATTAGTCACATTTTCATTTTCTAATTCTTTCTTTACTTGTGCCTAAAAAACAAAAAAATATATTTATATTTAGGTATATATTAAATTTAAATAATTTCTCTGCTGTGATTAGACAAAGTGCAGCACTGTGTTCCGCCATTCATCACACAATGTGAATTCAAGCAGAGCGTAGACTTGCCGTTCCATTCTCTCTGACTACACAACTATGAGGGATAAAGCATGAAGCTGATAAATTAATTTTTATTTGCAATTTTTAAATGTAGTTGCTAAGAATATTTAACATATCTAAATATATTATAAAATAACTGGATATCAGTTTTATAATATATGAGTTGTAGCTCAAAGCTTAGTCAGTATGTAGTCCATACATATGGACCAAATGTAACATTTATTTTCGTTTTTGGATGAATTGCAAGAGAATAAAAAGCTTATTTATTTAGCATAGCAGGGTAGTCAAAGAGAACCTACTGTTAAGACACTCGCAAAACAAAAGTGAGTGACAAAACTGAATGCTCTGTTTCTTTCCAAGAGAAATAGTTACCAATTTCAAAATTATCAGCTCAGTGTAAAAATCTAATGGATTAAAACCTCTTAAATTTCCTAATAATAAAGGGTGTCCCAAAATTAACGGAAGATTTGACTTTGCCGCCATTTGCTATTATATTCATTATTCATTCGCTATTAAAAGACTAAAATGGCATTTTCTATTTAATTCAAATCTTGCGTTAATTTTGGGACACCCTATAATAACTTTACTTCAAAAACATAGAAATTGAGGCAAAAGAACATCTACAATAGCTTATAGCATAATACATTTTTTTCTTCACGTAATAAATCTATGATAAATCTATTTCTTGTCCATAAGTTCTTACTGATAACATTGTTTTGGATATTTGTAGTGGGTTTTTATACTACTTGTATTGGTAGATTTTTATCAATAATGGAAATTACACAATGAATGTGTTTTCATACTTATATTTTTTGAATTAGTACTTTAAACTAATATGAGACCATTTTATATGATTAAATATATAAAACAATACCTTTATAGCAGCCAAAGAGGTATTGAAAGCAGGATTTTCCCTAGTTTGTTGTAATCTCGACAATGCTGCTTCAGCTGCCACTTTACTTTCTTCAGATAAACCCGATCTTTTAACAACTGGTACACTTTTAGATACATTAGGTATACTTGATGACTGACTAAGTGTTGATTCACTTAATTTATGTCCGGGCCCTGCTAACTTAAATTTAGCATCTATCTTCTTCTTTTGGAAGAACTTTTTAATTTTATCTGCCATTATTTATATTCTTGGTGTATGCTCTTTAGGTAGTTTGAGTTTTGATACACTTTCCTTTAGTTGTTCTATTGTTGCAGAAGTAGCTGTAATTATATAATGAATTAGTTTATGTTAGAAATGTTTGTTTGTTAAGTAGTACATTAGTTAATCAATAAGTTTACAATATTATGCAATAAGTAAATAATCAGGCCAACCCGCAACCTATAGTACGCTTTTAGCTTGTGCACGAGTAACTAATACAAAACATAATCAAAAGTATTTGTAATAAAATTGCAAAACCGATAATGACAACGATATTGCGACTTACCGGGCCTCATAAATCTTTCAGATATACGTTTCCCATACACTCTCCAGGAAATAACAATTAACAGCAAAGTGAACAATAATATAAGGAAAAAAGTCTTTAATAATAAAAACTGGAACTCATTAAAATAAAATATAGCTGCAATCTCTTCGTAAAACGACAGATCGCTTAAATTCACGAAGGTTTTCGGCAAGTTTTCGATCGGCAAAGATGACACGCACGAATCGAAAAATGTTTTTGCGAAGCCCAAAGTATCTTCTATTTGAAGATACAGTGCCTCGTAAAGGGTAGAATTAAAGACCGCGTTATCAAACAAAGACATTACATGAAATTTTTGTTAGTTAAATAAAATTGACGAAAAATACATCGTATAGAGCATATGTCACACATATCTTTGACATTTCTCTGAATGTTGCCATTATAATAATAAATATATAAATTTTAATAGGCATCATTAAATAAGCAATATTTTTTTTCGGCTAAACTATTATTTCTTATTAATAAGAATTTACTAGAATCTATTAGTAGATGATTAGGCATTTCTTCCCTATACCGAACTCTGGTAAAGCAAGGAGAGCAATAGCATGCAGTTTTGTAGTATTTATTTTAAATGGGTCTGTTTTTTTAGTTTTTAGAGGATTACTGTGTTTTAAACATTACATTTTACATAATTCTTACAGACATGTGAAGTAGCAGGAACTATATGATTTAAAGATAGAAACGGACAGACGGTAATTTGTTGCTGCGTTAATATTTAAATGCCAAATCAGCTATCCTCTCACCTCATATGTAGTGTTTAACAACAAACATTAAATGCTGAAAGACTAAAAATAAAAAAATTGTCCAAAAAAATAAGAATTCAAACTAAGAATTTGTGATTAATATATTAATCTAGTCAACAGTTAACTAAATATTTAATAGTTATAATACGTATTTAATATTAAGTTAAAATAGATAAAGTTATAAAATTAAAATATATATTATAGCTATAATGGGATATAGGTATCTAAGTATGTTTTTTATTGCTAAAACGCTAGTTAAGCAGTAATTAACGCCTTTGAGCATAATTATTGAAAATTATTTGTATGGTTATCATTTGTAGTACATACGTACGTTGTTGTTTTTTGTTTAACTATATGACAATTAATTTGCAAATGTTAACAGTTTAAAAACTTTAGGCCAAAAAAACCCAGGCCGCCCATTTTTAAACTATGATGCTTTAATTGTTAGAAATCATTAATATACGTACTTGCTGACGTGTTGCGTTCAATTACCTTATTAGACCACTCGAGTAAATCTTTGCTAAGACAAAGCAAAACACAAAGCATAACTTATGAACACTAAAGTAATTAAGTCATTACGGTAATAAGGAGTAGCAAGAGAGACATAATGACGAATAGTATCAAGTCGTATTGTTTACGTTATAACTTGAAGTAGCACAAAATCTGTGCGTAGTACTTTTTGTTCGAATATAAATAAAACCGTAGTCGCAATCAATGAATGGCTTAACGGCTTTGTTTTATAAAAATGTATTTTTACAATTTACACAGTCAGCATTTTATTTTCTTGTTCCATTATTTATGGCAGCCGGAACAAGATTTTGCTAGATTAAAAGTTATTAGAGCGTTACGTTATAAGAAACCTACTTTGTGAACTTCTTAAGGAAATGCATATTTTTTAAAATAAGTATAAAGTGTAAAGAACATTTTTATACCGTCGTTTAGTTTCACGAATGTTTTTATTATGAAACAGTGTTAAAATGGTGTCGGATTTTCTTTTTAGATATAGTATAGTTGGAGTTTTTACTACCTACTACGTGTTATCTACGAGAATGATGTTTGGTTTGACAAAGTTATTATAAAAAATCGATCTATATATAAAGCCTTTCCTTTATATATTTAATGATTGATAGACAAGGCGCAGCCAATACAACTGAGCATAGAAAGCCTAAACTGGACATATTATACATTTCCTTGGAGAGTGTAGGAGAGTCTTAAGAGAGGATACCCCGAAACTTTTAATGTTCCACGGGAATTAGAAAAAACGAGGTTTTACGTTTTACAGTCAAAAGTACGGAAGAGGAAAATAAAAATAGTAAGGCACGGTATAAGTTCACACGAAGTTTCACAAGAATTCGTCAGCCATTAAAAGTAATTAATATTATTGATTATACTAAAGATAACTAAGAAAAACTACTCAACTATACGAGTATTAATCTTTTTGTAGCTTTGATCCGTTAATAGATATGACCTTGTCAATAATACTGTTTGCATTTGCACTATTGCATGGAAGCTAATATTAAAAAATTAAAAATTATCTTTTTTATTAAGCTCTATTTGATGGGATAAGGCACGCGATGTTGCCATTACGCCGCCACGCTAGACACATTTTATTGCATTCTAAATTTGAAATGTACAAGGGAGTAAAACTGAAAAAAAGGTAGCTCATAATAATTTATCTTTTATTAAAACATTTGTACCAACACCATCAGGCTATGTGATGTTATCTATGATTTATATATAGTAGCGCTAGAAACCTCTCTATTTTATTATACTTATTTTAACTTAACTATGGGCAGTAAATGTGTAGTCTAGTTATTTTCTCTGGTCTGCTTAAATAAAGTTTTTTAAGATAATATGTACGTAACTGGCTTGCTCAAAGCTACTAATAAGGAATAATAATGATATTTTTTTCTTGGATTGCTTACTTGTTTTATAAAGAATGAACTTACATTTCTTATGTTTTGTTTCTAAATAAATTTAAATTGTAGATACATTGTTATATTCCCTGTGAGGGGACGAGGTTAGAATACAATTCCCCTCCGCCGCTGGGTAGCGTCCCGTAAGAGGCGGGTATCTCAGTAGTTTGGTGGTAGGAGGTTCGTCCTCCGTCTGACTCGCGACCACTATCACGTCAAAGACGAACCGCCAAATATCTTTCGATGTGTTCCGGTTCGATGGCATGTAAGCCAAGTTTTCCCCTTTCCCACCCATCCTTTCCCCAAAATGTGGTGGTTCCGATAGCAGACTACTACATTGTCCTCCCCTTCCATTTGTATTCTCTAAGTTGGCAACGCATGGGCGAAGTTCATGGGCGAAGGTAATCACTTACCATCAGGTGGTCCTTCTGCTCGTTTGCCATCCGTTATACATGAAAAAAAAAATACAATATTAAAATATTTATTCTAAAAACAATTATTTTAAATTATATTTGTTTATTATTCGAGACAGGTGTAACTATAGTCCCATAGTTTTCAATAGACCTTCAACAACGAGCTTCTACCACCTAAAATAGAAGTGAGAAAACAAATATAAAACACAACGTGCTAGAGTGAGACACATGTTTAATTTATTGTACTGGACGGTAGATATTACCCTGAGCCCTTTCATTAATTGTTCTTACAAAGGAGCCTTTTTAATTAAAGGTGGATCCTACTTAATTAAAAGATAATTTATTTTCTTTCTACAAAGACGTAACATGCCTAAAGAGTGTCTACAACATAGAACTAATGACTGTGACGAAAACTAGTTTTGGGCGTCACTTATTTACGTTTATAGGCACCCTTTTTAGTGGTCTATATTTTTAGTGTGATATAAAGAAAAATAGAACTGTTTTAGTAATATGAAGAGAAATAGAAGTAAACAAGAATTGAATGTTTTTAATTAAGTAGCAACTTTACGTTTTATTCCAAATAGCAAGGGAGTCGGAGAGAACTTAATGTGATGAGACACTCCGTTCGTTTCGATAATTTAGGATATTTTTTTGTGGAAAGTTCTTTAGTGGCGTTGAACACTTCGTCGCGTCACGTGACCCTGATCGAAAATTCGTAAGACGGAGTTAGCGCACGTAAACTCTGACAATTGAATGAAAAAATAGACAATCTATTATTCTTAGATATAAAATAAAGAAGTGCTTTGGTAATGGTTTGCATAGGATTTTCACGTAATCGCTTTAATTTAATTGATAAATCTTCTCAATGAGTTGTTGATTGCTTTCGATATTTTGTTGCGTTTGAATCTTCCACTTGTGTGCTTCCTACACTGCCATGATAGAGTTTTCACTTCTGCCGGCACTTAAGGAGTGCAGCCAGTTGTCTTTTTTATATATTAGGTTGGGGAGAAAAAAACATATTTTTGCGTGAAATTCAAAACTTTATTTACGATGTTTCAGATTGTCCGATTTGAATCAAATATGCACCGTTTTATTGTATATATTTTTTTAGCTTCACGCTGTATCTCGCATATAGCAAAGTAGGTAGTGGGAACTTGAGAACCAGGTGTTAAGGCACTACATACTCTTTCAACAATTCCGTTGCCCACTCTTGTATATTTTTTGCCATTTTAAAGGAAGCTTCATAATGCCTCTCTAATAGAAGTCTTGGTTCTTTTTGGTGAAAAATTATATGGCTTGTATGTGTGTTTATATTAACCTGATACACTAGATAAGCGTTTATTTATTACAAGTTGCTGTCCACAACTTTGTTTGGATAGACTTTACGACCCATCTCAAACTAAGTTTCACTTATATATCAACTGCTTTCATTGAAAATTCAATTCTAGATCATACCGCCCTTAACATGTGGAGGTCAGACAATGTTCATCACACTGATTGTTCAGCGCGAAGACGTAATTTATATATTTGTTATAGTAGAAGTTATCTATTATTAGTTACCGATTCCAAAAAAGGAAGAGGTCATAAATTCGACTGTGTTTTTGTTTTATGTGTGTTACTGCATGATTTTTTATTGTGGATCGTATTTGATAATTTGTTTAATATGATAACTCGGACTTCTGATCTGACAAGTCGTTTTTGAGTTATTCGTAATAATGTTACTTTTTAGTGTATTTTAGTTGATAACGGTTTTCTTATTTGTTAAAATCTTATTTATTGTACGTCTACATATACATATGCTTGTCAGGCTAAACAACACTTTCCTTGAAGCCTTCTGTATCTGACGTTCTAAACAGTATAAGTTTTACGCTTTATCCCGCAAAGCAGGACAATTAAAGTGACCCACTCCGTTCGCCGCTTTCCGTCCGAATTTTCTAAACCAGATTGATATATTTTTGTCACCACGCTCTTCGCATAGCGGCAGGCAGAGAGCACCTGTGGTAATATTAAGTGTCGTAACTCAACGCAGTGACAAAATGAATACAGTGCATTGACGAATCATTGAGGATAAATTTGAATCCAGGTAGGATTCAAATTTATCCGCATTTATTATGTCAATTGTGCTGCAGGGATTCGCATCCTCCACTTGCCTTTGCGCGACTTCCAGTCTAGCGCGTGCTTGGTTACAGCAATTAAAATGAACTCCATTTTAATATAAAAACATATTTAAATATTAATTAACTCTTAAAACAATAGTATGCTACAAATATTTTATCAAATGTTTAGAACAATTGTTTTTAAAGGACAAAAATGTGAAAAGGCGACGTTTTATTTTCACGAGATTTTTTGTCTCAAAGTAATAATGAAGTCGAAATCGTTTTTGTATCTGACATTATCATTGGAAGATTTTGATTTCTTTGTTAGATAAAATGTGTTATGTAAAATACGATTTTTTTTGTTCCAAATTATAGCCACATTTATTTACATTTAGAATTTTATGTATTGAAGGTGGGGAACGGAATTGTTGAAAGAGAATGGAGTGTCTTAACACTAGGTTCTCTGGTTCCCACTGCCTACCCCGCTATATGCGTTTTACAGCGTGAAGTTAAAAAAAAAACAAGGTATATCACAATATCTTTATTGATTTTTTAGTTTCACGCTGTATCCTGCACATAGCAGGATAGGCAGAGGGTACCTGAGAACCTAGTGCTAAGACATTCCGTTCTCTTTTAACATTTCCGTTCCCCACATTCTGCCGAATGGAGGCAATTCAGTTATAAAAAACATATTAGACAGTACATTAGACTATATTTGATATATTAAATTATGTAGAAAACATATAATATATAATATAGATATATAATATAGATATTTATTCCTTCTAATTTATTCTAATGAGTTGAACGCAAATATACCACTCTCAGTATATTAATACCCATAGCAATACTTTTAGAAATATTAATATTATTAATGATATATCACAATGTAGGACTTCTTCGACCTAAATAAATAAAAAAAAGTATAAAAAGCGTAGATATCCCTGGTTCATTGACAAGCACGCCCACGAATAAAATTTATATTCTCTTAAACTATGAAATATAAAAATAACATGTTTCTTTTATCTCAGAAGAAAACCTAATATTACGACTATAGAAGTTCTTTATAAATTATATACTTTGGTATTATATTACTTTCGTTTCTGTAACAACTATTTAACGTTCCTTAAAATTTCTTTCAAAAATCTAATTTTACATAATGAATTCAATATCACAGTTTTGTTTCAAAAGCAACTGTAACTCGAAATAATATTTTTTTCTGTCCAACCGACATGTGATATGTGTATTTAATACATATTTTGTAAGGATACAACCTAGTGACAATACACTCCCTTCTCCAAATTTCGCCCAAAATCGTGACAGGATTGAACCCACAACTCAAGTCGTTTACAGTTGACCTATTTCGCCAGGATGGCCTTTTACTCGTATATGTATGTGTTTGAATTCTAAAATAAATTCAGCTATTCTTACATAATTAATTCAGAAATAAGAATTGTTTTTCTATTAATTAATTCAAATCTATAATGACTTTGTCGAAAGAAAATTTAATATCTATTTTATCATATCGCATATGCAGCCACTATATAGGTACTATCTACCGGTGCTCAGCCGTCAACGCGGACTACTGTAAAGTGTTCGAAACGGGATTCCAAAAATGTATATCCGAATACTAAAATATACACGATTAATCCAGTTGAAATAGTTCCATTTAATATATGTAATAACCGCGAAAATCAAGGAGCTCATTATACAATGTCGATTTCAGGCAAACAGTGAAGAAAGGGTTTTTAAATAAGGCTATATTTGAAAGGTACTCTGCTGTATAAGAAACGTCATGCCTTTTCAACAATAAAAAAAATATATATATATATATTATTATTTGTATATTTATTACGTGGTACATAAAAAAAAAATAATAAAAAAAAAAAACATATGATTAACTAATACATTCCTCAGCTGCTGATTTCGTAATACACACTGTTCTAGATCCTTGGTCTTGATATTGGTTTTATCTTTCAAAGATAAAATCCTATAACAGCTATTGGAACCCTTTGGTATAAACAATATAAGCACTTGAAGTAAATAAAATAAGAAGGTAAGTTAACTAACTAGATAAGTGAATTTTGCTATCTTATCTAAAACAACAACACTCTGAGTGCCACTCGTTCAAAGTTTCTGAATTAGGAGAAATTATATATATCATGTGTTTAATTTTTGTTTGACTGTATGTTTTAGCTGTCTTTTAACGTTAACTACTATAATTTGACATATAGTTTTTGAGTTATTCGTAATAATGCTACTTTTTAATGCATTTTATTTTAAGAGGTTTTTCTTTTTTTTTTAAATCCGAATTATTGAAATATCTAGTAGCTCCTTTGACATAAAATATCTGTTGTTGCCGTAGTAACGTCTATGTCACTTTATGCAAACGTGTATGTCAAATACGAATTGTGTAATATATATTCGATTTATATGTATTTCTAATGGTAGTACTATTAATAAAATAGTACTATTAATTGATTTAGAACAAAATATGTTCTAGATATAAACTAAAATTATGTTAAATTTCATTCTGATCTGTCTGCATTGTCTTCGTAAAAAAGAGTCGAACGTTTTGTCTTCATATATATTAAAAAATAATAATAAATTAGCACTTCAAGCAAATATTTATTGACAATGAATTTTCCTTAGATTAAATAAATGAATATTGATTTTTCAACGCAAGTAATAGAGAGAGAGAGACCATCATGGCGCATTTTGTAAGAGTCTGGATACGACGGTTGTAAGTTTCAATATCACTTGCGGAATTTTTATAAGCGTAAATAAATATTAACAAGTTTAAAGACAAACATGGAGTATAAATACAATTAAAATAAATGAAAAACATTATTCAGACAAAGTCAAGTTTAGTTTTAGTCAAACATAATCTTAGTAGTTGTCGATTATAATATGATGTGATAAGATAGTATCACTATGTATCTTAAAAAGCCATCACATCTACCAACAAGGAGTTACCTTGTTACACATTTACATAAAATTTAGTATTTTTTTCTGTAATTTACTTGTTGCAATATTTTTTTGAATATAACGACAAGTGGATATGTGCTAGAGTTATGAGTATTGTGAAAGAATTCGCTAAATAAGGTATGTCTATGTTTATTAACTAATTATTTGTATTTTTATTTCATATTTAAGAGTTTAAGATAAATATATAATAATATTTTTTTTTACATTTTTTATGTATAACATATATGTATATATAGAATTTTTATTAAATACTTCTGCGTTCAGTTACTCAATGAGAAAACATTTTTACCCAATTTTTGGGGGAAGGTCGGTTTCTAATTCTATTTTGTGGCCAATACTATACTCTTATTACCATATATTATTTTAATACTCTCAATCGTTGATCATGATCATATCTTTTTATATTTAGTAAACTATATAATAAACATTTTTTCCTTAAGATATAAGTATTATAATTACCTAGAATTGATTTTATGTTTCAAATTCTAGGGGCTGTGAAGCAGTATATTGAGAGATTTCGGCATTAGGGTAAATGAAAAGAAAAGGGATAATAAGTTGCCAAAAATAACGTAAGTATGTATGTACTTGGGGAGCAGGATATATTGAGCCGCATCGTAAACTATAATAGGCAAGACGGCAAACATTTACACTTTATGCACCGTTTCCTCACCGAAAAAGCAGTATAATAGTAGTAAAACTCAAGTTTGTAATTAAAGTTCAAAGCACTTGAATTGAATTGAGTGCTCATAATACTACTTTGGTAGGTAGGGAGGTTCGTCCTCCGTCTGGCTCGCGACCACTATCATGTGGCGTCAAAAGACGAACTCGCCAAATATCTTATGATGTGTTCCGGTTCGATGGCATGTAAGCCAGGTTTTCCCCTTTCCCACCCATCCTCTTTCCCAAAAATGGTGCGGTTCCATAGCGGACTACTACATTATCCTCCCTTTCCATCTGTATCCTCTAGGTTGGCAACGCATCTAGCACATCTCTTGTGTTGAACCAGATGTTCATGGGCGAAGGTAACCACTTACCATCAGGCGGTCCTTCTGCTCGTTTTGCCATCCGGTATCCATAAAAAAAAAAAAAAATATGTTCGACAAACCATGTACTAAGTGAATGAAACACAAGCAATTTATAAGTACATCAAAAAATATATTTAGTAGAAATTTTTTAAATAATTTGAAATTGAAATGCGAAATGCAAAATTACTATATAAATAATAAAACGCCTTGGGAATGAAATGCTCGCTCCAGTCTGTTTCAAAGGTATCATTGTCACTAATAAATTATTGTATCTGCAAGGTATTGACTCAATGAAAAAAGTCCCACTGAGTTTCTTGCGCCAGTTTTTCTCAGGTTTGAGGCATTAACATTAGTGTAGTGGTGGTAAATTATTTTACGTTCTTTTTTGGAACAAAATTATTTGACTTTATAGTAACAAAGTCGTCCTAAAAAATAAGTTTCTAACATGCCTCTTAGATCTTAGTTGAAAAAAAAAGGTTATTCCTGCATAGCAGAGTGAACAGGGAGAATCTAGTGTCAATATATTCCGTTCTCTGCTGAAAAATAAACGTGAATTATCGCTCTTCCATACTCCATATATCTATCTTATTTTTCTTTCTAGTAGATTGTTGACGTCATATTATGACAGGAATTGTTTAGAACGTAATTTTTCTACTTGGGCAAATATAATTGTATCAGAGCATATTACAATAATATGACAAAATTTTTCATTTTTAGAATACGTATAAAAATTTGATCGTAGCGGGACTCGAACCCACGCCTCTTGGAGACGCATTTTCCAAGAGGCGCGGGTTCGAGTCCCGCTGCGTTCAAAATTTTATACGTTTTCTAAAAATATTTTTTGTTTCGTAAGTGTGTGATTATTACTTTAAAACTATTCTATTAAAACAATTCTATATTTTCTGAATATTGAAAACGAATTAACTGTAGAAACATTAAAAGGTACAAAAAAAATATTTTAAAAGTCGCAATAAAATAAAAGTTTACGAAAAAAAGTATTTTGCAATTTTACGGAATTATATTGTAGAGTCTCCCTAAATCCAACGAAGTTAGTAGAACTCATACAAATACAGAAATTATTTGAAATTTTCTGTTGTTAATATTTGCTTAAAGAGACCGCGTCCATTTTGTGTAAAGAAAAGTTAACTCCAAACTTCTTTTGAAGGCTAATGGATAAATATTGGGCACATAAAAGCTTAACGCTTTCATTTTTTTTCTTATTAATTTAATTTACTATGTAATATAATATACAGTATCTTTATAAATATATAAGCGGTTTCTTGTTTTTGTTGGGACCATGGTGGTGCAGCGTCTTAGCTGTAAAGGCAATGGTTGAAGGTTCGATCCTACTTAGGGTATTCAATATATATATATGTTTATTAATGAAACAATTTTAACCGAATTAATCGCATATATTTTAGTATTCAAAATACATTTTTGGAAACCTGACGTTACGAACACTTTACAGTAGTCCGTGGTCACAGGTAGATTGTGATACACGATAACATACATACACACACATATATATATATATATATATATGTGTATGTATGTTATTTTCATATTCACATTACGGTAAGATAAAACAAGGTGTTGAGCTCCTTTTTTCAACACGCATTAAGCCGGATTCGGGCGGTAAGTAGAGAGCGGAGTGTCTTGGTGTCTCTCGGCTTCCAATACGCGAAAAACGGTTAAATTGTAAAGCTAATTCTCTCTTTGATAGACAAGTCGATATAACAACTGATAATAACATTTTTTGTTTGCGGAACCCAACGCCGTACTTTATACACTTTCTAATTTAACATTTAAACAAGTGTAAGTCTCTGTTACGTATAATTTAATATTTTCATGCAAACTTTTTCATTTTCGTTGGTTCATTCATTGTTTAGGTGTACGAGTATGTTATAGAATGGTGCCATATAAAAACCGCCAAATATCTTATGATGTGTTCCGGTTCGATGGCATGTAAGCCAGGTTTTCCCATTCCCACCCATCCTTTCCCCAAAATGTGGTGGTTCCGAGAACGGAATACTACATTGTCCTCCTCTTCCATCTGTATCCTCTAGGTTGGCAACGCATCTACAACATCTCCGGTGTTGTAGATGTTCATGGGCGAAGGTATCCACTTACCATCAGGTGGTCCTTCTGCTCGTTTGCCATCCGTTATCCATAAAAAAAAAAAAAAAAGTTTTACTGCTTTTAGATTTTATATTTTATTGAACATTGCTTGTCAAATAAATTTATACTGGGTCAGTCCGGGAATTTTATTGCATGTACCGTAGTCTAAAGTTATTGTCCTACAAAGTAAAGGGGAAAATTGTAGACACAAAGAGCAAATTTCTTTTAACTCTAAGCAAATATTGAAATCGCTTATTCTTATTTCTTTCCTCTTTGTTTAGTTTATAGAAAGAAGATAATTATTCAAAATTATTATTTTTTACATATAAAATTTCAGTGGAAATTTGTGGAATTTTGGGATATACAATTTTGAAAATAATTAACTTGATCAATTTACATTTTTGTAATTTTAAAATTTCTTATAAAATCGATCATATTGTAATAAAAAAAAAGGTAAGACATTTTGTGTAACCAAAATAAAACCCGTTATGCGATAATTTCAAATTACCTATGAAAATTAAATTATAAAAAAAAAAAAACAAAATCGATTGTCATAATTACTTATTAGATGGTTCTCTATAATCAGGATACCTTCTATACTACTTTGGAGTTTATATTTTCCATATACGGCAATTATAAAAAATATATAAAAAAAATATATTATTTATGTTATGAGCTCAATAAGGATAATAGTGGAACAAAAAGCGTATGTTCTTATTATTGTCAAGGCATAAGAGTCAGAATATTTAAACTGTAATATAAAGACATAAAATAAAAAATAAATAAATATATCATTTATTATTCGCTCTTAGCAACTTTACATTTAAAACTTATATTTATATTTCATTCTACACCACTTTCGCTTCACGCTGTATCCCGCATATAGCGGGGGTGGGCAGAGGGATTCTAGTGTTAAGACAGTCCGTTTAACCCGCTTTCCACCGAAGTAATGAGGTGTTTACGCCGTGCTGAGTGGCGGAACTCAACGCGTCTTTTGCCTTGTTGCAAACCCAGGAAATGAAAAATTCGATTTCCTGGAGTGGGAATCAGACCTACAACCTGTTGCGTTTACAATCGCACGCTTGTGTCTCTGTGCCACGACGGAGTTCTGCATTTATATTACCAAATTAGTTTTAGAAAAGCTCACGTCGCAACTTTCTAATAAGAGCTTGGAAATGCACGAAATGGAAAACAATTTTTAATTTAAACTGCAACACAACATTAATTTAAGCTTTGATTGATAAAACATGCTTAATATGCAGAAAGTTTGTAACAAACTGCAGATAGCAAATAGAATTGGCAGAAGCTACGGTCTAACTACTGAAAAAAAAGTTGTCCGTTTCAACTGGACCAGTATATTTTGTTGTTACAATCACTACTGTTGAATAGAAAACTTTTTGAACAAGGTTATTCTGCAAATTTTAGATTTTAACGTTGAAATTTGTTTTCCCTGGCTACATTCTATGTATATAGTGTTGGGTCTCGGTGGATTTGTAACTTTAGCTGTTACAAATTCGGCTAAGTCCTTTTTTTGCTTGCTAAATGTCGTTTAGTTTAATACTGTTACGTGTTTGCCGCTTAAAATTTGGCATGTATTGGATTATTAGTAGGTTATTCGCATAATTTAGCGCGTATCATTTCAAATCAAAATCAGTACTATAAAATTATTTAGTATTTTCATTTCCGGGATCTGGTAACAAGTTAAAGCGCGGCGTTGAGTTCCACTACTCAGCATGAAAAACCTTAATTCGGCGGAAAGCGAGGAACGGAAAAGTTGAAAGAGAACGGAGTGTCTTAGCACTAGGTTCTCAGGTTCCCTCTGCCTGCCCTGTTATATGCGGGATATAGTGTGAAGCTACTTTAAAATTAATAAAAAATTTAATAGTACTTGTTAAGTCTTTCAATTTACATATATTCTAAGAAATTTGTTCAGTGATGTTTTTAGTTCGACTTTCTACTTGCAAATTATATCAAAAGTCATCAAAACATTAAATTGTATATCTGTTTATACGTACTATTAATAGTTTTATAGGTTGTTAATAAATATGAGTAATTATCTAACTCGACTTTAATTATTGCTTACATCTGTAACGTACAGTTCCTGTGAAGCTGACGAATAAAAACAAAAGTTCATCCGGTCTTATTTTGCAATCTTTTTGCATCGTAAAGTTATGACTCGCTTATTGGATGTGGATACTAGTACCATATTCATTTTTTTTCTTTAGCTACACGCTGTATCCCGTATATAGCAGGGTAGACGGAGGGAACCTGAGAACCTAGTGTACACTACACTCCATTCTCTTTCAACAATTCCGTTCCCCACTTTCCGCCGAATTGAGGCATTGCGTGTTGAGTGGCGGAACTCAACGCCGCGCTTTGCCTTGTTACCAAACCCAAGAAATGAAAATACTGAATTTTACATTTCCTGGAGTGGGAATCGAACCCACAACCGGTCGCGTTTACAGTCGCACGCTTGTGCCTCTGCGCCACGACAGGCGTTATCAGTAACCTTAAGTCATATAAAACAGAATAAAGGTATTGGGTTTGGTAACAAGGCAAAGCGCGGCGTTGAGTTCCGCCACTCAACACGCAATGCCTCAATTCGGCAGAAAGTGGGGAACGGAATTGTTCAAAGAGAATGGAGTGTCTTAACTCTAGGTTCTCTGGTTCCCTCTGCCTCCTCCTCTGCCTGTCCAAAAATTCGCATCCTAAGTGTATGTATTAATAGTTTAAAATCAAAAATAAATAAACAGATAATTGGTTTAAAGCAGCTTGAAACGAAGGCTAATAATATTTTATTTTTTTTAAAAGTGTCTGAGATTTCGTCTCATTTTTCAATAATGCAGTCATCATATAGAAATAGCAAACTGTTTGGATCTATTTCGAAAAGTACTGTAAATATTTTTCATACATCTTGCTTTTCTTATGGTCTATATTTTACACATCAAAACAGGTGTTTATGTAGATTGATGGAAGGCTTGTTTTATTGAGATTTATGAATTTAGATAGGCTTAACCTTTTCTGATTTTTATAAGTGGTATAGGGAGCGAGTTTTAAAAAAAAAAGTATATATATTATTTTGGTGATTTTTTTGTTAGAAGTTCGAAAAAACGTGGTTATTGTAGAGCTTTACTATTAGATATTACAAAGAGAAACATGATTTATTTCCAATGTTTTAAAAAACTTATTATTATTTTTTTAACTTCACGCTGTATCTCGCACAAAGCAGGGTAGGCAGGGGGAATATGAGAACCTAGTGTTAAGACACTACGTTCTCTTTATAACTTCTTATCAGGGTTATAATAGATGGAATAAAAAAATGTGCCAGGACGCTTTTCTGTTTTATGCTAATAGGTATAGGTGCTAAGTGGGAACGGAAATCTTAAGAGAACGGAATGTCTTAACACTACATACATACATAGCTTCACGCTGTATCCCGCATATAGCAGGGTGGGTAGAGGGAACCTAGTGTTAAGACACACCGTTCCCCACTTTCCGCCGAATTTAGGCATTGGGTGCTTAAGACTAGGTTCTGTGATTCACTCTGTCTATACTGCTATGTGCGGGATACGGCGTGAAGCTGAAAAAAAAGTTAATAAGTACATTTTTATTTTTGATAGATAAACTTCAAAACTACAGAACCGATGTAAATAAATCTCAAGCTCTAGCAAGTAAAATAGGCTATATTTTAATATGGAAAAATAATTTATTATTTAAAAAAATCTTTAAGAAAGATATAAAAATTGCCTAAAAATATACTTTATTCATGTGCTTTTTTTAGAACATTTTCACTATTATAGTCACAAAAACCATATATAGTTTTTATTGTTACCTTACAATTTATGTTCAAACTCTTTTAAAATATGACAGCGAAAAAAGTATTAAATCTGTACCCAATTCTTTTTTAAAGTAATGATTAAATCATATTGGAAGTTTTACGTAGAAGTTCATGAGTTATTCAAATCGGTGCATTCGTTTTAAAGTTATACGGAGTGTAGCAAAACAAAAAATCTATAGAACAATACATGTATCTTAAGTATTAGGTGAAAGAAGTATGCAGGGACCGTAGCGTTTGGCGCTCCGTTGCACAAGCCAAAATATGTATCGATCGATCAGGTTAGAACCGATCGTCGTCGATATGACTGACAACGACGACATTATATATGTAGTTAATTTTTTTTAGCTTCATGAGCGTTGTCAGTCGAGGAAGTCAAAGAGGACTTGGTGTTTGAACATTATGCTCTTAGAAATCATGTAGGGACTTATGTATGTTGATATTTGAAAATTTTGCAGGTAAATCCGCGGGACGCAGCTACATATAATATATTTATAATTTCAAAAAGATAACACCTAATACCTAGAATAGTAGTTGTATTAAAAAAGTAACCTCTAAATAGAGATAACGTGTCTCTTCCATTTATTGTCAGTAGAGGCTATACGGTTTATAACAATTATTAGTACTTAGTTCGTAGATGTAAAATGACAATATCATTATAAAATAGAATGTTTAAGAAATGGCGCTGGTTTCCCTTTGAGTTTTATTTATATTAATTTTCTTTGCTCCACTCATTTCATCCACCCACCTACACTTGGGTCGCAAGTCCATGGTACTGTTTCGAGTCCTCTCCCTGCAAGGGCATGTCTTCTCTATTATAAAATGCTAAGGTATTTTATTTATCTTTCTTTATAAGGAATCGTAGTTGACATCTGAGACAGAGATTTGAAACTAAATATTATGGTCTACTTACTAACATATGACCTCATATTTTGAATAATATCTTTACATAATAAAAAAGCAGGATAGTCAGAGAGAACCTAGTGTCCAGACACTCCTCTCTCCGCTTTCCGTCCAAATTCGAGACAATGATATTAATATTACTAAAAGAAAATAAAATGTATGCACATATGTATATAGGTAAAAATTATTCGCGTGATCATATTATATCGATAAAATTGTAATAAACTACATACGTTCAATAAAGTTCGTATGGGACGCAATTATAAGTGTTCCGTCCAGACGATCGATTGCCATTAATAATTAAGAACGATGCTGCAAATTCAGTCTCTACAGACATATGACAAAATACAATTTTCTATGTATGTTTTCGACAGTGGCTATCCCAGAGTGGGACTGACCGAACAAATTTCTACTATAACGGCCACAGAACAAAGACTAATATGTAGGCGTACTAAGTGCACAGTAAAATTATTGTACTATGCGTGTATAGGTGTATATACTGTGGAACAAATTATTACTATATTTATTTAGAAAATAGATAGAAAAATACATAAATAAAAAGATTTGCCTAACCTCTTTCTTCTTGCCTGATATGAAGGACATAATTTTTTATTAAGTTTATTCAATTATAATTAATTAAAGCTAATTAACAATAGATAACTATAGCAACTATATGTATCCATAACTAAGATAAATACAAATATATTAAAAAACGTTATCATTAATGAAGAGGCCGGATAACGTAATACCGTCTCTATGTAGATCTCGGCGCGGATGTACGTACATCGTACAGTGTACACGCTAAGTGACACAGAGTTCCACATACAAACCCTATATCATATACACCGGTCTTAAATTATTAAGGCGAATATTTGAGTTCGAAAGGATCGCTCAGTCGCGTCGCGAGAGCGTGGGCATGACTTACGCATTACGCCAATAAAAGACTAATCTTTCAATATAAATAATACAGCCGTATTTCCTTCTATGTTCCTTGAAGTTTTGAACTGCCGCGATTTTACACGTCCAAGTAGATTTTCGTGCTACAGTGATACAAGTTTCCATAATCATCACAGTGGATCCCTTTGTGATGAGGAAGATGAAAATTTTCAAGAAGAAGCTCCGTTTCTCGATAGCCTCTAGCTATTTGTAATAGGATTCTTAGTTTAGTTTTGTTAACATTTATATTGAAAGAATTTCACATATCAGCAGCGACTGTACAAAGAAGGTATGCATTTTTTATAATTCCAAAGTATATGTATGTAAAAATCTAACATTTTAGTTGAAAAAGTATTTTTTTAAATTACACTAAGTATCCTCATGTCACAAAGCCCTAAAACAGCTACATACATTATAACAAACATATGTTAATATTTTGTAGATGTGAAGATAACAGATCTTGTGTCTTTATCACGTGCTTTATATTTATATGTAACCTGCATATATTTGCTGAGAAATATAAATTTATCATCGTTTTTGAATGAATCTACTTGTCTAAATAATTTTTTTTATCATTCATAATATAGTAAAGGGAGTGCATTTAAGCTATAATATAATTTAAATATAACCTAGTACAAAAATAGACTACCTAGATTAAATTAGAAAAGTCTAAAGTAATTCTTTCCCAACGTTCTCCTTTAACGGAGTGGTGGAATTTCACGTGATAATTTAACAAATCAGACCAGGGCAACGAGAAGGGGCTTTCATATCTATCTATAAATATTAGTCTCCCATAATAAAAAGTAACAAAAAGTAATCTTAAAAACCTATTTATTTAAATAGAAAATAATCCTAGATTGAATTTATCTTCATGGTTAATAAACAAACATCATTATACAGAATCAAATTCACATTTCACATAAAGCATTATTGTAACATAAACTCCATTATAATTGTGTACTATTATCATAATTAGAATTTAGCTACCTAACAGTTAGCCATACGTATGTTACAGATAATTAGGTACTATATTCGATTTGGATTAGGTCTATAATGATTCCCTGAACTTTTCTTTCATTTGTGAAAGTTCTAGCTTTACGATTTTTCGCACATAGTAAGGAAGACAGAGAGAACCTAGTGTCAAGACACTCCGTTCTTCACTTTGCGACCGAATTTGAGACATTGTGTATTGAGTGGTGGAACTCGAAGCTGCACTTTGCCTTATCAGAGCGGGGAAATGAAGACATTTTTAATATAATTATGACCCCCAGTGGGACTCGAACTTATTATCAATCCCATTTACGAAGTCAGACTTCATTTGTGCAAAAAAGCTAAGTTATTCTTTCTTGTTCAAGTGAGTAAATTTGAGTTAGATGCTAACAGGTCTATTGAGTAACCCAGATTAGCAAAGTCCTTCGCACTGTAGTGCAAAAACATTTAAAATTTTTACAATTAATCGTCGTTGATTTGTTACTAGCTTAACTGTTTTTTTGCAAAGTGGCGTTAACGTTTTGACTTTCGTTTATATGACACCCCAAATATATAAAATTACAGAGATCATAATACCCATACCTTAAAAGTTTATAATTCTATTTAATTTAATTTTAAGTTAGTTCAAGAAGACGTATAAAAATTGAAGCCCGCACTTTAAAATCCGTACATTCATCTCGGTCATTCACTTTGAGTTCCGTCTGATACACAAAAGTATTACCTATGTATAGTAATATATAATAAGCTTCCTTATATTAACGCTTCAGTACACATACATATATATATAGCTTCACACTGTATCCCGCATATAGCAGGGTAGGCAGAGGGAACCTAGTGTTAAGACACTCCGTTCCCCACTTTCCGGCGAATTGAGACATTGCGTCCTGAGTGGCGGAACTCAACTGCCTTGTTACCAAACCCAACAAATGAAAAATTCCATTTCCTGGAGTGAGAATCGAACCCACAACCTGTCGCGTTTACAGTCGCACGCTTGTGCCTCTGCGCCACAACAGGCGTTATATAAAAAATAACAACAAATAAATATGTATTAACGCTATTGTTTATATATATATATATATATATATATATATATATATATATATATATATATATATATAATAAAATACCATAACTGCATCACAATTATAATAAAAAAATAATAAGATAGAAAAACGTAACTAAAATATTGTGAATTCTCTTAGAAATTACATAAATTGCTTAAGTATGCTAAGATATAATTATAGAGAAAAAAATATTGTAATATTGCAGAAAAAGCTAATGGAAAGAACGGATCAAGTGTCCATAGTGATCAAAGAAAACCATAAAATATTATATATAAAATATGTTTGTATACTTATTACATTAATAATACATGGAAGATAGATTTGAGATAACTTTTTATAATAACTATGTGGACGGCAGAGTAGAGAAGTGTAGATAATACGTTTTTTTGTTATAATGTATCATATATACATACTCGTAAATACAAAGTAGGCAGAGGGAACCTAGTGTTAAGACACTCCGTTCCCCACTTTCCGCCGATTTAAGGCATAACGCCTGTCGTGGCGCAGGGACACACGACTGTAAACGCGACAGGTTGTGTGTTCGATTCCCACTCCAGGAAATGGAATTGTTTATTTCCTGGGTTTGGTAACAAGGCAAAGCGCGGCGTTGGGTTCCGCCACTCAGCACGCAATAGTGTATCAAAAAGCCAACTAATAAAACTAGAGTTCCTGCTGACGCGTTAACAACGCGTTGTCTATCAATGTATATGTCACTTTATATGCATGTCAAACCATGGTATTGTGTGTAACATTTATTTTTTATGCATTATTTTAAAAATATATTATCATTATGCACTCCGTCGCTATATAAAGTATAAGTGTGCCAAGTTTCATTCTCCTCCATCTACTTAATTTTCGTAAAAAGGGATCCAAAGTTTTTCCCTCACGTATTAATATATAAATAAATATTACTCTAACTAACTTTTGAAGTTACACGTTGCCAAGGAAACGTGTATTTTATATGTCAATGAATCAAATCAAAAAACTAAAACATTTCATATTTATACATCACTATTAGCCGTCCATACTAATCTTACCTACTACGACTACTTTGTAAGACTTCGTGATAGTAACATGATATGTAAGCTTTAGCAATGTTTCTTAGAAATTTATCATTCTGCTAACGATTTGTCCTCGATCCGTTCAAGTTTCAAGGGTTCTATATTGAAATGATTTCACGATATTTTCTATTATTTTTTCTTTGTATACGCACCTTTTACTTCAACTACGCATCTTGTTATACTTTTTTTTAGCTTCACGTTTTATCCCGCACAAAACAGGGCAGAGAGGACTGAGAACCTAGTGTTAAGACACTCCATTCTATTGTAACATTTTCGTTTCCTAGTTTCCGCCGAATTAAGGCATTGTATGCTGAGTAGCGGAACTCAACGCCGCGCTTTGCTGTTACTTTTTGTTCTAAATATGTAGTATAATATAGAGTGAAGAATAAAATAATGGTAAGAAAGATATGATATGAAGCAAAGGCCAAAGGCCAAGAAAGGTAGGGGAAGACCACGGTTCACCTTCGAGAATACAGTATCAATGATACTGGAGGAAGGTCACGTAAATAGCACGAGAATCCCCGGAGGGCATATATGAAGAGGTTAATGACTGTGGATGAGGCGAGAGAAGTATACAGGGACCGTACCTTCTGGCGCTCCGCTAGGGTTTATCCCAAAGCGAAAATTGATTTTAATTTATTGTTTTTTGTGGGTTTCCCAATTTTTACACTTATTAAAGATATTAATTTATTGTCGTACTGAGGTCATCAAGACACAGTGCGGCAACAGTCTGACTTTAAGTACAATTAGGTATGAGTTTCCTCATTCCGTGAAATGATTGTAATACATACTCGTACATCAATTTTTGTGGGTTCTCCGTTACTGACTTATATAACGGAAAATTATTATTGTTTATTTTTTATAGCTTCATGCTGTATCTCGCACATAACAGGGTAGGCAGAGATAATCTGAGGCAGAGATACTAGATAGAGATATAGACCTAGTGTTTAGACATTCCGTTCTCTAATAATTACAAAATATATTTTCGTTCTCTGATATACGATCTACCTTACATAATTCCGAAAATTATTTAAGGCGGAATATGTAGAACTGGGTGTCTTGATTCTACATTCTCTCTCACCACCGTAATATGAAGGAAAAAAGAAAAAGGAAATTAAATGCTTCCTTTCGAATTAAACACCGTCGTGACGCTATTCTAGTGTCTCTAAATATACGCACTATGATCAATCAGTTTGAATATAATTAAAAAAATATTTATAAATAAGATGTTTTTTAATGATTGCTCATCCTGTTTAAGTTGCATGAGTTCAATATTTACAGCACAAAAAGGTTTTGGGATCAAGTCCTAAACTGAATTTCTCTTAAGTAAATAATCAGCACGCAATACCTCAATTCAGGGGAAAGTGGGTAACGGTAATCTTAAAGAGGACAGAAGGCCTTAACACTAAGTTCTCTTTCTGTTTACCCTGCATTGTGCGTGAAGTTAAAAAAACGAATTAGTTTAAAAAGGAAACTTTAAGAAAGACGCTCATGCCAAGGACGTATTAAAAATGTTCTTTTAAGCCAAGGAGCCTTAAGAACTCCATATATATTTATTGTCAAGTAGAATACTCTAGAATACTACGCATCTTGTCATCAATGAATCTATTTTAGTATATAATTTGGATAACCTTGAGATTATGCTGTAACAAGCAGTACAAAGGAGCAATTGCTCTGATCACCACACAATACTGTGACGATGGTGATATAAGACTCAATTAGTTAACGATTTAATGATACAAGTTTACTATGGATTACTATTTGTACCTAACAGATCTAGGGAGGGATGAATAGAAAGAATATAGAAGATTTTTCCGGTTTTTTTTGAATAATCAACGAATATATTAGGTAAATTTTACTTATGTTACCTGTTGGACGATTAAACCTAAAGTTACACTATATAAAAATAATATTAATGTATTAATATCTTAATACATTTTTATTAAATTTTATTCACAGACTTTGGATATCTTAGAAACATATACAATAAAATAGAATGTAGCAGGAGTCGAACCCGTGCCTTGGAATCCGTCTATTCCGTCTAGGCAGTTAAGCTTCTACATCTTATCGAGCTCCATCGATATTTTTTTAACATATTATCACTGTATTAATACGTGAAGGTAAAACTTTGTATTCCTTTTTAAGTAAATTATGCGGACGGACGGAATCTACAGTATTTAATTATATATATAGCAAGTGGCGAAGCATCCATACAACTAGATTCCCACCGTCTTGCCTAACTTTTCACAGTACAAGTATGAGAGGGACCTAAAAAAAAGGTCGCCAGGTAAAATGTGGAGCTCGAAAGAACAAGTCAAACAAGGTGTAAGAGTTAAAAAAAAAATCGATATTCAAATTACAAAATACCTTCACATCGTATACCGGCTTCCATAAAATATAATGCCTTTCCTTAATTTACCGGCTTGCCTAACTAAAATTATCAGCCCGCGCCCCTGATGTATAGTATATTTAGTAAAATAGTTCTTTGCCTTCCGTTTTTCGTTTTCTTACACTGGTATATATTTTTTTACTTTTTTTTTTTTTACCTTTTCATGCGTCTAACGCTTTGTGGGGTAGAAAACCTATGAATATTCTTATCTGTTCGCCATTTCCTTCTGTTTACTGTTTACCTAAAATTTATATAAATACCTAACTTGATAGCATTTATTAAAGAAAGTCCTCGAAAGATTACGTTTCATATTCAGAAATAATATGAAAGAAAATTTCTTATCTTATCACATTGCATTTGAAGCTATCGGTAAAGCCATTTTAAAACTAGATTCAACAATGAACTTGAATGACGTCGAGACATTGATAGTAATAAAAGTTAAGGTCTGCTGAGTTTTGATAAGGATTCTAGATATACTATGTCACTAGAATATTCCTCCAGTTTTGTTTGTAAGTAAAATGCAAGTTTAAGCTTTTATGCAAATGTGATGATTTAACAAGGTTACGGCAGATATAAAGCCATCGTGGCGCAGAGGCACAAGCGTGTGACTGTAAGCGCGACAGGTTGTGGGTTCGATTTTCACTTCAGGAAATAACACACGGATATGTGGGGAACGTAAATGTTAAAAGAGATCGTAGTGTTTTAATATCTATAACAATGTTTATCTTTGATTCCCTCTGCCTATCCTGCTATGTGCGGGATACAGCGTGAAGCTATAAAAAAAAAATAAATAAATAAAAGTAATTGTTATTTCCATCGCCCTGATAAGACAGAGCGTGACGTTGAGCGTACCTACGATGAGTAGGTAATCTCTTGATTACGGCCGAAAAGAGGAGTGCGGGGAGTTTTAACACTAGGTTCCCTTACCCTGCTATGCGTGAAAAATAATGAATCCCCCATATCGCAAGGTAGGCAGAGAGAAATAGAGAACCTAGTGTTAAGACACTGTTCCCCAATGTATGAAGTTGAAAAATAATTACAGATATGATGCTGTTATAATAGTTAGAATTTTAGAGGGTTGTTTACAATTAAATTAGCTTTTTTTAGAAGTTTAATTTAAAAGCAGTCTGGTAAAACAAATTATTTTTATGAAGGTTAGGCCTTGAAAGGCACAAGGTGGCACTTGAAAGGCACAGTGATTTTCACTACCTTCTCTTCTTTTTACCCTCTGCGTTATGTAGGTGACAACTGCTAATAAGTGGGTATATTTTTTTGTTTATTCATTAAAGTTTCTAAACTATTTTTGATTTTATATACATACTAATTGCTACCCGCCGCTTTGCTTGCTTGATTAATGTGAATTTACATCAATACAAATCCATGGGAACGAGGTATTTTGCCACATAAAAAAGAATCTTATATCACACTCCAGCCTCTTAATTGATTCAATTTTAAAGATCATAACATGCGACTTGAAAGGAGGACAAACAAACAAACAAACATACTTTCTCATCAACTTCACGCTGTATCCCACATATAGCAGGGTAGGCAGAAGGAACCTGGGAACCTAGTGTTATGACACTCCGTTCTCTTACAACAATTCCGTTTCCCTCTTTCCGCCAAATTGAGGCATTGCGTGTTGAGAGGCGGAATTCAACGCTGCGCTTTGCCTTGTTACCAAATCCAGGAAATGAAAATACTAACATTTCCTGGAGTGGGAATCGAACCCACAACCTGTCGTGTTTACAGTCGCACGCTTGTGCCTCTGCGCTACGACAGGCATATATTTTATTATTTTTTTAAATTCAAACCGATTGTGATACAGAGTTGTATCACAATCGGTTGAGTAGTGTTGAAAGTGAAAGAGTAACATACATATATTTTCATACTTTATTATCCTTACTTCTGCTAAGATTTTTAAAACAAATGTATCGTTTAGTATTAACCACCCACACTAAATCCCGAACGTGGGAATAAAGAGGAATGTCAAGATGATTGTTCACATTATACTTACAGTCAATTTGTGCAATTGACTAAGCTACGTAACCTAGCCGTGATAGAGCATTACATGCCGATTTATACGGGACTACGAGATATCGGCTTTGAGTAACTGTTAGCCTTGAATATTGGTTAAATGATATATGACCAATTGCATAAAAATCCCAATCCCTACTAATATTATAAAGGCGAATTTAAGTTTGTTTGTTCCATGCCAAAATTACTTGACCGATTATCATGAAACTTTGTGCAAAAGGACATAAGATAGTTTATTATTAAAAAAAAATTGACAGACATGACTATTAATCAAAAAAATGATTAAAAATATAGCTATTTCAAAGGCTTCAAATTAACGCATGTACGCACTGTATACTATAGTATATGGTATGGGCTGCCATTGACCACGCGAGTGAAACCGCAGGAAGCAGCTATTAATATTCTAAATGCTAGAGTTTGTAACGGTGGATGAATTTTTGTTATTCTTTGAAGCTAAAACTACAGAACGGATCTAGATTTCATCTAGGTCCGTTCTGTAATTTTTGATATGATGATAATCATGATTTTATTATTACTAGTGTTCCCGTTGACGCGTTAACAACGCGTTGTCTATCAATGTATATGTCACTTTATATAAACATGCATGTCAAATTATGGTAGTGTGTGTAACATTTATTTTATTAATTTAATATTTTTTATGCATTATTTTTAAAATATATTATTATTGTGCACTTCTTCGCTATATAAACTAAAAGTGTACCAAGTTTCATTCTCCTTCGTCCACATAATTTTTGTAAAAAGATCCAAAGTTTTTCCTTCACGTTCTAATATATAGAAAAAACTTAAGCATTTCATAATTAAAATGCTAAAGTAACAGTTTTTTAAGTATTTACTTGGATGTTAAGCTTTAGGACTTACTTCAAAAGCCTACGTATAAACCACGACGGTCACAAAGAGACTAATGCTATGTTGTCTAAGGACTTAAGTAGCCAATTTAATATTTAAAATACATCTAGTACTTCATTATTTACAAATATTATTCATATTATTTCTTATTCGCGCTTTTATTCTGCAGCAGGGTAGACAGAGAAAACCTAGTGTGAAGACACTCCGTTCTCTTCTTACCGTCCGAATTCAAGATATTGCGTGCTTAGTGGCGAAACTCAATGCAGCGTTTTACCTTACCAGATTAAGGAAGTCAAAATAATTTAAATATAATCATTACCCTGTGCGGGAATCGAACTCAAAGTCACTCGGGTTCACAGTCAGACTTCCCACAGCTCTACGTATGGCATAGAGCAAGTATTAATATTTATTGTAGCAACTTCACGTTTTATCCCGCATAGCAGCGAAATCGGAGAGAACTTAATGTCAAGACACTCCGTTCCCCACTTTCCACCGAATTGAGGCATCGCGTACTGAGTGAAGGAAATCAACGTTGCGCTTTGTCTTGTTACCAAACCTAGGAAATGATAAATACCATTTCCTGGAGTGGGAATCGAACCCACAACCTGTCGCGTTTACAGTCACAAGTTCGTACCTCTGCGCCACGACAGGAGTTTTTTAAACGTTTTTCTAAAATAATTTTCATATCCTAAGTATGTGAATAACTATTTAAAAATATTTAACTAATGTTATTATTGATTTTTAACCACGATTTAAGGAAATCCAATTAGGAACAGTGTACTACAGATAGTAATAACATTTTGAAACTAGTACGTGACATTACATACTTTTTGTACATTCTAAGTATAATAAAGATAAACTAATGAGTTAATTTGTGCGGTGCAATTTAACATACTTGTAATTTTACATACGTTTCTTTGTAACGCTAATTATTGTAAATCGACTTAAAGAATATATTAAGATTTGTTCTACTTAAGTTTCTTCTGCTTGCCAATTTTTAATATTTCATTTGGTTTTTTTTTTTCACTTTTTCTCTTATAGCAACCCAGTCAAAGTGTTAAGACTCCATTCTCTATTTTCTGGCCAAAATCTCATAGAGTATTGAGTAGCCTCACGCTTTGTCTGGTCAGAACAGGAAAATTATAGTAATTTAAATATAACGGTTCCCTCAACCGAGGATTGAACCCACAACCAATAGTGTTAGTTTTTAGCCAGACATTGTTCCACTGCACTACAGTGGATACAATTATATGTAAAATTTTCTAGTTAAGTGTTATTTTTTAAGTATAACACAGTCATGACACAGTCGCTATTTATCTGGCTGTACATGGTTATAGGTTCGAAATAATAATGAAGTTATATAATAACATATAAATATACTAGCTCGTTCAGGATATTAAATGATTATAAAATCAACAGGACGTACAAAAAGTCAACGAAATACTATTCATTATTATAATTTTAGGAATATTTTATATATAGTACTTATCATTTCCATGTTAATAACATTATCCATATATAAATACGTGAAGCAAAAGTTTGGATCCCTTTTTACGAAAATTAAGCGGACGGAGGAGCATGAAACTTGGCACACTTATAGTTTGTATAGCGAAGGAATGCACAATTATTATATTTCCTTAAAATAATGCATAAAAATACATTAAATTAAACAAATGTTACACACACTACCAAGATTTGACACTACGCAATGCGTTATTAACGCATACGTCACTACGCAATGCGTTATTAACGCATTTACGGGGACTCTAGTATTTATTAATTGATCTACAGCAAGTAAAACAATTAAGAGACTTAAATATATTCGAATTATTCATTGTATATTATAACTTATTTTAACAGCTGATATCGTAGGTAGATATAATAAAGGCTCCATTTTTACTATGTGGGCGTAAATGTGGCTATTAGGCGTAAATCCTAATATTCTTGTACATTTATATAAAATTCAGGTTTATAGATATGACGTTTTAGTGGGTCGTCTATTAATATATGTAAAACGCTTGCATTATTGACTGATTCATAGACAACGTATTGGCGAAACTACTAGCCATAAAAAGGTGAAATTGGACATGTAGACTCCTTGGGTAGTGTAAGGAAGAATTAAGAGAGGTTTTATCGAAATACTTTTTTTTTATTTTCGATCGTATATTACGCTGTTGGCTATCGAAATTCTTAAGAAAATTAGGAAAAATCCAATTTTTTTTTAGCTTCACGCTGTATCCCGCATATAGCAGGGTAGGCAATGTATAGAGGGAACCAGAGAACCTAGTGTTAGGACAATCCGTTCTCTTTCAGCAATTCCGTTCCCCACTTTCCGCCGGGTTGAGGCAATGCGCGCTGAGTGGCAGAACTCAGCGTCGCGCTTTGCCTTGTTACCAGACACAGAAAATGAAAATATTAGATTTAGAATTTTCTATTCCTGGCGTGGGAATCAAACTCACATGTCGCGTTTACAGTCGCACGCTTGTGCCTCTGCCGCATGACCGGCGCAACCATATTTTTAATTCCACACAAACATAGTCGCAGGATACAGCTAGTCCTATTACACACAAAAGCTGCATTAGATTAATTTGACAGATTTTAATTAAATTTGACAACAATCAACACTAAGTGCAGTTTGGAATGGCAACCCCCACCCTTCAGAAACAAACATCCTAATCGGGCGGAAGTGGACGACTGAGTGGACAAGCATTATGTATTCTGATTTATTATAATTGAATTGGATTTCAATGCTTCTCTTTCTAGTTAATATTTCAATTAAGTAATGGCTAGAGAGATAAAGGCCATCGTGACACAGTGGAACAGCCTCTGATTGTAAGCGATCGAACGGTTGGTCGTGGATTCTATTCCCACTTGAATTCGGACGGAAAGTGGCGAATTAAGTGTCTTGACTCTAGGTTCTTTCTGATTACCCTGCTACGGGATAAAGTGTGTAGCTGCTTTTTAATGACAGATAGATATTTAAGAAGAAACTCTTTAGCAATGCTTTAGATTCACAGTGCGGGTGCCGGGCCCGTCGCGTTGCAGAGAGAGGAGTTTGGAGAGTGCCTGGGACTTACGACCCAAGTGTAGGTTTAAGGGGCCCCCTTTAAAATGCGCATTAACGTCCACAAGCACTGTCGCGCTCCTCTCTCTACCTAACCAAATTTGAAAAGGTCCTACTAATACCGCCTTCGAAATACGTGCTAGAAATGAACTGATAATAGTTCTAGACAGGCTGAGATCTTTTAATAGATTATAGAGAGATTTCGCTCGCGCCTCCCTCTACCGTGTACAAATTAACTCTAAGCCTATTCTTGGTCAGTTCGTTGGTAAGTTCGTAATACTTATTAATCTTAAAATGATGGTCTTTAGGAATGTTACTAGATTAAGGCCAAATTACATAAAATATGTATATATAGTGCCTATGTGTTATTCTGTTGTATAAGCTATGAGACTGACTGAGACTGATGAAAGTTTCATCTAGATTTGTTTGTTTTGTTTGTTGACGAAACAAACTTCCATCCATCTATTCTTATAGAATTTTAGATTTGTTATATTAGTATTGTCGGCTTATTATTAAATTTTGCCATGAATTCTTTTGTTTTAATGTGATTACACTATTTTTATCATCTTTACTTAAACTAGTCTACTAACACTAGACATGTCTCTAATTATAAGTAAGTAAAAATAAAATTCTTTAGCTTTCTATCTCTAACTGAAAAATATATATAAAAAAATATGCCTACATTCTATTTGTAAAACTTGGGTTCAAAGAATAATTTCAACATATAAAAAAAAACAGAAAAATTATGTGTTATTCAATTAACACGGTCTTGTAGGTTAGTATTACATTAATTTTCCTCCACTTAAATATGTTAACGAGGAATGTTTTAAAAGGCAAATTAGGCGCGTTTCCAGTCACATCTGCCTTCCTAGCATGTGCTAGGTACGTACAAGTATATACGTTTCAGTTTAACTTAGTGGAAAAATCATACGTGTGTGAAATGTATGTATATGAGAGCTGAAATTTAATGTAAGTATTGTTTTCTTAATATTTTATTAATATAATAAAAAAGTTTATTATTATTAATTATTATATTTATTAAGAAAGCCTGTCGTGGCGCAGAGGGCCAGCGTGCGACTGTAAACGCGACAGGTTGTGGGTTCGATTCCCACTCCAGGAAATGTAAGTTTAGTATTTTCATTTCCTGAGTTTCGCCACTCAGCACGCAATGCCTCAATTCGGCGGAAAGTGGGGAACGAAGTGTCTTAACACGAAGTTCCCTCTGCCTACCTTGCTATATGCGGGATACAGCGTGATATTAAAAAATAAAGAAAAAAATATTATTAGGTACTTATTATATTTTTTAATTCCGTTCTCGTCTTCCCGGCCGAAATCGAGACTATGTGTTGAGTGGTGGAATTCAATGCCACACTTTGTTTTACTAGAGTGAAGTAACGAAGATAATATAAATATACTCATTCCAAGTTAATTATTTCAGCGAAAGGGTATTGAAACCACAACCAATTTCGTTTTTAGTCAGACGCTGTTCCACTGTGCCATAATAGCCTGAACCTTTTTTAATTATTATTAGTGCACTACGAATATGTTTAAATATTTTTTCTATTTACAATTTCGCTTACTTACTTAATTAAAATTTTAACAAAAAATTAAAACCGTCAAAATAAGACATTGTGTGTTGAATGGTGGAGCTTTGATTTACAAGAGTGAAGTAACAAAGATAATATAAATATACTCATTCTAAGTTAATCATTTCAGTGATAGGGTATTGAAACCACAACGAAAAGAGTCAAAATATTACGGATATCTCGAAAACTACTCAGCAACCACATAAAAAGCAATAGCTGTCATATAAAACAAGAATCATTAAAATTGATTTACTCAGTAAAAAGTTATGTGTGCTAAACAAAAATAGGCGAATAAGGAACCTCCACCTTTTTTTTGGAAGCCAGATTAAAAGTATGTATTTATTTACACATACCTTATTAAATAATATATTGCATCTACCTTCGGGCATGTATTCTAATATAGAAAGGAGGTAAATAACCTTTTCTCAATGTTCTGATGTGGGTTTACGTATAAAATATTATGAGAACCAACACGTGTTCTTATTTAATTTGCAAAAAAAGTTGCTTGTAGCTTTTCTAAGCAATTTTGCCTTTATGATGTTATAATGATATGTTTTTTATGCTTAATATGGATAACACTGTATTTCCCTCAAAATTAGTCGTACTGGAATTCTAAAGAAAGCAATTTAAAGCTTAAAGCCTCTAGTTTTGAGATCTTAAGGTAAAAATTGTCCAACCATCCAGTCTAACAAGCCGACTTGAAGAAAAGAAGCGTAGAAAAATCCAGTACGACCATTTTTGAGGGAAATACAGGCACTTGAAAAACCTTAAAATATTTGGAATTGTTTTTGTGATATTTTAATTTTTTCCACTAGTGTATATGCATATTGTTTTTTTTAATATAGTGAAATATGAAATTTTGATTCGAATAGGTATTTTGTATATCCTTCCATTTCTATGCGTTTTTTATATTTACAATAAGTATAGAGAAAAATAATGGTTAAGGAATTTTTTTTTTTAGGAAGTTAATTCTAGAGAAGTTGTTTCTATTATAAAAGAAAATATAATAATGGTAATGGCTTGTTTTAGATTCAATTAACATTTTTTATATAAAAGTACATACATGATATTACTTACGTACAAGAAATAAATAAAATTAGTGGTCCTGTTGTATGTTGCTATAAAAAAACTGCAGAAAGACAATATTTTTCAATATTGTTTTCATACATACTACTTGTGCTATATTCCTCCGTTATAATTTTTGTAACAAGGTGTCGGAGTTTCCCATCACTATCTCTCTTGCTAACGCAAAAAGATAGTAAGAGAGATAGAAATGTTCCATAAATCATTATTATATTTAACTAAATATCGCAAGTATTATTAAATAATAATATAGACTACTAAATACGGTTTCCACATGCAAATAAGTAAGCTATGATTTTTCACGAGACCAGTGACATCAGCACAATCACTTATGGATCGTTCTGATTTACCAAAGTTTATAATATCATATTGAACCCATTCTGGTACAATAGTGTCCTCATTATTTGTTTGTGTTAGGTTACAGGGTAGGCGCAAATACTCTTTATATTGGAATATTTAAATTTATGATAAAAGTTGTAGAAAGTAGAAAGAAAAAAGTTGTTCCCAATTCTGTTGTGTTCCCAGTATATTGCTTAAATGTGTGGTTAATTAATTTTAATAAATTTGGCAATAGCCCCCCCTTAACCACTTCAGGCTCAATTGCAGGAAAAACAAAAGGATATTTTTCAAAGATTTTAAATAAATTGTTTAAAAATCCGAAATAATAATAACATAGACCCACATTTTTTTTAAACAATTTATTTAAAATCTTTGAAAAATATCCTTTTGTTTTTCCTGCAATTGAGCCTGAAGTGGTTAAGGGGGGGCTATTGCCAAATTTATTAAAATCAAGACAATGCTAAAACTAAAAAAAGTCTTTGTTATAACATTTGTATACATACAAATGTTATAACAAAGACTTTTTTTAGTTTTAGCATTGTCTTGAGAAAAGAGTTTTTCAAGGTATACAGGAATGCATGTTCGACAATGGAAGGTGATTTTAACTTTTTAAAAAAATAGAGTAAACTTGTAGAGTGTTGTATTTTAATGTGTTTCTACTGACAAACATATGGTAGTGGTAGTGTTATAGAAAATATTAGCTCTCTATACTTTTTCCCCATATAAACTTTAACTGTGTCAAATTTCATACACCCTATCGCATAATTTTTGTAAAAGCGGTCGAATTTTTTCCTTTGCATATATAGTTAAGCATAAGCTTATTGGTTGTATGCATAATAAATTACTGTCAAATATGCATAAAAACATCCACACACGTAAAATATAAATGATTTGTAAGGTAATTTCATTATAACTAGATATTTCGTTTGGTGGTAGGAGGTTCGTCCTCCGTCTGGCTCGCGACCACTATCATGTCAAAGACGAACCGCCAAATATCTTATGATGTGTTCCGGTTCGATGGCATGTAAGCCAGGTTTTTCCCCTTTCCCACCCATCCTTTCCCCAAAATGTGGTGGTTCCGAGAACGGAATACTACATTGTCCTCCTCTTCCATCTGTATCCTCTAGGTTGGCAACGCATCTACAACATCTCTGGTATTGTAGATGTTCATGGGCGAAGGTATCCACTTACCATCAGGTGGTCCTTCTGCTCGTTTGCCATCCGTTATCCATAAAAAAAAAAAAAAAGAAAACAAAATTAATTACTTACTTTTTTAAGACCTAAACTATGTAATGTGTAAAGTTTACCTTTATATGCCTTTCTAATCCATAGAGATTAAACATTTGTTAACTGCGAACAATTTTATAGCAACTGTAAGGCCATTATACTCCTCCAGGAATGTTGTAATTCTATTACTTTTGCTTGGTAATAAGTTAGTTTTACTTATGTGTATGATATATAAATAACGGGAACGGATTCATTAAAAGAGAACGGAGAGTCTTAACACTAGGTTCTCGGGTTCCCTCTGCCTACCCTGCTAATATGCGGGATACTGCGCGAGTTAAAATATATATATATATATATATATATATATATATATATATATATAACAAATG
>JAKGSA010000609.1:0-25388 GCA_033558755.1 Philaethria dido
GTTCGTCTTTGACATGATAGTGGTCGCGAGCCAGACGGAGGACGAACCTCCTACCACCACCTATCTTACTATATATCTTACCAAAACACCTTTAATGTACCTGGAATAAAATAAAAAGTTTTGATTATATTGGTAGTATATTAAAATTTAATATAATTTCGTGAACTTATATTAAAAATAAAACCTGTAAGTATTTTTCAGTAAAAAAGTTTATTTATTGTATTAAGAATTTATTATGGTTCTAATGATTTTGCTGCCAAAAATGCGATGTTGGGTTTCATAACCCACCACACCCAATATGTTGTCAAAGAAAATGGAGAAAAGTGTGACTTATGACTCCTAGATATTATTATTGACTCTAACCTGCTTGACGTGAAAAGTATTTAATTTTATAAAACTCACTGCGAACAGAAAGATTAAGCAATTTAAAAATACCTTTACATTCTCTTCAAGGCACACCGATTTCACTGATAATATCAAAGGCCAAACTTTACGGTCAAATAAAATATTTTTTTTGTAATATGAAGGGAGTGCCTTGACTCTAGGTTCTCTCTGTCTACCCTACTATGCGGGATAAAGCATGAAACTGTGGGAGATGATTTAGGACATCTTATACAGGCCAATATTACGAAAAGAACATATTTTTGTCAATAGGTTTAATATAATAAATATCTAGCGTCAAAAGTTTACTCACGCTTTGTCGGCTTTCAGTAATATTAGAAAATGTTTTAAAAATGAGGCCAGAATGAATAGATCATTTTTCATATAAATGTTCCGTTCTCAACACATTAAGTTTCAGCCTTTTGTGATTTTAAAATTATCATATATCTTTTACGCCTAAAACTTTTTCAATTTTTACTTTGTATGTAGATTCTTTTGTGGTAATATTCTAAAAGATGTGCTTTTGATTATATCCGGTAGTCTAATGTATCTCCCACATATAGCAGGATAGGCAGAATTTAGTGTTAAGACACTCCTTTTTCCACTTCCTGCCGATTTTGTGACACTGAGATAACGATTTTTTTCTATGTATAAAGGTTTTAAATTTAAAGTAAAGATCGAAGTCAGAACTCATATAGTATGCAATCAAATTCTTTATAATTTAGCCATATTCATGTCCACTATAATAATGACGCTCAAAATTAATGTATGCTAGTAAAATTAATATTTAAAATGTTAACAAAAATAGAAAAACAACTTTAAAAAAACGCAATAGAAAGTATATTTATTACGAATAACTCAAAAACAAAAACTACTTGTCAGATATTAATTAAATTTAAATGGGACCACATCAGAAGCAATAGCTATCACATAAAAAAAGAATCATCGAAATTGGTTCATCCAATAAAAAGTCATGCGGTAACACATAAAACAAATCAATCGAATTGAGAAACTCCTGTTTTCTTGAAAATCGATTAAAATTATAATTTAAACTAAATTAGCAATTTACCATAAAGAAGCATTTACCTCTAAGGAATACAAGTGAACAACAATTACGATATAATACCGGGAACTCAGTAAAGTTTTCATAACTTTTGATATGTTTGGGTTTTTGGGCTTTTGTAAGATTAGTAAATTATTGTTAACTTACTCTGTAATTGTGATTTAGAAGTAGAATAAATAGCTATTTACTTTAAACCCTAGAACTTCAACACCTTTATAAATTATGAAGCAGCTTCATGCTTTATGTTGCATATCAGGATAGTATCACAGTGAGCCTAGTGTCAAAACACTCCGTTCGCCGCTTTATATGTGAAAATTTAAACAATAAATATTTACATTCTTCCATTACAGACTGAGGGATTGACAAATAATGCCAATAACAATTTTTAAATTTAATAACCTGTGATAAACTGTTTGAGTGTTGCATTTATTAATGTTTGTTTCACTCCTATTTATTTATGTAATATACAATGTAATACTGTTTACACCAATAAATGAAATGAAAAAAGAAATTAAGTTGTAATAACCGATTTTAGCATATAGGTTCCTTAAGAAGTGCAGGGGAGTACGACTAGAAGATTTCCTTATATTTAAACTATTTGTAGTCTCCGCTCTGGCAAGGACAAAGTGAAGCCTTCCGAGCCGGTGGTAGCTTCCGTTAGGATTAACACGATTGACACCTTTGTAAATTGACGATTCGAAAGCGCTTGTAATAGCCTACTTGAATAAAGAATATTTTGATTTTGATTTTTAAGACAAAGTGCGGCGTTGATTTCCGCCACGCAATGTCCTGTATACGGAAGGAAAGTGACGAATGGAGTTTCTTGACACTAGGATCACTAACCTGCTCTCTACCTAACCAAATTCCGTTTTTCACATTGAAGATTTATAATCTATTTTTAAAAATCTCAAAAAAAAAACTCAAAAAACACTGTTTTATTTTCTTGTACTTTAGTGTTAATTACTGCCAACGTGGAACAGTAGTAGTAAATTCTTACTCCAGGGTATGATTACATTTCATCAAATAAGCTATATAATCAGAAATGTTCGCACAAATTAGCATATCCGTATCTAATGGCTGATAAGAAGAAATATTGGGTCTCATTACTTAACATGCATCGTCTTAAACTTCTAACTAAAACAAGAAATCATTAGTAAGCTAAACAATCAGTAATGTCCACACAAATCAGCATCTCCTTGTCCATCACAAATGGCTGGTAAAAAGAAGTGCTGCGTCGCAATCGTTCACTCAACATGCAATGTCTCGAATAACAACGTCGGGTAAACAGAGTGACTTGAGAGTCTTCAAATAAAAAAAGAAATCATTAGGTAAGCTACTACCTGTTCTGGCGCAGAGGCACAAGCGTGCGACTTTAAACGCGACAGGAAATGAAAATACTAAATATTATTTAGAATTTTCATTTCCTGGGTTTGGTAACAAGGCAAAGCACAGCGTTGAGGTCCACCACTCAGCACGCAATGCCTCTATCCGGCGGAAAGTGGAGAACGGAATTGCTGAAAGAGAAAGGAGTGCCTTAAAACTCCTAGCTAAAAAAAGACATCATTAAGTAAGCTATACAATCAGAAATGTCCACACAAATCAGCATCTCCCTATCTAGCACTAATGGAACGTCGCACTCAGGTGTGACGTAGGTGAGCGCTTGATGTATTATCCACGAATGCGTCTGACAATATCCACATCATACAACGATTTACGTATGCTAATGTAATTTCTGTATTTTTCCTCTCGAAACCAATGAAATTGTGTAATTGAAGTGTGAAATCAACTCGAGATACCTTGAGACGGACTCTTTTAATATTTATTTTATAAGTTATACCTTTCTTATCTCTATGTGAGTGATGGCTTTGTAGGTGTGTGGATCGTACATTGGTTTCATTAATTATGGCTGCTTTGTACGATTTCCTTAAACAAATTCTATATATTTATATAATTTTTAATAAAAAAAGCGTTTTTTATCGAATATAACTAGTATGTCTACAATTTAAAGCAATGGCTTGGCAGCTTCACGTTATTTTCCACATGGCAGCGTGGGCAAAGAGAACCTAGTATCAAGAGCGAGGACTCCGATTTTCTGCTCGATTTTGTGTCATTGAGTGTTGAATGACCGATCTAATTGCCTACCTCTAGTGAATATTAAACCTATCACTAACGCTATACAGCCAGATATAGTCGTCTCACTACGTCACGATGACTTCTTCAATTTTTTATTATTTTAAAATGATGTTATAGGTTTCAAACCAATTAAAAAGATTCTTATATATATCTTCTTAAATCTATGAATTTTGACACTAGGTTCACAAAAATGTACTTTTTTTTAGCTTCACAATGTGTCCTTTATATAGAGAATGGTGTTACCAAACCCAGAAAATGAGAATACTAAACTTTTACATTTCCTGAAGTGGGATTTGAACCCACAACCTGTCGCGTTTAGAGTTGCATGCAAGTGCCTCTGTGCCACGACAGGTGTCACATTTACGTGAAATTTAGAATTTTCAATAGCATAAATATACGAGTAAATATAATTGATCCATTAAGTAAAACTGAACATTACATATCTCGAACTCCTGAATTTTATTTATAAAAACTATCCTTTTCCAATCCCTAATATAAATTATTCTCTTCTATCTATCTTATTTCAGGGATTATATTAGGGATTAAATCCCTAATATAAGATTTAAACTAATACTTTGAACTCATTGGCCATAAACACAGTAAAATTACAAAACTATGCAAAAAACACATATTGACTATATTTCCAAACTAATTTCTCAAATTTACAGACAAAGTCACTCACAAAAGCAAGTTATAAAATAAGCCAGCTTAATTTTCAATAAGACGTAAGACCTATCGGAGCGTGTTTATGGTAGAAGTTAACGTTGCATGTATAATCTTCTAAGAAAATAAGTATCCCATGGTCTGAGGGTCTTAAACCATCAAACTTCCTATTTCCGGCTTACAGTTGTGTACGGTTATTATATTTTATATAATATAATAATATTAGACGCCATCGTTGCCCAGTGGGACAGCGACTGACTGAAAACGCGATGGTTGTTGGTTCGATTCCCACTCAAAATAATGATCATATTGAAATATTTTCCGTTTTGCTCTAGTAAGATAAATCGCGGAGGTAGGTTCCGCCACTAATACGCAATGATTCAAATTCAAGCGAAGGTGGTCAGAAATGTAATCAAAAGATTCTCTTTGACTACCCATGCGGCTATGCGGAGTAAAAAGCGTGAAGGTAACATTATTTTATTTATCTTTAGTATCACCGTGACGTAGTTAGGGAGTTCGATTCTCTTTCTGGAAATAATATTTAAACATAAAAAACTCTTTTACATACATAGCTTCACGCTCTATCCCGCATATATCAGGGTAGGCAAAGGGAACCTAGTGTTAAGACACTGCGTTCCCTACTTTTCACTGAATTGAGGCATTGCGTGCTGAGTGGCGGAACTCAACGCCGCACTTTGCCTTGTTACCAAGACCAGGAAATGAAAAATTCCATTTTCTGGAAAAACTCTTTTAAGGATTACATTTTACCGTAATTAAACAAATAATTAATAAATGTAGTTGTAGTGGCGATAAATAGAGAAGCAGCGCTGAGTTCCACGACTTAACAAGCAATGTTTCAATATTAGGTGGAAAGTGGAGGACGGAATGTCTTGAAACTATGTTCTCTTTTACTACCTACCCAGTATATGAAACTGCAACAAAAAAACAATCAAACAAAATATAAATAATTAATTATGTATGTACCTACAAAGTATCCTCAAAATGAATAACTTATAAATAATTTTAATTATTTTCACGATTCATCAGTAATTATCGGAAATTACACCAAATTTATCCGCATGTTTTAATTTGTGGTAATATTTCAAAAGGATAATTATGCCTTTTGTATTGCAAAAAATATTTATTGCAGTTCATTTATTGTTTTAATGTATACTAGCTGTATCCTGTGACTTCTTTTCCGTGGACTAATAAAATAATTTTCTATCCCCTATCTATTCTTTATTCAAATAGACTATTACAAGCACTTTCAAATCAATTAACATTAAGATGTTAGTATTGTCAGACCTTCCAGAAGCTACCACCGGCTCGGAAGGTAGTTCTTCTGAGAAGAGCCGGCGAGAAACTCAACAGTTGCTCTTTTCAAATATAAATTTACAATAAATTTACAACTGTAATCAGTTTCACAAGCGAACATCAACACCATTTAGTTCCACACATTAACATCAGTATAGTATTCTTGGACAGAATTATATACTTTTCTCACTTCGTGAAATACCTTCTGGATTTCGTGTATGCCCCAAGACTTCCAAAGGAACCTATATGCCAGGTTTCTGCCTTGTATGACCACTATTTTTGCCTGTACGTTTACTGTCAGTCACTCAGTAAAGGATATCCTCAGCGTACCTGTTATATGCAAGGTATAAGTAAAAAATAGTTATAACTATATATTTTCAAATGTAAATAACTTCATACGATTTATTTTAGTTCTAAAAAGTTTTTTTTTTACGTTTCACGTAGGTAAACTACTAAAATTTTGAATTATATATAACTTCAAATTTTAGACTTTAAGCAAATATTCACTTACAGTAAAAAGCAAACGAATTCATATATGAGAATATATTGTACAATGGAAAATTCTTTACTTTTTTAGAATTACGCCAAATGTATAAATATTAGTACAAAAATTTTAAACTATAACCCACTAATATTCTTAAATGTGAAAACTTTTTACTCTACAGCTAAAACGACTGAACGAATCTTGATGAAACTTTATGGTAAAAATCAGCTTTATCCCGCAAAGCAGAATGGTCAGGAGAAACCTGATGTTAAGACACCTTGTTCGCTAATCGACTCGAATCGAGTCATTGTGTCTTAAGTGGCAAAACTAAACACCGCGCCTTGTCTTGTTAGAGCGGGCAAATTAAAATAATGTCAATATAATAATCATTTCCCTGAGTGGGAATCGAATCCACAACCAATGGCGTTATAAAGTTAGACGCAGTGCCACTGCGTGACAGACTTCTTTTAAATTTTTTATAGTAATGCATGCTTATATCTATGAATGACACAGATACTATATTTTATAATGATTTTTATGTAATGAAACGCCTGTCGTGGCGCAGAGGCACAAGCGTGCGACTGTAAACGCGACAGGTTGTGGGTTCGATCCCCACTCCAGGAAATGTAAAATTTAGTATTTTCATTTCTTGGGTTTGGTAACAAGGCAAAGCGCGGCGTTGAGTTCCGCCACTCAACACGCAATGCCCTCAATTCGGCGCAAAGTAGGGAACGCAATTATTAAAAGAGAATGGAGTGTCTTAACACTAGGTTCTCTGGTTCCCTCTGCCTCCCCTGCTATATGCGGGCTGCAGCGTGAAGTTAAAAAGAAAAATGTAATTAATTATGAATATTTTGTTATTACATATATGTATGTACTTAAATATATTTTTATATTATTTTTCTAATGACAAGGCTGGAACATTTTCTCAGATTGTGATAAAGAGGTAAATAGGCCAAGAGGGAGATACAGGGAGGAGTGCCAAGAAATGGGACTATTCGTAGTACCATTTTGTATAGTCTAGGTATTTTTTGTACTTTTGTTCTTATTCTTACATTTTAGCCTTTTATAAAAGATATAAAACAATTTAAATTGTATTTTCTTATTGACTGACATGGTTTTTTTTAAATTGTGAATTAAATTTTAGACCGATTTTAAAAAAAGGATGTGGTTATCAATTCTACTGTTTTGTTTTTTGTTTTACCGCATATTTTTTACTGGTTAAGCCTAAACAAGCTAAGATCTGATGAGTAGTTAATGAGTAATTCGTAACAATTTCACTTTTTAGATCATTTAAACTGAAATCGGTTTCTTTTTCTGGTAAAATTTTAATTATTTTATGTACATCTTTTAAATGTTGCAGAATTGGCCAATCCCACGTCCCATTTATTTTCCTTTATAATTCATTATACAATGCAACCTAATTCTTCAATTTACTTTAGATTTTTTTAAATTAAGACTATAATTGAGACATTGCCCTACTTAATGGAAGTCCCTAGTTAATTTTTCCAAGAAAGACCTAAATGATAATGTAGATTTGTTATAACATTAGTTTACCATACATATTATACACATATATATTGTAATATAAAAAATATTCTAAAATTTTTACGAAAATAGAGTTTCCATAAAATATTCCCTTGTCACAGCGATTCCTAGATTCAAGAAGTTATTGTGGTATAAAAACAGCTTTTAAGGTTCCTTCGGGAGATAACGACGGAGTTACACAAATATAGATATTTATAGCTTCAGTAAAACTTGTGGACTCTTAAATAAATAAATATTGGCATTTTATTCAACAGCTTCTCATAAATTCTGACTTATTGAAACTAGATAAGACTATATAACTAACTAACTAGATAAATAGATAGGCCTGTCGAGGCGCAGAGGCACAAGTGTGTAATTGTAAAAGTGACAGGTTGTGGGTTCGATTCCCACTCCATGAAATGAAAATATTAAATATTTATGGTATTTAGTTTTAATTATTTGTATTTCCTCGCTTTGAATATGAATTTGGAAATACAAATTCAAATGAATTTGATTTTGAATTTGTATTTCCTTGCTTTGGTAACAAAGCGAAGCACGACGTTGAATTTCGCCATACAGCATGCAATGCCTCAATTCGGCGGAAAATGTGGAGCGGAAATCTTAAGAAAACAGAGTGCCTTTACACTAGGTTCTCAGGTACCCTTTGCCTATCCTCCTATGTGTGGGATACCTCGTGAATTTAACAAACTACATATAATATTCAGCATCCGGATTTTTGATACTGGAAAATGCATATTACGCAGACATTCTAAACATGACACAAGATGTACCGGCTGAGGGGAACTGTGGGACATCAGTGAGTAAATCCGATACTACTCTGTAAAACAAAATCATAATTCTTTCTTCCTATATGAGATACTATCTTATCAATCTATCTTTAAAAATAGATTAATACATACATTTGACTTTATCAAACGACACAGAGTTTTCCTAAATAAACGAAAATTAGATAGCGGAGTTGTACCAATTGCGAAATGAAGGAAACGGGAAGATAATATTTGAAGTACGATACATATTATTATATTTTTTCTTTGTGTTACCTAATAACATGAACTTTGAAACACACATTATTTTTACAATTTTCAAAATCTTCGCTAAAAATTATATTATTTAGAGACACTGTATCACTAGCAAATGTTACAAAAATAGAAAAAGAGACGAAACTCGACATCAAAACCAGGCTGATACATAAATACAGCGGAAGATGTTATTTTTTCCGCCCACAAACACTCGTGAAACTAAACTTGTCAAAACAAGAGCTATTTCCCTGAAATATTCCCTTTAAGACCCGCGTCATTTGTCCGATGTTTGTTTTGGATGCTTATTTCCGGCCATCTCTCGGTCTATTTAATGACCGGAGGTAAAATATAGAAGGCACTTACAGGCGGCATTGAAGAATTGGGTGAATGATTTGGCAACAAGCAATTTTTCAGAGATGGTAGGGTAATGTGTCAGTTTGGCTATTTGTTTCGAGCTTTAAGTTTCAGGTTGAATTCCATGAGCATTTGGACAACGGAAATTTTCGTTTTTAATGGAGTACATTTTTGCAATTTGAATATGTTACTTGATTTTTCTTACTTTTGGCGTGTTTAAAAGTGTAGAGTACTCTTTTCTTCACTTATCTCCTGTATGTGGCAGGATAAGCACTCTGTCCCATCGTCATCTAACTCTACCCCATCGTCAATATTTTCCACTTACAATCATTTTAATGTGACACATTGCGGCAATTCACAATTGCCCTATAACAGTTCTGATAAATAATTTATTCTACAGTAGTTTCTACGCTTTACATTACTTCAACTACTTAGCTAGCATGAAAACTTTGTCAAAGTCCTATCCAATGTAACTATTACTTGTCGTTTCCTTTATGATATGACTCCGATATTATTTAACTCGTATGTCTACTTTTGTGTTTCATTCTATGTGTATGCTTTAAGATTAATTAGAAGGCCATATATGATATGTATGATTTTTTTTAGCTTCACTTTGTATCCCGCATAGAGCAGGGTAGGCTGAGGAAATCTGAGAACCTAGTGTTAAGACACTCCGTTCCCAACTTTCCGCCGAATTTAGGCATCGTGTGCTGTGAGATATGTATGATAACAATGATAATATGACTAAACGATGGTTGTGTATTCGATTCCCAGTTAATTCTCTTATATTTGTCCTAATTTTTAGCCGATTTAAAAAAGAAAGTTCTCAATTCGATTGTATTTTTTTAGAGTGCTACCGCATAACTTTTTATTGGGTAAGCCAATTTTGATAATTATTTTTTTATATGATAGCTAATGCTTATAATGTTGTTCCATTTAAATTTAATTGAAATCAAACGAGTGTTTTTTGAGTTATTTGTAATAATTTTACTTTTTAATGTAATTAGTATGTTAAAAAATATTTCATTGATCATACAAATCCAAAAATTGGAATTTCTATAAATATATATAACTATAAAAATACTAATTCATATCATTTTCTTCATATAACATTGAAATCTAAATCTTATACCAAGCACATTTTATACAAAACGTAATAAAATATACGAGAATATATATTTTTGAAAAGATATTCTTTAACCCTTGTTATCATATATCTGAATTAAAGTTGTGAAGAAGACATTTTAGACATATTTTTATTAGATTTACATATCCATCTATCATTTAGGTAACTTCGTATATGAGGTCGAACTTCAAAGGAAGTTGTAGGTATTATAAGCATATATCATTCGCTAGTCTATATATAATATGATTATTATTTTATGGAAGAAATTGGATGATTCTATGTTGACTATTATTGGATTGTAGAAGCATTTTGGGTTATTAATAAATATATGTGACGCCTGTCGTGATGCAGAATCACAAGCGTACGACTGTCAACACGACAGGTTGTGTGTTCGATTCCCACTCCAGAATATGAAAATATTAGATATTTATAATAATTAATATTTAGTATTTTCATTTCCTCGCTCTGGTAAAAAGGCAAAGCACGGCGTGGATTTCCGCCACTCAGCAAGCAATGCCTCAATTCGGCGGAAAATGGGAAACAGTTTTCTGGTTTCCTCTTCCCACCCTGCTATGTGCAGGACACAGCGAGAAACTATACGAGTATTACTAATTCTTTCGTTACTCATTGAGCGATTGAGAAACAAATCACATCCAAATTGTAGAGATACACTACTATAGGATTTCTGGATTTTCTTACGGTATTTGGAAACGAGATTTTACGTTTTACAGTTGAAACTACGGTAGACACGGTATGGTAGACGAAAACATATGACAGGACCACGAAAACAAAGGGGAAAACAATTATAATTTTTGTATTCTGATCTTTGTTCAACGCTCCTAATAAAGTGTCGCCGCTAATTGCATCTCATTGAGTTAAGACACTCTGCCCTCCATTATTGAGCAATAGAACCCAATGCCACGTTTTATCTTATGATACCTAGGAAATAAAAAAAAAACCAATATGATAATTTCTCCGAGTCGGGATCGTACCCACAATGTTCGCGTTTAGTCACACCACTGCGCTCTAATAGCGTACTTCAATTTCTTATTACATATATTGTTTTATTCAAAGAAAAATATTCCACGATACATTTAAGTAAATCTTCGCATTTTGTCCCTTTCGCCATAAAATCGTATAAGCTTGCGTTTTTCTCAAAAGAATTGCTGAATAGAGTGAAAAGTAGAGCAAAGTAGCGTGGTATATAATGTAATTCGGTATATTTTACCTTGACTTTGCGACTGTGTGACAGAAATGTATTATAGAAATTCTACTGAGGTCACAGGATCAGTTCTGTGCGAGGGTTTTTAAATATTACACTAACAAAGTTTCGCTTCCATAACAAAACTTATTGGTTTTCTAATTATTTTATAGTAAGAAGTCTTGCCATTTAGGTTTCAACATATCTATATGTATAACAATGCGGTACTGATAGACAGAGGCGTACAGGCGAAACTACTGGCCGTAGGTTTGTAGAGTATAGGGGAGCAAAACAGGGCTAATCGAAATTCCTAGGTAATAACGAAATTTAAATTTTAAAAATCCACGATAACGAAGTTGCGGCAAACAGTTATTTACATATATTATAGTAGAGTTTCATTTAGATTCGTTTAGCAGTTTTTGCGGGTAAAAGTAACAAACATCTATCCATTCAATGTCACAACTTTTTGTATATATAATATTAATAAGAAGTAAGATTCAAATTATTCAGTTTTAAATACATTACTCCGAACTTATTAAACATCTTTCTCTTCAATGCCTCAAAAATGTACATTTTTAGCGGCTTTACGCTTTATTCCGCATAATAGGGTAGGTAGAGAGAACCTAGTATCAAGTTACTCTGTCAGCCGCTTACAATTCTAGACGTTACGTGCTAAAACCGGAACTAAACGCCGCGTTTAATCTAGAGAATAAATTTAATTAACAAAACCTATATAAAATATACGTCTATATATATAAACGTCAGCAATAAAGCCAACAAAGTAATAGTCCTTAGTACTGTTATATAAGCATCGTATTTTACGCTCGCATACAGTGAAGCTAACAAATCGGCAATATATTTACGTGAGAATATATTCTATTTCACTCAACGCTTCAGATTTATTTAAATCAAACCAAAGGAATTACAAATTGATCACTTTCAGTTTAGTTATTGGAAACCATTAAATGTCGAAGTTTGGAAATGTTTTCATTATATCCTTGTTTTTGGTTGTTTCAAATAAATACTATAAAATAAAGTTATTGTAGCTCAGTGGGATACGATTGTATGTAAGCGTGAATGGTTATGAGTTCAATTACCCACTTGGGGTAACAATCATATATAAATTATTTTTATTAAAACACCTTGGTAACGAAATGTACAGGGGGTGAAAATCTTATTTTAAATGCGTTTGGTTTTGAGTTATATTCTTATTAGGGATAGATGGATATTTATTATTCTTTTACGTAAAAATTACTGAACGAAATTAAATATAATTTAACAATAATATAGCTTATACACCATAAGAATACATAGAAAACATATGTAATTTGACCCTAAGTAGTTTTGAATATGTTTTTTATTTTGATATCTCGTATCTCGTTATACAAAGATCGGCATTAAGTTCAGTCACTAACGCACACGTCGTTTCTGAAGTGGAAAGTCTAAAACGAAGCAACTTAATATTAGATCTTCATTATCTATCAAATAAACAAAGAATATAGCTTATTATTTCATGGAATCCATGGATTCACCGTGCCCATTGCATTGCTGAAAGAGGAGTTTAGGGAGTGCCTGGGACTTAACGACCTAAGTGTAGGTTTAAGGGGCCCCTTTAAAATGCACATTAACGTTCACTACTAAAGATTTAAGATTATTAAAGATTTTTTTTTAATTTGGCCATAATGTAACAATAAGTATCTAGTTATACATGTGTTTGAATACATCTTTGCTAACATTATGAAAACAATATCGTGTCATATATAGTAAGTATCATTATAACGTAGTACTGATAACGTTTGTAAACATGGATTATTGTTTGGAACGTTTGACGCAAGTTAATGTCGAAGTTAAATTGTATTGCTGTTGGTCTGAGAAGCTGCGATACTGAGTCTGATTAATTTTGATATGAATTTATGAGAAATGTGTCTTGGTTAAAATTGATATGAAGAATTTTAAATATATAAGAATAGATAGGTATACATAAATAAATATAAACTTTTTTTTAGCTTCACGCTGTACACCGCACGTAGCGGGGTAGGCAGAGGAAACCTAAAAACCTAGTGTTAAGACACTCCGTTCTCTTAAGATTTCTGTTCCCCACGAAATAAATTTTAGGTAGATATATGTTTTCTTTTTTCTGCTCATCATAGCAGAGTATTATGAAAAAAGATTCATTCATCGTTTTTTGCCTGAATTCATGATATTTACTTACTTATTACTTATTGAGTTGCGGAACTCAACGCCGCGCTTTGGCGCACCATAGCGGTACAACGAAAATAATTTTAATATAACTTTACACGGAGTGGAAATCGAACCCAAAACCAGTTTTTATAGTCCAAATAATTTCAGTGCACCACGATGGTTTGATAAATCTATATATATATATATATATATGCTAAGAGCATAGTAATGTTTTTAATTATAATTTTACTACAAATAGAAAATTAACTTTAAAAATACTTTTAACGGACGATCAAATAATTACCACTGTCCATACAACGTTTAATTTGCATCGTCAATTCATTAATTGTGTTTATTTTGTTTAAGTTTATACAAGAATATAACATATTATACATATGTATTTTACTGGTAACACAAAATCAGGTGACGATAATCAATTTCATTTATAGTTTGGTTTGATATAATTGGCCTTAATTACTGATATTAACGATTATACAGGCAATTATATTAAATATTATTTGCGAAGGAGTAAATTTTACATACATACATAGCATAGTTATTACGTGTATCCCGCATATAAAGTAGAGCAGAGGGAAGTAGTGTTGTCACTGCGTTCCCAATTTGAGTGAAAAGCAGCGGGACGGTTTGACACTAGGTCTTCTGACAACACTGCAATGCGTGATATAAGGATGATGAGTTTTCTTTGCCTGTCGTGCGCAGATACACAAGCGCAAGGACTGTGTTAACGATAAGTTTTGGGATTCATTCCCACTCCAGGAAATGGACATTTCTGGGTTTGATAACAAGGCAGAGCGCGGCGCTGAGTTCCGCCACCAGCACGCAATGCCCTGATCTGGCGGAAAGTAGGAACGGAGTGTCTTAACACTAGGTTTTCCTGCCTTCCCTCTATATGCGATACAGCGTGAAAGCCATGTAATACGTATGTATAAGCTTTTTCTTTTAGCTTCACGCTGTATCCTGCACATAGCAGGGTAGGCAGTTGAACCAGAGAACATAGTGTTAGGACACGTGATGATGCTTTTTTCATAATTACTACCCTGATTAGAGATCCAACAATCGGCATCTACTTCACAGCGTCATGATATTTCTTACTATTTTATATATAAATACGTTACAGTACTGTATCCATTCATTATTGTACACAAATAATATCTCCAACGCGGCAACTTGATGTATGCAGTACAACTTGGTAATGTTTAGCAATATATTGCATACAAAAATATGAGGCGCTATTACTTTTCACGTAAAATATTGTTCATTTTTAGTGTCAGACTAAGTTTTTAAATGAAACTTTTTGTTGTTTATTTAAATTTTTTGAGGATTTTATCTTTAAGTTTTGTCGAAGAAAAATTCTGTGCGATAATATATCTATTATAATATACGAGTAAGTTAGTTTTCTTTTCACGTATAGTTGTAAGAATAACTACAATTTAAAAAAAAATATTAAATTATATTTAGTATTTTCATTCCTTCGCTACAGTAACAAGGTGAAACGTGGCGTTGAATTCCGCCACTTAGCACGCAATGCTTCAATTCGGCGGAAAGTGGGGAATGGAAATTTTAAAAGAGAACGGAGTGTCTTAACACTAGGTTCTCTGGTTCTCTCGGCCTATCCTGCTATGTACGGGATGCAGCGTGAAGTTGAAAAGAAGAATAAATTCCTAGTTATCCATGGATTCACTGTGCAGGTGCCCATTGCGTTACAGAGAGAGGAGTTTGGAGAGTGCCTGGGACTTACGAACCAAGTGTAGGTTTAAGGGGCCCCTTTAAAAAGCACAATTAACGTTCACCTTCTCTATGTACACTCCTCTTTCTACCCAACAGAACACAAAATACGATTTCCTTCGGGCATAATTGTATGAAATGTTTAAATATCAAAATAATTTAAGAAGACGTTTGTAAATAAAGTATTCAGTGACCATTTCCATTATTTTCTATAAGTAAATTAAAATATACAATTTTAATAAAACCAAAGCTTAGTAAAACTCTAAATAATTAACAAAAAATTTAGTAAAGCTACCTAGAATATTAATATACAATTTTCTCATCAAATATGTGAAACTTTTCTGCTTACCTTTAATCTAGGTTATACGTTATTTCAATTTACGATCAAAACATGTTTTAAAATTATGTGAATTACTTATGAGGTAAGCTTTTATAAACATATTATCTAAGATTAAAGAGTTTAATTTTGAAAATCATTAAGTCTTAGCGAAACAGGGACCGGTCGCTAATTTAAGTAATAAATTTCAAAGCTTGTAGTGTGTATACTTATTAACCGAAATCAGAAAGGAGGTTATTAATTTGACTGTATTTTTTAGATGTGCCAATTTTGATTATTTTTTTCTTTATATGATAGCTAGTATTTCTGATATGGTTGCATTTAAATTTAGTTAAGATTTGTATAGTAGTTTTTGAGTTATTCGTAATAATTTTATTATTTATTGCATTAATTTTTAATACGGTTTTCTTTGTTGTAAAAATTTTAAATATTTTGGGTAAAAAGAATATAATTATGTAAAGTGAATTGATATAACATGTATGCATTATTAGTGAAATCTTTTCGTATTTGGTTAGGTAAAGAGTGGGGTTGAACAGCGGAGAGAAGATAATGCGCATTTTAAAGGGCCCCTTTGGACTTAGGTCATAAGCCCCAGGTACTACTCCAAGAACACTGAACTGAACACGATGGGGACGATGGATCTTCACAGTGAATCCATGAGATATTAAGGAGTTTCTTGTTATAATGCTTTTAACTAAAAAAATAATGGTTTAAAGTAATTTCTCGTCATACTTTTGGTAGTACACAAAGCTATGCAAATTATCTATTTATTTTATGGAAGGTAAGGTAATGAAAAAAAAATGAATACGTTATGAAAAGCATTAATAATAACGAAATAATTTTAGTTACTCTTAAATCTAATTCTAGTCGAATCTATCTATGAATATCACATTACATTTTATATCTACCTTTAAAAAGTACATTTCCAAATAGATATACATATTTTAAGCTTTTAAAAATGTTCCCTATTTTTGCAAGAACAATTTATACTGAAAATTAGTGCATGTAAAGTATTCAGAAATATGTTCGAAGCGGAGGAAATATTTTACGCTATACAACTCTAGTAAGGAATTGCAATCGCGTATTTGATAGCGTCACCAGCTTGCTTGAAATATTATACACCTACAGCCTATTTATTTGCATTTTTGATATAGTGAAGGCTTTTTGTGATGCATTTGAAGCTTGGGAGTGCAGGTTCGAATATAATAGAAGTAAAAACTAGTATTGAGAATTATACTGTAAGAGGAACATAGTTCTTTTTTCTTTTTTTTTTAACTTCACGCTGTATCCCGCATATAGCGGGGTAGGCAGAGGGAACCAGAGAACCTAGTGTTAAGACACGCCATTCTCTTTCAACATTTCCGTTCCCCACTTTCCGCCAAATTCAGGCATTGCGTGTTGAGTGGCGGAACTCAACGCTGCGCTTTGCCTTGTTACCAAACCCAGGAAATGAGAATACTAACATATCCTGGAGTGGGAATCGAACCCACAACCTGTCGCGTTTACAGTCGCACGCTTGTTCGTCTGCGCCACGACTGGCAAAATTAAACTTACTTCGAGTCGTTACGTCAATATAATCTTGTCTTGTCGATACAAAATGTTAGTAAATTGTTTCTACTTCCGTTTAACCTTAGGCAAGTTCAGTCCGCTTCATTATTCTGCAATATTGAATTACTGGTTTCGTAACAATAAACCATGAAGTTATAGTTCGTTTAGTACATTATGGGGTTTCGAGTGGTCATTGTTTGAGGAAATCACGTAAATACTTGTAAATTCGATATTTACTTATAACGAGCGAGATTTGTTATCTTAATAACTTGAAAAATATTTTCCTTCATTTTCTCATCTCCTATCGGTTTGTAATTACCTTTTTAACTTCCAGTAATTTACAGTGTAAATGAAGGAAGGTTACACTCTTCTCTATTCCACTCTACGTCACCTTAGAATAGCAAAACCTATTGATGCATTTTGTATAACCAGATCTAGGGAACATTTATAATTTGATCACATTCGTTGCTAAGAAATATTTAGCCGTTACTTAGTATTGCAAGCCGTAACTTGAAATCTATATATAAATACGTGGAGCAAAAACTTTCTATCCCTTTTTACGAAAATTACGCGGACGGAGGAGCATGAAATTTGGCACACTTATAGTTTATATAGAAAAGGAATACAGAATGATAATATGTTTTTTTTTATAAATTATACATACTACCATGGTTTTACATCCATGTTTATATAAAGTAACATATACATTGCTAAAGACAACGTGTTGTTAACCCGTCAACTGGGACACTAATAAAAATAATAAGGAAAGAAGGGTACAGTTCGAGTTTCTGTATATCTCTATCTACATTCTACTTACTATTAAGTTTAATATTTATTAATTTATTACAAATAATATTGAAAATTATAATAATTATTCAAAGAGTCAAAAGTGACTGACAATCAAATTTAGCTAGCAACTACTTCAAAGCGGTAAAATTCGTTATTATATTTAGAACATCACAAATATAGGTATCATTAAATAAAGTTTATGTTACTAAGTTCTTAATTTGCGATTTATTACACGTTTACAAACCTTTGTCTGGTAAAGCTCTTTAATAAGATATTAAAGCAATATCTTTTTAATCGATATCAAAAAAGACTAGTTCGTTTCTGTGTGTCACCACATAACTTTTTACTGGGTGCACCATTTTTTATGATTTTTATTTGAAACTATAGTTAATACTTTTGATGTAGTCCATTTAAATTCGTTAATACTCGACGAGTAGTTTTTCAGTTATTCGTAATCATTCATCATTCGGAAATCATCAATTATATATAAGTTTAAAAACTGAATTAGATATATATATATATATACACTACATATATACGCATTACTTACTGAGTGATTGAAAGACAATATATGAGCAAAATTACCGGCCCTATAAAGCTGAAATTTTACATGAAGGCTCTTTGGAAAGTGTAGAAGAGTAACCCGCATATAGCAGGGTAGGCAGAGGGAACCAGAGAACCTAGTGTCAAGACATTCCATTCTCTTTCAACAATTCCGTTCCCTACTTTCCACCGAATTGAGGCATTGCGTGTATGTGCTAAGCTAAGATAAGAAAGATTTCTCAAAATACTTATAAGACACAGATTTATAAAATTATAAAAGGTGAATAGTCATAATAACTATCAAAACAATACTAACAAAAATAAATATAATAGAAAATGTTTTTACCTACATTTAAACGCCTACATCCGACCGAAAATTACATTAAATATATCTTAACAAGTAAGTAAAACGTATTAGAATTTAATTCCGCTACGTGTTCATTTCATAAATATATTGCTTATATCGAAAAAAGGGGTGCACCAAGTACACTGCCAAGTAGGGCACGCTTTATGCCAAGAGACATATGATATTTTATATGTTACAATAGGCATGAATAAACTTTTAAAAATATAATTATGTAATAAAAATTTAATAACATGTGATGACTTTATATGGATATGTAATGTTACATTTTTTTCTTTCAGTGGACTGAAAAGAGATCCGTAAGAAAAATAAAACCTTAATATTTTTTTTTTAGCAGCTTCACGCTTTATCCCGTGTAACAGGATAGTCCGTAGAAAAGTAGTGTCAACATAATCCGTCGTTTTCTTATCAGAGAATTAAAAATCATAACCTCGAGTGGGAATCGAACCCACAATCGTGTTTTTTTTCTTTTATTGACAAAGGATGGCAAACGAGCAGAAGGATCACCTGACATTAAGTGGTTACCTTCGCCCATGGACATCTACAACACCGGAGGAATTGAAAATATGTTGCTGACATAGTGTTCAGATGGGAGGGGGAGGAAATAATATAGAGTCATCAACGAAACCTATGACTCGATTACAAAATTTTCTCTTCATTTCTAGAAAATGCAGATGAGTCATCACTTAGAAACACTATTTTTGATACATATATTTTTTGTTTGATAAATAACAACTAAGTGGTTGCGATAATTTAACTTTTAAGTTATAAGGCTACAAACCTAATTTCCGACGTAAAGAAGTTTATGTGACTTTCGTTTCCCCTTGATTTATTACTTTTGGAAGATGAAATATCATTAATTTTGGGTAAACGATTACAGGAATTTTAGTATTTAATACCAATATCAATATCAAATTTATTATTGTATTGTATTTCAATTTATTACTTGTATCCTCACTCATTGTTTTTATATTCCGGCGTAGATAATAGGAATACATTATGAAGATATATACTATTTATTGAAGACCATCATGGCATAGTGAGACCAGCGTCTAATTGTAAACACAATTGGTCATAGGTTTGATTCCCAATCGGGGTAATGATTATATTTAAAATATTTTCATTTTTGCTGTCAATTGGTCACTCAACAAGTAATGTTGCAGCGGCGGGTTGAAATTGGAGAAGAGAATGTCTTGGCATTTGTTTCTCTCTGAATTCCCTACTATAATGGGAGGAAACGTCATGGTGACATAATAAAAATATATCTTTACTTTATTATTATATTATTAGACTTTTTGGTGCTTTTTTATTAAAAATACATATATTGTTTTTTTTTTATTTCCTGGGTTTGGTAACATGACAAAGTGCGGCATTGAGTTCCGTCACTCAGAACGCAATGCCTCGATTCGGCGGAAAGTGGGGAACGGAGTGTCTTAACACTAGGTTACCTCTGCTTACCCTGCTATATGCGGGATACAGCGTGAAGCTATGTATGTAAGAATATAGATCTGACTTGATTACACATGACTCCTATAAAATACATTAATATTTTAAAAAAGCAGATTTACGTTTTATTCCGCATAGCTCTCAGAGAAAACCTAGAGTCGAAACGCCGGTAGACACATGCCGCTCGAATTTAAAATATTGCGTGTTAAGTGGCAGAACTCAACATCGCGCTTTGTCTTACCAGAACGATAAAATGAAATTAATTTAAATATAATCTTCGTACACCGTGGGAATCGAACCGACAACCAATCATATTTATAGTCAGATATTGTCCCACTGCGCCACGATAGCTTCATATAATCTTAGTTAACCATAAAAACCTAAACCGGAAAAAACAAAAAGAACAAGTAAAACGAAAGCATTTAAAACAATGTCTTCATTAAAATTATCTCAAAATTTACTTACAGTCGTAAACAAAAATCACATTTTCTCTCCAATTTAAAATAGAACATCAGATCTTGAAATATTCAAAGTGACTTAATTGCTCTTTGGGCCGAGGTCGTGTAAAAATAAGACAATGCTTTCTCAACAAACAAACTGGATGCCTTCTATTGTGGCAAACAAATACTTTACTTGGTAACACAGAAACAACGTCAAAATGATATTTTTCTTAAAAAACGTCGGAGTCCAAGACTATTTTGCCTTGCGTTAAATAAGATGTATTTAGTTTATCTTTATGATGATTTTTTTTATGAAGGGTTAGTTAAAATCACTTCCGTTTGTACTGAAACATGAAATTTTAAATTAACAATTACAAGAGTACTACTAAACCATAAATATTAAAGATTGTAGGACAGATAAGTGTTTCAAAAAAAAAATTTTGCAAATACTTATTAAACCGAAGATTTAGATAAAACTTTGCATTGACTAGAAACATACAGGGAGAATAACATATAAAAATCGGCTTTTTACCACTTTGTCACAAAGATGGAGTAAGACAGGAGGATAGTACCTAGTATAAACCACTCGGTTGCTGCCTTACCCGTGATCCTAGCTATCAGTGGCGAGGAGATTTGAAATTTTTAGTTGGACTAGCAGGTAAGATTTAGAGAAGCCGACATATATTTAGGAAGTCGTTACATATATTTAGGGAAGCCGGTAATCTTTAAAACTGGTATATTTAAGGAAGCCGGTATAGGATGTGAAGGTATTTAGTAATTTCATATCAAATTTCGGTGATGACTTTTTATTTTTTGGGGTTTTTAAAATGTCTCATAGTTGTATTTACTAAAAAATTAATTAAGCCGGTGGGAAGAACCGTGTTGTATGACCTCAGCTTTTCTGCTGAAATTGCGTGTGGTATAGCTAAATTATTAAGATTCTTTATACATTTGGGCATGGGAGTATCAACAATAAGTATCTACTATTACAATAAAAATGTACTGTAATTACTGTTCGATTACAAATTACAATAGCTCTGTACTCAGAAATTTTGGGATTATTGTACAATATTATCTTTCCTTTAAGCATCCATGTTTGCTTTGAACCACATAATGTTTTCTCGTAAAGCAATATTGCCTGAATACATTTGCACTGCCAATATTAAAGCCCATTTTACCACATAGAGTGAAATTAAAAACATATTTGAAGAAAACACAGTATTAATAACTTGCCTTTTGTGTTCTATATAAAAGCCAAATCAGTGGAAGAAGAATGCTTCCCAAAGTATACGAAAAATGTAAGTATTGTTACAATTTTGTTCTTAAAAATTTTAAAGAACGCATTCGATGCTTTATACGGAGCCGGATTTGAACAAAAAATGTGAAACAAAAGGAAATGAGTATGTGTAATTTTTGCTGCGAGATAATTAAAAGAGAATAATAAACCAAGAATATTAGCATGAAACGGTAATTAAGCCGAAATTTCACTCGGAAATCAGTACTAAAAGCCTATACGCTGGTAAGGATGCCCTAAATAGGTCGAGAAATGAATTTTATATACTTACGTTCCAATATGGTTGTTCGTAGAAGAGAAATATACAAGTATAAGACAAAGAGATGTTATTGTTAATATATTTTATATAAGACTTTCTAAAAAAACCACAATGAAAGTACTTAATCAGTATATTTCAGAATATTCCATATCTTTCATGACTATATAGTACGTAATAAATAATTAGTTAGAATTTTTAGTAATAAAAAAAATTAAACATAGCAACTTTTATTTTTGTCTGTCGTTGTATTGTTTTTAGTATGATGTTAAAAGAGGGATTAGGGTGCGGACAAAGCGTAATATTAAAAATTCCATTAAATCGCAAGTCCCAAGGACTTGTTTCTCTCCTTGCAACGCGACACGCCAACAGTCGCACTGTGGATCCCAGAAATGCTGAGATATTTCTTTTCATATACTAAAAATTACATACTGAAATTAATACAATTAAGATTTAACAAAAGGAAAACCTACTTCAACTAAATTGCATAGAAAGTAACATAATTACGAATAACTCAAAAACGACTCGCCAAATCTTAACTAAATTTAAATTTTATCACATTGAAACACTAGCTATCATATCAAAAAAGAATAATCAAAATTGGTTCACCCAATAAACAATTATGCGGTACATAATAAAATAATCGAGGTTGAATTGAGAACATCCTCGTTTTTTGAAGTCGGAAATGTCCACAATAAATGACAGCATGTCCTGAGGTAACAAATAAGTGTTTGTAAACTGACAACGAAAACCAGCCAATTACGCAATTCGCCCGAGGTTAACGTGTCATTTACAGTAATCATTACCTACTCTACTCTATACTATTTACTCAATGTAAATAAGATTTTAACAGAAAAAGAAACTTGATTCAAAATATAATTATCACTAATAACTCAAAAACTACTTAATATAAAAGGTGTTCCCATTCCATTTCATTATATTTAATCAGTAGAACTAGCTATCACATAAAAATACATACACACATAGCTTCACGCTGTATCCCGCATATAAAACTATCTCCTTTTACGAAATATCAAGACAGTTAAAGCAAAACAACAATCAATTATTATTTTTTTTTTTTTTTGACACTCCCACATTCTACCTGATGTGCCCCCGCGATTTGATACGGGCGACACAACTGTTTGTCATATTTAGTTGTGTAAATTTAATACAGTTATATTTTTTGTATCAATTTATATAATTTTACGTATTAGATATATTACTACTTAGTTAAAATGAGATTTACGTCGATTTGTAGGTTTTACAATTTTGAGGATTATAATTTTTTATATGGATTCGATTATTTATATATAATTATTTATATAACATTTATCAAAATTTTTAAAATATTTTCAAATTTAGTTTCATATTACGTCCTTGTTAAAGTCTTTAAGATTGCTAAAGATGTGGTTGATTAATTTGATGAATGATTTTAGACATATATCATTATTAATTAAGTTGACGATATCAAATGGCGCGACTATATCATTAAAATTGCAAGTTATTGTATGTTCAAGTCTTTGTATGCTATATTTGGGGCAATCCTGTATTAGGTGATTCACAGTTTGAATATTATTATTACCACAGGGACAAACATTATTGGTTTTAATTTTGAATCTGTGCAGATACTCTAAATGGAAACCATGGCCCGTTAAGTATTGATTTAAGTTGAATAATGTTATTGATAACAATCAATTAATACACGAAAATCTATCTCAATCACAAAATCAGAACAGAACAGTAAACAACAACCCCGATAAGTACTTATAATTTATTTGACTTACCTTGAATTAATAGTAATAATTCATTTAGCTTGACTTGTGCTTCTGATATCCCACCCTTTGTATACGAGTACTACTTACTTAAGATGATTTGTAGGTGCAACCTAATGCTTCCTTCTGATAACTCGACTTACAAGGGAAAATAGACTCAACATCTATTAAAATTTGGTTTGTTTTTGAAAATTTTGGTGAAAATAGATTATTTATAAGATTTTAAGTTAATACCTTAAGGATAAATATGTTATGATTATGTCTTTTTGATTTAGGGACGAAAGGTGGAGTGTTTTTTTTATTATGATTAATATATGTAATAAGGCAAAGCGCGGCGTTGAGTTCCGCCACTCAACACGCAATGCCTCAATTTGGCGGAAAGTGGGGAACGGAAATGTTGGAAGAGAATGGAGTGTCTTAACACTAGATTCCCTGGTTCCCTCAGCGTGAAGTTCAAAAAATATATATATGTTACATTGGGATTTGTAATTTCGTTTAGCAGTGAGTCATCGATAAAGTATAAACAAATTTAAAGTTTATATATTGATTTAGTACTAAAGGGACATGTTCTATATTTTATTATTGTATTTTTCAATAACCAATAAGAAATAAATAAAATCTCTTATTTATTAGCTTCCCTACATATATATATATTAATGGGTTACGCAGAGAAAACCTAAGGGCTCGAATTAAGACACTCCGTTTTTTGGTTAACAGCATAATAACAGAGCATACACTATTCTGTCTGTCTATCCTGCAAATATACATAACTTACTGATATAGATGCTTAAATATCAGTAATAAATTCAAGACCCTGATAGTGCGGTTAGACACCGTGAGCGACAACGAAGTGTATTTTATATACAGATGGCATGAGTTCGATTTTCACCCAGGAGAATCCTTATACTTAAATAATTTTCATGTTGGAGACGTTGATCCATTCTGGTAAGACAAAGTGCCGGTGCTAAAGTTCCACCACTTGAAACGCAATGTCTCGAATTCAGATATAAAGCGGAGAGAAGACTGTCTTGACACTAGGTTCTCTCTAACTACTCTACTATGCGTATAACGCATCGTGAATTTTGTATTATATTTTTTCTTTTTTTTTTTGGTTTAAGCTGTATCCCGCATATAACAAAGTAGGCAGAGGGAACCTGAAAACCTGGTGTTAAGACACTCCGTTCTCTTTCCATTCCCCAATTTCTGCCGGATTTTCAGGGATTGTGTGCAGAGTGGAGAAGCTCTACGCCACACTTCGCTTTGTTATCAGACCAAGCAATTGAAAAATTCCATTTTCTGGAATGGGGATCGAACCCACAACCTGTCGCGTTTACAATCACACACTTTAACCTGTGCGCCAAATATACATATGTATATATATATATA
>JAKGSA010000609.1:25489-52957 GCA_033558755.1 Philaethria dido
TTATGTTTAAGCTATATATATATATATATATAGCTTAAACATAACAGTTAATTACATCTTTTTGTACATAATAGTGTAAAGTAGGATATACGAGAAGAAAAAAATCTATAAAAGTAACACAACTTTGGATATTTGCCAAGAGTTTTTCTTTTTATTGCCATCGCCTGATATTTTTGACTTGAGAGCTCATGGCAAATACGAAATGCTTTATGAAATGGCGAATTATGAAACAGAACAATACCAGGGCGGTACTGAGGTGCTTTTTGCTTTAACTTTCCTATGGAGAATAATTAACAAGATTTCTTTTGTAATATTAATTGTTTGATTTAATTGAACTAAAATATGGATACGGTCAAGGTTTTATACAACAGTGACTTTATTACATAATATGTAAGTTGAGTTACTTACTACATAATAGTTTACTGGAGTTACTTACTACTAAATAATATTTACTTAATCAATTTAACATATACCTAACGCCTGACGTGGCGCAGAGGCACAAGCATGCAACTGTAAACGCGTTGGGGTTCGATTCCCGCTCCAGGAAATGTAAATGCTTGGTTTCATTTCCTGGGTTTGGTAACAAGGCAAAGCGCACCGTAAAGTTTCGCCAATCAGCACGCAATACCTCAATTCGGCGGAAAGCGAGGAACGGAGTGTCTTAACACTAGGTTCTCAGGTTCCCTCTGCCTACCCTTCCATATGTGTTGTATTCCATATGTTTCCTGTAAAAAAAATATACCTAAGGCTTTTTATTTAACACATTCGTTGAAATAAATTAATTTTTTTCTTCTATTATTATTTTTATCTACTAACTTTTTTATTTCTTTTGATGAAATAAGGTCTTTTTTTCTTAAATATAAGCATTAGTGACCATTAATGCCAGTAATTATAAAAAGCTCAGGATTATGTTTCTTTGATTTAACTGAAATAAAAACGGTCAAGGTTTTATGCAATAGAATGACTTTATGAAGCACTGCTTTGTGAAGATTAAATAATATATCAGTTACAAATATAATGTATACTAGTTTATTTGAGTTATTTTTTTTTATGGATAACGGATAGCAAACGAGCAGAAGGACCACCTGATGGTAAGTGGTTACCTTCGCTCATAAACATCTACAACACCAGAGATGTTGTAGACGCGTTGCCAACCTAGATGATACAAATGAAAGGGGACAATGTAGTAGTCCGCTATCGGAACCACCACATTTTGGGGAAAAGATGGGAGGGAAAGGGGAAAAATTAAATACTCAATAAGAATTTATAACCAACTTAACTTAACCTGAGGTAAACCTTACACACATTCGTCAAAATAACATTTTATTTTTTGTTTTATTATTAAATGTTTTTGCCAACTTTTTGGTTCTTTTTGGTGAAATTAGTTTTTTTTTAAATATAAGCAAGTGACTCAGTACTGTGGTTTCTATTGAGTTTGTATTAATTGTATGTGTACACGGTAACGTTGTTCAAATTTAGCAATGCTGAAACTACTGTAGGTTCCTTGAGGATTGTAGGACACTCGTTTTGCGAATATTTGTCAATGTCCCTACGGGAGTTAGAGGAAACGAAATTTTATATTTAATACCTAAAACTACAGATGAAACGGGAAAAAACTCCTTAGCATTTCTTAAATTCACCATGCAGGTGCCGGGACCATCGTATTTCAGGGAGAGGAGCTTGGAGCAGTATCTAGGAGTTGCAACCCAATTGTTACCTATATTTGGGTAAGGGGTCCCTTTAAATCGCGTATTAACACTGGCTCCACGGTCCCCACCATTCTTCCTTCTTTCAAAATCCTGTTATTGACACCTTTGAAATTCTACTAGACAGTTGTAGTACTAGCAATAGATATAATGTACAAGCAAAGAAAGTTACAAGCACTAAGAAGTATAAAGATAAAAGGTACTGATAATAAACATTTTTGTATTAGAAAGGAGATCAGAGCGAATATAAAAGCAGAAATTTAATTTGTACTTAGATCAAACTAGAAAGATATCTGAGGTGCCTTATAAGAATTATATGACTTAAGTAAGCTAGCATTAAGACATCTGGTTCTCCACTTTCTGTCTGCACTTCCGCCACTTTCCGCCAAATTGAGGCATTGCGTGTTGACTGGCGGAACTCAACGCCGCGCTTTGCCTTGGTACCAAACCTAAGAAATGAAAATACTAAATTTTACATTTCCTGGAGAGGGAAACGAACGCACAACATGTCGCGTTTACACGCACGCTTGTCTCTGCGCCACGACAGTCGTCATAGAAAACATATATATCTAGTAAACAAATGATAAATCCACTTAAATATTTTTCATAAGATTTATAATTCGTACGTAAAAAATAACAAAACAAAAAACATGTATCCTCTACCCCTATTTATTAAAAATATATTTTCAAAGAACATAAAACGTTTATCTCACCTTTGCTCAATAGAAATTCTCTTTCTAAAATGTAATACAATTTCATAGTGGTATAACGGATATGATTTATAGCTATCGATTACAGAATGCAGCGAGGGTGCAAGTGTAGTGATCGACGTAATCTCTTCACTGTGTTGTATTTTGTATGCCTGTCGGTTTGCGGTAAAAGACTTTTTGCGCTTTTTTTCTATTTAGTTTCTTTTGTAAGAAAAATATATTGTTAAATAAAAAAGAATTCGTTATGGCGCAGTGGGATAGCATGTGATTGTAGACGACGGTTTTGAGTTTGATTTTCACTCTGGGGGAATGATTGTATTTTGGTTATTATTTTAATTTCCTCGTTTTAGTAAGAAAATTGTACCAGCCAATGTATAATGTCTTGAATTTTGGGCGGTGTTTAAAGAATGCAGTGTTTAGACATTAAGTTGTTTCAGATCTACTGTAAAATTGGTAAAGGGAGTCTAATATTAAGAAAAATTTCTCATTAAATGCAAAAACGGTAATATGCAATATGTATATAAAAAAGTGTAAAATTACGAATAACTCAAAAACTAGTTATCATATACAAAAGAATCATCAAAACTATTTCACCCAGCAATAAGTTATGTGGTAAAACACATTAAAACAGTCAAATTAATAACCTTCTTTATTGAAAACGGTTAAAAAGAAAATGTTAATTTAAATTATCCTATCATAAGCCATAAGCGAATTTCCCTAACACTTCTAACAACGAAGAACGAAGCTAATGTTCTCTTTTACTGAGAATGTGTAGGAAATGGAGTGGGTCACGTCTAAGCTAGGCGAGGTGTGACACAAATTCTTGAATAAAGCTAAGATTACGCTAATGTACTGTATCGTGTTTAGGTATATGGATATTTAGGTTACTTACTTTTAATAATTGTTTAATAATTTACACCTATATAGGCATAGTGGAACAACATCTATCCGTACACGCGAAGATTATGGGTTCGACCCCTATTCGGGGGAATTATTATATATGCTAAATCATGGCTACTTTACTATACATATTGTAATATTCGAGATATTTCGATGGGAAGTTAAGAAAGGAGTGTCTTAACACTACTGCTGCTTTTCTTTTCAATTTAATTATGGTGACATAGTGTCAGTGCCTAAATGTAAACGCGATCGTTATAGGTTCGATTCCCATTTGGGTGACTTATATATTTAATTTATTTTCATTTTCCTACTCTGGTAAAGTAAAGTATGGCGTTGTGTTTCGACACTCAACACAATATCTTCACTTTGGGTAGGCAGTGAAAAAAAATATTATACTTATTGTTCACTAAACTTACCAAAGTAAGCAAAAATGTAGTGACATTTCATACAACTCTACTCCATTATGAACACCAATAATTAAAAACAACCTTTTTTCAGTATTCTTTCTTTTCAGAATTTTCTCTTATTATTTACGCAATAGATCATTGCTGAAATTAGCTTACACTAAATAAAACTAACACATACAGCCTATTATATAGATATACAAGTATTTTCATTACTGACCATCCAAGGACGTGATTCAATCAAGTTGACACGTCAAATATAACGTATATAACGATTTAATGTTATCTTTTACTTGCAGACGAGAAAATGGATCACGAGCTAGTAAGATGAGGCCATCGTGGTGCAGTGGGACACTGTCCGACTGTAAACGTAGGTTGTAGGTTCGATTTTTTGTAGCAATGATGATGATATGATGATAATTTTCATTTTCCTGCTCTGGTTAGTAGAAGTTGTCCACATATAGTAGGGTAGGCAGAGTGAACCTGAGCACCTAGTGGTAAGTCACTCCGTTCCCTACTTTCCACCGAATTAAGGCATTGCGTGCTGAGTGGCGGAACTCAACGCCGCACTTTGCCTTGTTACCAAACCCAGGAAATGAAAATACTAAACTTTTACATTTCCTGGAGTGGGAACAGCCTGTGCCTGAGCCTTACGTTAAAACCTGTAGTAACTTGAATTTACACGGAAAGTGCAAAACGAAATGTCTTGACCCTATATAATATAGAAAGAAGTTAATGACTTCTCGTCATACTCCGCCATGTTTGTCGCGTTTTTTGAAACATAGGACTATATTTTTGATTTTAAATAAAATATAATACATGTTACATGAAATGTGTATAAGAAATACATATTTTATTGGCTTATTCTTATGTACAAAAAATTTATTAATTAATTTGCACTGAAGCGTTACGAAAAGGGGCATTTTTTGTTTTACAATTAATTTTCCTTTTTTATATGTTAAGCTCAAGCCAACAAGTGAATAAAGACTCAAGAAAAACATTTAAACTGGCAGTGTTTCTGGATTTTTTGGACATTTTCTACCAAGTTTTTTGATATCTTGGTAATAATTATTATCCATAAAATGGTCCTTCGAGACAAATAGGTAATTATTACTTTTGCTTATATCAATATTAAAATACTAGTTAAATTATAAAAAAATCCTATCCTACAATAGAATAAAACAAAATATTTAATGGAGTTGAACGATGCGCTATGCTTTTGTATTATACATACAAATTGTAAAGGAAAATAACTGCCTCGTCCATTTTAAAACATAGTCAAGTGGTGGCATAGATACTTTTATTGTTTACCACAGAAATGGTACCACTCAGTACACAATGTACCGACATCGTGTCTCACTGAGCTCTCTATAATCAGTTGGCTGGAATCCAGAAAAAATGTTAATTCTATACAATATCTAGCTATAAATAATATTATGGTACAATTTTTAGATGTGATTTGTGAAGTAATTGTAATTTCTGCTTATTAGTTATGTCTTGTTTAAAATTACAATTACATACATACATAGCTTCACGCTGTATCCCACATATAGCAGGGTAGGCAGAGGGAACATAGTGTTAAGACACTCCATTCCCCACTTTCCACCGAATTGAGGCATTGCGTGCTGAGTGGCGGAATTCAACACCCCGCTTTGCCTTGTTACCAAATCCAGAAAATGAAAATCTTCATTTCCTGGAGTGGGAATCGAACCCACAACCTGTCGTGTTTACAGTCGCACGCTTGTGCCTCTGCACCACGACAGGCGTTTTAAAATTAAAATTGCAGAAGCTCTTATTTTTTTTACTATGTGCATAAAAGTCCCTATTCTGATTATTTTTAGTATTGTTTACATAAATCCAATACTTAAAACCAAAGACCTATGCTTTACATATATTATACGTACAAAGGGATTTTGAAATTTATATTTTTAAAAGTAATTGTTGGGCTCAATTTCGTTTATGACGACTTCATGAGAGTAACACGTAGCATCCTGTATTTTCCTCGTTCAAGTAGAGATTTCGGAAAATCCTCTCTTAATACTCTCCTACATTCCCCTAGGAACCTACAAGCTAAATTTCATCAATCCACATCCGGCAGTTTTCATTCTCAGTAAGTAAAGATATCCTTTTATACATATTGATTTATGTATCTGGTGATAAATGATTATAACACATAAGGTATTCAGTAAAATGTGACAATTCAGTATGAGAAGAAGTTTTTGTAACATTAAGAGAATATTTTATAACATTTATGAAGAAGAATGGAAGTGGAAAATATTATTAGTTCAGAGCAAATATGAAACGATAACTTAGATAGAAACAAATCGATTTACACTTATTTTATTAACTAATTCTTGATGATTAAAAATTTTGGAATACAAATTCTTTTCCAAAGGGGGACAAGGCCTTCTTATCTTGTGTATAGTTGACACTTCGCAACTGTTTCGTATTTTGCAATATTATTTCAAACACTCAGGACATAAAAATATTCAAACACACATGAAAAAATTCAATTTCAGTATTACTTTCCATTTGTACCACGAATATGCCTGTCGTGGCGCAGAGGCATAAGCGTGCGACTGTAAACGCGACAGGTTGTGGGTTCGATTCGCACTCCAGGAAATGTAAAATTTAGTATTTTCATTTCTTGGGTTTGGTAACAAGGCAAAGCGCAATGCCTCAATTCGGCGAAAAGTGGGGAACGGAATTGTTGAAAGAGAATGGAGTGTCTTAACACTAGGTTCTCTGGTTCCCTCTGCCTACCCTGCTATATGCGAGTTACAGCGTGAAGTTAAAAAAAATGACTATAGACATAAATAAAAACATTTACTGAACTAGAAAATGATAAATTTCAAACTAAAATATAAAACACATAACCCTTCCCATTACAATCGGGTAATATCGCATAACTTATGAATAAAAGCGAACCATAAGCGTACCACATTAGTGTCGGTTTAAACTAATAGCCACATTAATAGTTCATTTGATCGAGTATTACTTTTGTTTGAACGTTTTAATTAAATCAATGTCATAATGTTATTTGATTTATGTGATGACCTGTTGGTACTTAACCACTAGGGTTGGAAGGCTTAAGGGTTGTAAGTTTGATTCTCGATTAGGTCAAATATTTTAGTTGAGCTGAGAGATTAACAAAATTTGTCTATACATTTATGATATCAGAAAAAGGCAGCTTTACGATTTTTTTATGCAAAGCATTACAGAGACACAGAGAATCCCGTATCAATTTCTGATATCTCTCCAATTCCAAGAGATTGCATGTTGAGTGGTATAACTTAACGCCGTGCTTTGTCCTACGTTTAAGAGGGAAGCAAGAAACGGCGGCACGTCTATATAAATCCATCCAAGCTATAATTATAATTTTATTAATAATTCTCGAAAGAAATTTTAGATTCTGATATTTTTAAACGTGATAAAAGTAAGCGCGAGAGGTGAAACAGCGACATTCTCTAAAACCTACAAGAAGTTCCGTCCAGAATTATTATCATTCTATTAGTAGCCGGTATTATGAAGGTGGCATTAGTAGGATCTTTCAGGTAGGGAGTGGACCTCGGACAGTGGCAACGACCGCTAATGTGCATTTTAAAGGAACCTCCTTCGACCAACTGTAGGCTTTATTTGGATAGTAAGTCACAAACACTACTCCGAGCCCCTCTCCTTGCATTAGGATGGGTAGGAAACCAGCAGTCAATCCATCCAATAACTTTTACAATATCGAATATAATTTAAATTTAAAATTATCTTGAGTCATAATAAATTTACCTACATACATACGACTGAATAAATAATTGGCTGTTTTCATATTTCGTGTATGACAAACCATGGCATAATATATTCAGAGAAAAATTTATTCATTACAGGTAAAATTTTCTTGCTGATATGATATGATAATAGCGTGTATTGTTCTCATAAAAAAATAATGAGAACCAGTCGTAAGTATGGAAATCGGGGCTTTTAATTAAGGAAAACATATTGATACAACTGTATGAAATCTGATTACGTCACATCTTGTTTGTTTTGTTACATGTTTCTTGTATTGAGGTTATTTAGCACAGTGGGGCAGCTTTTGACTGTAAACGCGATTGATTGTGGTTTCTATTACCACTTCAGGAAATGATCATTTAACTTATTATTAAGCTAGCTATATTCTATTTTTTTAATTCTAACTCCTGTTATGGTGCAGAGGCACAAGCGTGCGACTGTAAGCGCGACAGGTTGTGAGTTCGATTCCCACTCCAGGAAATGTTAAATTTAGTATTTTCATTTCTTGGGTTTGGTAACAAGGCAAAGTGCGGCATTGAGTTCCGCCACTCAACGCACAATACCTCAATTCGGCGAAAAGTGGGTAACGGAATTGTTGAAAGAGAATGAAGTGTCTTAACACTAAGTTCTCTTGATCCCCCTGCTATATGCGGGATACAGCGTAAAGTTAAAAAAAAAAACAAAAAGAAACATTCTAATATGAGGGTAGATGAAAGTAACCTAGCAAGAGTGGGATCGCCACAGTAGTTTAAAAGCCCATTCTTTAATTTTACAGTGAAACTTCATTATAATCAGTGTTCAGTGGTAGTGTGCTATATTGTAGTGATCAGTGTTGGTAGTTAATGTTTTTAGTATATAAGAGCCGCGCTATAAGTTTGTGAGAGGTCAACGTATTGAAAAGTAAAGGTATTTAGACATACGCAAATAGTATTGTATGATGTATCTCATCGTATATTAAAGTACATTTTTATTATTTAAATAGACTAAGTTAACAAATATTTCGGCAATATTTCTGGTAGGACAAATGCGGCGTTGAGTTCCACCACTTAATTTGGGTGGAAAGTCGAAAACAGACTAACTTTAAGTTCTCTTTGAGTACTCTACTATGCGGGAAAACAACATAAAGCTGTAAATGAAATATTCTAAAATTTTTATTTTTTTTTCATAAAATTTGTTCGATGGAAGTTAAAGAAATATACTTTAATAGTTCACGAGTTCAATTACCGGAAGCGTTACTTTTTATGTTAAACATGTACATTCGTAAGGATTACGTTTGGTCTTAATGCAAGGTAACATGCTTCTTACGCTGTATTCGTAGTCATGACAGATATTGTTTACTTAGGTTTATATGCAAATAATATATGAAGATAGCTAGGAAGCTACTTTAAGCTTAAAAGAGATCCTAGTCATTTTAAATTGTCAGTCTACTCAAAATAGTCTACTTAAAATAGTCGGTAAGAATTCGTATCTTGACTATTTAAGACTAATTAGGATCTCCTTTTAACGTGCAATTAATTATTATGTAACTTTATCTCTTTTTTACCGATCAATCTTTTTCGTGTATTCTGCATACAACGTGACTTTGGCGATGATTTGTGCTTAACTGTCACGTTTGTAGCCCTATAATTAAAAACTATACGGATTTCACTACCCAAATGACTTCGAAAACGCTCCATATACCACATTTTTTTGTGGTAACTATTAACATATTTATTACCTAGCGTAGAATTGAACTTACAGTCGACGTCGACGTCTTATATTAGACGTTTCCTTAATTTTAAAAGAACAGTTTTTTCATAAAAGAAAAACCACATGATAATCATAAATATGGTCAATTTTATATTTAAACTGACCGTGACCTATAACTTGTTTGAATAGACTTATAAATCCTAAAAACTCAATATGTTTTTAAATTTCGAGAAATACCCTCTTCGTGCTATCTTACACTTCCCAAGAAGTCTACATCAGCATTAAATTTCAGTTCTATAGCCAGTAGTTTTGCCTGTATGTTATCTGACAATCATTAAGTATCACAAACATTTTTTTTTCAACATCACGCTGTAACCCGCATGTAGCGGGGTAGGCAGAGTAAACCAGAGAACCTTGTGTTAAGACACTCAATTCTCTTTCAACAATTCCGTTCCCCACTTTCCGCCGAATTGAGGCATTACGTGTTGTGTGGCGAAACTTAACGCCGCTCTTTGCCTTGCTACCAAGCCCAAGAAATTAAAATACTAAATTTTACATTTCCTGGAGTAGGAATCGAACTCATAACCTGTTGCGTTTACAGTCGCACGCTTGTGCCTCTGCGCCATGACGGGCGTTTTGTATATATAAATATATAATTACTCATAAAATAACTAGCCACATTATACTGTCAATACAATGAATAGATTCCCCTTTATATTGTCACCTAGCTAATAAATGATAGGCGTAAGCCCTCCCAAAATAGTTGGGTATAACTCAAACACTAAGCACGGAGTATAGATAGAATTTCCAATAGGTACATTAATTGTCATCTTAAAGCCCACAGCTTACCCTATGTTTAAAACTAACCTATACAGAAACTGTCTCACATATTTAATAAATGACATATTTGGATAATAGTGTCCCTGTTTTGGTATTAAAATTAATTAATGTATTGGTAAAATGAAAATGTTATTAGCTAAGTTTAAAAAGGAAGAGATAATTAATTCAATTGAATTTTTATGTGGGTGAAACGATGGTAATGATTGTTATTATTATTTTTATATAATATCTAGTGCTTTTGATGTAGTCTCATTAAAGTTAAGGTATCCATTAAGTTCAGATCTGACGTGTGGTTTTTGAGTTATTCGTAATAATTGTACTAATCAGTGCATTTTCTTTGAATATGCGTTAAGTTTCGATAATTAATATACAATATAGCACAGATAGAAGAACACTGCTATGCAGGAAATAAAGTGATGGAAAGTAGAGAATGAATGATGTACCTCTAAACCACACCCCAAATTCCATACTTGCTGATCGTTCTTACTTCTGTCAAATACACTCACAGAGAAATTTTCAGCTTTTATTCTATGAGGTAAGCCTGGCGGTTTATAAGCTCTTAATCTATTAGCTATATCGTAAAGAACGAATGATAAATGAAAATTTTTACAAAAGGAAACCGAATAAAATGCACTAAAAAGCAAAATTATTACGAATAATTCAAACTACTTGTCCGATTTTAACTAAATTTATATCAGAAGCACTATCAGCTAAAAAAAATTCATCAAAACCGATTCATCCACTAAACAAATGACAAAAACTATATAACACACACAAAATATACAGTCGACGTGATAACCTATTAATGAAATCGATTAAAATAATTGTAATAATTTAATATATTCAGCTCACAATTTATGTGTCATTTGACCCATGTCTCGAGAACATAATCTCTTGTCACAAGTAAGCCATTTATTTAATTTAGGTATTGTATGCTTTTACTGGTAATATACTAACTAATACCCTGACTTTACCTATGTTTTATAGTAATTTTATAAATACTTTAATTACGATAATTAATATTTTAACATAAAAGGAAAACCGACTTCTCAATTATTATTAATGACTACTTGTCAGGTCTTAACAAAATTTAAATGGGATTACATCAGAAGAATTAACTATCATATGAAAAAAAGAATCGTCAAAATTTGTTCACACATGAAAATACAATTGAATCAAAATCAGAATATTCTTTATTCAAGTAAGCTATTACAAGCACTTTCGAATCGTCAATTTACAAAGGTGTCAGTCGTGTCAGTCCTAACGGAAGCTACCGCAGGCTTGGAAGGCAGTTCTGCTGAGAAGAGCCGGCAAGAAATTCAACAGTTGCTCTTTTCAAATAATTTTTTTACAATAAATATACAACTATGATGAGCCTCCCGGGTGAGCGGCAACAACATTTAATTCCACACATTGACATCATTATAGTATTCTTGGACAGAATATTATACTTTTTTCAAAAAAGATTTATTAACTTTTTTGACACGAAAACTAGGTGTAATTAGCTTATTTTTCCTTCTTGCATTGATATCGTGTCTGTCACAGCTCTTTAAATAATCGTGAATATTTTTGCGTACAAATAAAATTGAAATTGTATTGTAATTGTATGTAAAGAAAAATGTAATCGTACCCTTTTTCGTATGCAAATCTAAACCTACTAATATAATAAATGCGATTGTTCATGAGAATGTTTGTTATTCTTTCGCTCAAAAATTAATGGGCAGGTCTAGATGAAACTTTACAGTAATAAAGATACGACAGATATACGTCAAAATTACACATAGGCTACAATTTATAAAGGTTTCATGTGATTTGGTCATAATATATTTAACATTTAATATATTGAATTGATTAAGCTGCCTATTGTTGCTTTCTGCTTATACAATATGTATTGTTATAGATATTGTAATCCAGTAACGGTATATGTGATGCCTATGGGCTTAAATTCCATCTGAAGTAATTTTCATGATATTTTTGAAAAATGACTTTCCAAAATGGTTAATCTAAACGCAAAATTAACGATATATTTGTAAATTAGCGGAAATTTTAAAAACCCTTGATCTAAATAATATAGGAATAAAGATCTTGATGTGAGCCATTTGTTTTTTTGGCAACTGAATACTTTTTCCAGCATAGCAGGATAAGTACGGAGAATATAATGTAATGATACTGGTGCAGAGGCACAAGCGTGCGACTGTAAATACAACAGGTTGTGGATTCGATTCCCACTCCAGGAAATGTAAAATTTAGTATTTTCATTTCTTAGGTTTGGTAACAAGGCAAAGCGCGGCGTTGAGTTCCGCCACTCAACACGCAATGCCTCAATTTGGCGGAAAGTGGGGAACGGAATTGTTGAAAGAGAATGGAGTGTCTTAACATTAGGTTCTCTGGTTCCCTCTGCCTATCCTGTTATATGCGGGTTACAGCGTGAAGTTTAAAAAAAAATAGACACTCAGCTGTCTACTTTCCACCAGAAACTGAGACACTGCGTGTTGAGTGCCGTAACGCAACAATGTACAGTGACTTCCTCTGGTATGTAAAAAGCAAAGTAAAAAAAATGCCCCGAGCAGGCATCGAACTCATGATTAGTAGCCTTTAAAATTAGACGCCCCACTACATCACTTTGACCTGTATATAACTCTTAATTATGTGTCCGACAAGAATAATGTCCAAACTTTAACAACGTCATACTTTGAAAGTTTTATACTCTACTTTTGTAATAAAACTCTACAAGCATATTAAATACAGGTCACATAGTTTAAAAACTCATGCAGGAAGATGAAAATAATTTTGACTAGACCTATTTATTCACCATTATAATTAAGAATACTGTTTTGTAAAGATTGCTATATTGTGGCCTGTTTGCAAATATATGTAAAAACGAATAATAAGAAAAATCGCCATTAATAAAATATGTATATTTTCTATTTTTAACTTCTAATACAAGATGAATATATAATTACATATCTCATCGGATATGAACCTACTATTCCCAATACCAATAATGAAAAAAAAAAACATTATGACAAGCTTAGGCTTTGCTGAGAATTTACCGTAACAAAATATAGCTTAAACGACCAGATTCGAAGGTGGTTCGAGGTAAAATTAAGACTTTACGTGTTAAAGAACGAAACTCAACGCCGCGTGTCACTCACACCAAAATGAGGGAAAGAAAAAATATATATACAACTATTCTCGATTGAGAATCGAACCTTTAACCAATCTTATTTACAGACAAACTCTGTGAGTCTGGCAGTGGCCTTACGATGGTCTCATGAAGAGATTGATAAATATCTAAATATTCTTTAGCTAATGTAATAAAAACTCACTTTTTCTTACGTACCTTCACATTTGTTCCAATCTCACAATAGTTCTCGGGTAATCCTACATCGTATCAACCACTATACCGTTTCAGTTAAATCTGTCGCTGTACCATTATGTCAACATAAACAAATATCCTTTTTTTTTTTCCTTTTTTTTTTAACCAACTTCACGCCTGAGAACCTAGGGTTAAGACACTCCGTTCTCTTACAAGTATTCCGTTCCCCACTTTCCGCCGAATTGAGGCATTGCGTGCTGAGTGGCGGAACTCAACGCAGCGCTTTGCCTTATTACCAAACCCAGGAAATGAAAATACTAACATTTCCTGGAGTGGGAATCGAACCAACAACCTCTGCGTCACGACAGGCGTTATATTATTTTTCTATACCACTGGGTATAGAAAAATAATTTAAAAAAAAACCCAATATAATGACCAAATTTTTTTTAGACTTACTGCAATTTAAGTGACTGGGCCCACCGTAACAATATATCAAGCAATACTGTATATTACTTACCCAAAAGCAATATTAGGCAGAAATTTGCACATTAACCTATACATAGAGTGTATATAGTATTACCTTATACAATTGTATAGAATAAATAGATTTCGCTTTGTGTCAAGATACCTTCAAATAGCGGATAGCTAATGAATGGCTTGATAGATCTCATTGAATTACAATACAGCGATCTCTCTATAGGATGAAAGGTCTGAACTTAGTTGATTAAAACATAATAGTGAATCCTAGTTTTAATATTTTGACTAAATTATCAAGCAGTTACTTATATTAGATTCTTCACGATTTATTCTGCATAGCAAGATAGTAAGAGAGAACCTAGTGTAATGACACTCCGTTTGCTATTTTCTACTCATTTTGTCAAATCGAATCAAATTCTTCAATATAATTAAAATTAGCCTACTAATCTTGGCGCAGTAGAATAGTATCTGGCTGTAAACGCATTTGGTTCGATTTCCGCTCAAGAAAATTATCTATATTTATATTATTTTAAGTTTCCCGCTCGGGAACATGTAAGAAAATGCGAATTTTAACATTCAATATTTTTATTTCAGGCGGAACGTGGTGGGAGTGTCTTATCACTAGGCTCTATGCAAAAAGCATTGTATTCAGAAGCATTGCAAGCAAGGTATTCAGAAAGAGCCATATCACTGTAAGTAATTTTTTAGCCAAAAGACAAAAACAAAAGTTTGTCTTTCCATCCAATGCTGGACATTCTGACCTTTGCAATGGCTCAGAGAACTATATTCAGCTCTTCGATTCCTTTTTCCATTCTGAAGTTCGAAACATTGCTACATACTCATCTATTTACTCGGGCACTTATAACCATATTAATGTAGTGATTAAAAAATACTTCTATTGATATATCATACCTTTTTAAGTTAAAATTTTTTAAAACTTTTCTATAAAGATAAATACCGATACAAATTAAAAAAACATTTTATTCTGTTACAAAAGTTAATTTTAATAAGTACATTCAAACAAAACCTTTAAACGATTATTTTGCAGTGCTCATTTTATTCTCGCAACAACTTTAAATGATTGCAAATTCAATCCTTTTAAAAAGTCACGTAGCGAGTTTTAAGCGCTTCAGAATATTTTCATAGAGATATAAAAGGTTAGGTTTCGTATTCCGGAAATTGAAAAAAAAAAGTTTATCTAAGTTAGACGCTCTGTAGCCATTGCCTACAGCATTTCGTGCATGAAAATTGTATCGGAAAAATGAAAAGCTATATTTATTTACAAATGACAAATGTTTACTGTGTTACTATTACACTATTATAATGAACTAGCTGTATCTGGCGACTTCGCTTGCGTGGATTATAAGCCTAAAATCTCGTTTCTGCTCTTTTCTGAAAATTTTTCGATAGGAACTTTCGAAGAGAGGATCTATTAGTGCTCCCCTACAATCCCCAAGAAGCCTGTGTGTCGAATTTCAACTTTCTATAGCCAGTAGTTTCATCGATACGTTGTCTGTCAGTCAGTAAGTACGAGTATTTTATATATATGATTAGATAACATGTTTTATCACCAGTCGTCTATTATATAGTATGATCTTTGATTCTAAATAGCTAATGATATGTTACAATTTCTCAAAAAAACAATAAAGTCAATAAAAGAAAGCAAACATTACGGGTTACTTAACAATACAAACTACTTCTTTTCTACTTATTACTTAACTCAAGAGCCAAAGACTAATAACTCCGCCATTATCACCCGATAAGGAAAACATCAATCTATTCATCCACACAATTAAACAACTTGCAGTAGACCAGACGATACCATCCATCCATCTGATTTGAGTTATGATTGGGGCCCATGATTTGTAAGAAACGCAAGAAAATAGGTCGTGTCCAGAAAAAAAACAAGGAAAATCGTGAGCTAATATTTGTAATCAACAGACCGTCTCGTAAACAAAACCGTTTATCCATCACCGGATCAAGTATTAGTATACGTTCGGCAGTAAAAAGTTTTCCTGATTAATTCTTACTGGCGTCTTCCTGCTATAAAATATAAATTATGGCAATGCGTTTGGGAAGAGATTTTAGGAATTATTGAGTGTTCCTTTTTGTTGAGAAGTTTTTGTATAATCGATGTGATATTGAATATGTAATGATTTTAAAATTTATGTAATCTTTTAAGTCTTTATCCAGAATTTGCGGAATCTTTATAAATATTTTACTCATATTTACATATTTTTTTTTGAATTCTCACGAATATGGTTAAGTAATAACTATTTTTTCTTATTATTTAGAACTGCAATGGTTTTATTTGTTTTTAAGTACTATCTCAAACTAAACATAAAACATATTGTTTATTTGATCAAGTATCGAACTCATGTTTGTAAAGGTATAATTATATAAACTTTCTTTGAGCAGCTTCATGCATTTTTTCGTATAGCAGAGTGGCCTAGTGACCTACAGTCAAGATACACCGTCCTCTGTTTTAAATTGAGGCACCGCTCGTTAAGTGACGAAACACTACGCCGCGCTTTCACATACCACAGACAAATGTAAATTTGTTTAATCTTTTAAAATCATGAATTTAGGCTCATCGTTATAATCAAACAAAGAAAAAAAGTGGTCATTTAAAAAATCACTGGAGTGTTCTCATCATGTTCCTAGTTCAATAGGTCGTAATGATGAGATTTGTATTTATATCTATCATGGACCAATCTAGCATATACTGGTAGATGTTTTATGTCATGAAAATTGACACAGAGAATAAAGTACTCCGTTACCTGCTTTTTTTAGCTTCACGCTGTATACCGCACATAGGCGGAGAAAAACAGAGAACCTAGCGTGAAGACACTCCGAATTCTTTTAACATTTCCGTTCCCCAGATTTCAGTTCCGCCGAAATTGAGCCATTGCGTGCTAAGTGACGGAACTCAAATTTTCACCTATTTTAGAGTCAATTAGTGTTGAGAAGCGTTAAGCAAATTTAATATTATTAAAAGGAACTCTATATAAGTTTAACAGTAGATACTTAATATCATAATTACATTTAAAAAGAATTAGTAAGTTAAATAAAAAACAGTTTTCCTCTTACAGATCAATTTAAAGGTACTCTTCAAGTCTTAATAAATCAACTGCCCATTTTCCTGATCCACAATTTTAATTATATGGCTGTCAAAATTTTATATGTTGCTAATAAAATACCTTAGGACCTACCAAATTTATGGGCCAATAAAGCTGTTACTCTTCACATAACCAATTTAATCTCTATCCTTTGATGGGCACTCGATTCGCAATAAAAGGGATTAAGATGAGCACTCTGGAGTTGTAGGAGTAATGTTTGAAGGTCATTTGGGTGTATGTAGAAGGGTTTCGGATTAAAAGTCAAACTAGTTATATGGAGGAAGTGTGGACGTAAATCATTATTTATGTTTGCCATTTTGACCAACTTCCAAAGAAAAGAGGTTCTCAATGTGATAGTCTTTTTTGTGTAATTGTTACTGGATGAACCAATTATGATGATTCGTTTTTTATATGATAGCTAGTGCTTCTGATGTGGTCTTTTTTAAATTTATTTGAGATCTGAAGAGTGGTTTCGGAGTTATTCGTAGTAATTTTTCTTTTTAGTGTATATTTTTAGAAGCCAGTTTTCTTTTTTGTTAAAGCCTTAATTATATAGATGAAGCATGGAGGAATGATACACGGTTGTTTTTGGAATATGTTTTTGGTTTGTGAGTAATATTTGAGAAAATTATTAGGTGACCCAGTTTTAAAGTAATCAATTATTTTTTAAAATCTTTACCGAATTTTTCTACGAGACATATTGATAGTATTAATATTTATTCTTAGTGTTTCCATTATTTTAATGAAAGTAATATGTATAATGAGGCCATCGTGGCGCAGTGGGACAGTGTCTGACTGTAAACGAGATTGGTTGTGGGTTCGATTCCCACTCGAGGGAATCATTATTTTTTCCCCTATACCACCCCATTCTTTTCCCAGAACGTGGTGGTTCCGATAGCGAATAACATTGTCCCCCTCTTCCATCTGTATCGTCTAGGTAGGCAACGCATTTACAACACCTCTGGTATTGTAGATGTCTATGGGCGAAGGTAACTGCTTACCATTAGGTGGTCCTTCTGCTCGTTTCATCCGTTATCCATAAAAAAAAATATATATATTTTTCTCATTTTCTCGCTTTAGTAAGGCAAAACGCTGCGTTGAGTTCTGCCACTTAACACACAATGTCTTGAATTTGGGCGGAAAGCAATTAACGGAATGTCTTGACATTATACTTTATCTTATGATATATACTTTATGATATATTATATTTTCAGCTTCACTCTCTACCATAATAATATCTCCATCATCTATGTATGACAGAAAATTATGACAACGTAGTCAGAGACAACGGAGCGCCCTGCATACCTCTTTCGCCTCATCCACAGTAATTAACCTCTTCTTACATGCCCTCCGGGGGGGTCCTCATGCTTTTGACGTGATCTTCCTCCAGTAATATTAAAATGAATAATTAAGATGATCTTAACTAAATAAGGAACGAAGGAATAAAGGACATCGTGGCGCATCGGGACTGTAAACGCGATTGTTGTGGGTTCGATTTTTACTTACTATTTTTTTCAATACGCACTATCGAATCCCACCATCAAACATGCAAAGTCTCTAATTAATGTGGAAGACGGGGAACGGAGGGTTTTATCACTAAATTTACTTTGCTATAGAGATTAAATGCGTAAACCTGCAAAGAATATTTTGACGATAAAACAAATTACAATTATTTTTCGGTATTTTAATGACGAACAAAATAACAAAACTGACAGAATTTTTTCGCTTTAAGAGCGGAAATATGATATTACTTCGTCGTCTAGTGTTAGATAAAATATATTAGACAGGTTTCATATTTATTCTATATTTTGTAACATAACTGTTATATTAAAAGAATCTTAATATTTTTTTTTTAACTTCACGCTGTATCCCGCATATAGCGGGAAAGGCAGAGGGAACCAGAGAATCTAGTGTAAAGACACTCTCTTTCAACGTTTCCGTTCCCCTTTTTTCGCCAAATTGAGGCATTGCGTGTTGAGTGGCGGAACTCAACGCCGTGCTTTGCCTTGTTACCAAACCCAAGATATGAAAATACTAAAAATCTTAAATTGCTTTGTATTTAAACCATTATTTCACATAGTAACTTTATTTTCGGTCTATTTATATAATTTATTTAGGTATGAAAATAAAATAAATTATTGTTTTATAAGACTTCTTAAGGCTAACGTAACGCAGTTAGATGCTACAAACGAAAGCAATGATTGGTTCGGTCTCCACTCGAGAAAATTATTTTCATTTCCCCGCTTTGGCAAGACAAAAGAGCGGCGTTGAGTTTCAGCACTCCACATGTATTGTGTCGATTTTAGGCATATGATGACACTAGATTCTTTCTGACTATCCTGCTACGTGAGAGGAAAAAAAATTATTTGATTTATTAAATTATTGTTTTTATTCCTCCAAGGAAGTCGAACCCACAACTGTTACATTTACAGTCAAATGTTTTCCTCACTGCGCCACGATGTCTTCAATATACACTTCATAATAAACTTATATATCTAATTCGCTCCAAAACTTAGATATATATACTCGAAAGACAGTTTTGCGCTTTTTCTCACATAATCAGGTAGTTAGAAAGATATTAGTGTCTAGACTCTCCGTTTGCGTAAGTAACGTAACTTAAACCTGCGCTTTCTTCAATTGAATTTTTATACAGAATTTTTACATAAATTATTTTAACAAATATTATTCTTCTATAACTATGTATATAAAAACAGAAGCAATTCAATTAATCGATTTATTGGTATACTTATAATTTATTAAATTAATTAATCAATTAATTTAATAAATTATAGCTTATCTTATGATGTGTTCCGGTTCGATGACATGTAAGCCAGGTTTTCCCCTTTCCCACCCATCCTTTCCCCAAAATGTGGTGGTTCCGATAGCGGACTACTACATTATCCTCCCTTTCCATCTGTATCCTCTAGGTTGGCAACGCATCTAGTACATCTCTTGTGTTGTAGATGTTCATGGGCGAAGGTAACCACTTACCATCAGGCGGTCCTTCTGCTCGTTTGCCATCCGGTATCCATAAAAAAAAAAAAAAAACAAAATACCAAGTTTCGTACTCCTCGGTACAAAGTTTGTGCTTCACGTACTAATATGTAGTAGATAAAACGTTACTAAGTGATTGATAAATCTTTCTCATCAGTCTTTCTGTAACGTCTGTCGTGGCGCGGAGGCTCAAGCGTGTAACTGCTGCGCGAAAAGTTGTGGGTTCGATTCCCACTCCAGGCAATGTTAGTATTTTCATTTCCTGGGCATAACAAGGCAAAGCGCTGCGTTGAGTTGCGCTACTCAGTACGCAATGCCTCAATTCGGCGGAAAGTGGGGAACGGAATTGTTGTAAGAGAACGGAGTGTGTTAACACTAGGTTCTCAGGTTCCCTCTGCCTACCCTGCTATATGTGGGTTACAGCGTGAAGTTAAAAAAAAAACTTTCTGTCAGTCACTACTGCATATAGAAAGCTGGAATTTGATAAGTAGAGTCGTTGTTAGACTCCTTCCTTGATTGTCAAAGAGCATTAAAAGATTTGTTGGAATCCATACGAAGAAAATGGAATTTTATGTTCTATAGTCCACGCAGACGAAGTCACAGGATATAATTGGATCTATATATGTTGATAGTACCTTTTATAATAGAGTAAAATATAGCAAAAAGGACTGGTAATTAAATTGGACCAACCTTATATCTCAAATCTCTTAAATTTATTGCCAATAGATACGCACCATTGGCTACACCAAATTCAGGTGGAAAGTAGAGAATGATGTATAAGTGTATGAATGTATCTAGATTCTTTCTGCATATATTAGCGAGTATAAAACTGTAACCATTACATATATTTTCATCTTCCTTATTTCGTCAGGCAAAGGGGATCGTTAGTTCATAATATAGAGTATTCAATATCTGTCGATAGAGGTAAAGGAAGGAATAGCTGTTTTTGATATTGTTTTATGTGAAAAGAAAGTATACCTATCATCTATATATTAATACGTGAAGTAAAAACCCTCGTTTTACGAAAATTACGCAGAGGGAGGAACATGAAACTTGGCACACTTATAGTTTGTATAGCTAAGAAGTGCAGAATGATAGTATCTTTTTAAAATAATAGACAAAAAATCTATAAAATTAATGAAACAAATGTTACACACACTACCATGGTTTGACATTCACGTTTATATAGTAACATATACATATGTTGCTAGAACGCGTTATTAACGCGTCAATGGGGACACTAGTAATAAGTAATATATAAACATACATATGTCATGTGAGAGTTTGTGCTCAATTGTACTGTCCCAGCTCCTCTCTACGGATGGCTAAGTTTGAAAGGTAGTCTTTGAAATACATTTTAGCGATAAACTGATGATAGTACTAGATAGGCTGATAAAACAATATAAGGGTCTGAATATAATTTAACTTCACGCTGTATCTCGCATATAGCAGGGTAGGCAGAGGGAACCTGAGAACCTAGTGTTAAGACACTCCATTTTCTTTCAACAATTTCGTTCCCCACTTTCCGCCGAATTGAGGCATTGCGTGTTGAGTGGCGGAACTCAACGTCGTGCTTTGCCTTGTTACCAAACCCAAGAAATGAAAATACTAAATTTTACATTCCCTGGAGTGGGAATCGAGCCCACAACCTGACGTGTTTACAGTCGAACGCTTGTGCCTCTGCGCCATGACAGACGTTAAGTAATTCTAAGAAAATAATTAAAAATTTCTTACAAATATACCTATAAAATAATAAATGTTATTCAAACCTATCAAAACCTACCTATATTTTCATTTTTTTTTCGTAAAATAAAACTCGACGCAACGGTTAAAAAATATAAATAAATTCAATTTTATAAAAACACTCAGTTTCACGTGGATTTCTATGAACACGAAATATTTTTCGCTTTTATATACTGTTATTTTTTTATATATACTCATTGAGTTTACAAGCGATGCCTCGCTAGCCCCGTGTGGCTATAAAATTATACAGCCTACGTGATCTGCTTCTGATTATTTTGATACGGGTCAAATTGCCTCCAAAAATTTGTCATGAAATGAAAAATAATATTTCTGTACCGACAAATTGTAAATGCTGTACACATCGGTGGTCAAGTGATCAGTAAGGTTGTAAATAACTTTTGTCTTGAATTCTATTAAAAATTTAGGCCAAACTTTTCCTTAGCTTTTTGTGGATTCATCATGCAGATACCGGGCCCATTGCGTTATAGAGACAGTAATGTCTGGGATTTCCGAGTCTGACCTTTTATTTTCGTTTCTTAGTGTACGACACTAAGAAACGAAAATACTATAATAAGTTAAAACTATTATTATCATTCACCATCTTAAAAACTTTAAATTGAAACTTTTTTTATATTTAGGTTTTTATTATGAAAATTTTACACTTTCACTTAAAGAATAGATAAAGAAAAGCTAGAGACGTATGATTTCGTGCTTAATTAATACACCTTAGATATACTGCACCAGTAGCACGATTTGCCCCAAAATTATCACGCAATATGATTTCAACATATTATGTTTCTACGTGTACCTTTCAAGCACTTTAATAAACGCAGTGGAATATATGTTAATACGTAAACGAAAAACTTTCGACTCTTTTTCACGAATATTATGTGAATGGGGAGTAAGAAATTTTACGTAATTTATATGGATGAGGATATAGGAGAAGGAGTAGCCGATATTTTTCATAATACATTAAACATATTATGTTAATTTAATAAAATAAATATTCTAATTAGACGCCTGTCGTGGCGCAGAGGCGCAAGACGACTGTAAACGCGACAGGTTGTGGATTCGATTCCCATTCCAGGAAATGTAAAAGTATTAGTATTTTCATTTCCTAGGTTCGGTAACAAGGTTGAGTTCGGCCACTCGGCACGCAATGCTAGAAGCAAGTTTTTACACGTAATGCTTCGGCAGAAAGTGGGAAACGGAGTGACTTAACACTAGGTTCTCAGGTTACCTCTGCCTTCCCTACTATATACGGGATACAGCGTCTTAATATAACACACAAAACCATATGTTTGACATACGCTTTTGTATAAATTGTACAACATATACGCTTACTAAGTACATAATTTTTATCATAAAAATAATTTTTATTTCATGACACTATCATAATCATCATCATTTCATGAAAATAGTAATACAAAAGTACTGTAACTTACGTTTAACTGAAAGATTATTTCCGGAAATGTAAAAAATATGAGATAAATTTTAACACAATTTCGAAAGAATAATCAGTTACAATGAAATAAAATGAAAAGCTCCCGTGAGATAAGGAATCAAAATTTTATTGGGGAAATTTTATTAATTAATACTCGCATTACATTTTTTGTGTGAAATCTTAAAAATTAAAGGATTCCTCAATTGAGCAGGTTATTATATTAAAATTTTAATATTTTATCGCCAAGATTCTTTTGTTAAGAGTTATGCAAAAATGATATTTAGAAAAAAAAGTAAAAATGAGCTTTACGCTTAATTCCGCGTAGCAGGGTATACAGAGAACATATAAAAAAAAATAGAGACATTACATGTACCTCCGCTAGGGACAAAGCGTGAAGGTAAGTAAGTGATACATTACATGTTGAGTGGTGGAACTCAACGCCGTGCTTTATATCATCAGAAGGGAGAAATATTACAATATAAGAGAAATATTAGAAAGATAAACAATTAATTATTCCCCCAAGTAGGAATCGCACGTACAGCCAATCGCGCTTACAGGCAAGCGTTGTTCCACTATTCCAGGATGACCTCAAATATTTTTATTTTGGTCTACTTATGGTATAAAAACGCTGCTAAACGAGTGACAGATAACGTACAGGCCGTACTCCTTCCCATAGAGCTTAAATTTTGCATATAGGCTCCTTGGGAAGTATAGGGAAGCACTAAGAGAAGATTTTTTAAAATTCAGACGAAAATAGGATTTTGTTACAGTCCACGCAAACGTAACCGCGGGACACAGCTAGTAACTTCAACATAAGCTTTCCCCCTTTTCAGTTAATTTTAATTTACAAAACTTAAGTAAAATAGTCTTCCGCTTAGTCTTACTTTTAACGATTATTTTACTTTGAAAAGGCGATAATTAGTTCACCCTTTCAAGGTATTAAGAATTTTTCATAACTGTTTTTAAACGAATTATTTTTGTTCTATATAAAATAAAGCAGTTGGAAAGTAAAAATAGACTTTGAGCTGGTTATATAAATTATGAATAAAGTCTTGTTAGCACATTTTATTCATATTATAAAATGTTATGATTCTTTTATATTATTTTTAAGTGTCTTCTGCAGTTAGAGCAAACTCATATTATACTTTCTTTTTTTTTTTTAACGTCACGCTGTATCCCGCATATCCCGCAGGGTAGGCAGAGGGAACCTGAGAACCTAGTGTTAAGACACTCCGTTCTCTTACAACAATTCCGTATTCATATTTTACTCTTAAAGCAAAACAAAATATTAATACGCTTAGTGGAATTGTAGGGTATGTAGGTTCCTTTTATTAAGGGTATTGCTTTAAAAGCAATGATTTTTCTTGACATATCGCTATCAAATACTACAAAAATATACAATTTAAGAAAATGTATGAACGCCTGTCGTGGCGCAGTGGCTCAAGCGTGCGACTGTAAACGCGTCAGGTTGTGGGTTCGATTCCCACTCCAGGAAATGTAAAATTTAGTATTTTCATCTCTTGGGTTTGGTAACAAGGCAAAACGCGGCGTTGAGTTCCGCCACTCAACACGCAATGCCTCAATTTGGCAGAAAGTGGGGAACGGAGTTGTTGAAAGAGAATGGAGTGTTTTAACACTAGGTTCTCTGGTTTCCTCTGCCTACCCTGCTATATGCGGGCTACAGCATGAAGTTAAAAAAAAATGTATGGATCATGTGTCCGTAGAGATTAGATAGTCCGTAGATATAAACAACCTAAGAAAAGTATGAGTTTACAAATATTTTTTTTTACTAGAAGACATGGTAGTTCTTCAACTACTAATATTGTAATATTTTATAAACAAAATACATTTACAGATATTTTAAGTGAGATGCCGGAACTGAACGCCACACTTTGTCAAACCAGAAAAGCGGAACTTACATTATTTAAATATAAACCTTGTCCATAACGGAAATCCGACCCATACATACACTTGTCGACTTCGCCATGAAAGAAACTAATAAGTATTTTGAACACCATTGCTATTTTCTTATGTTAAATTAATAATAAATATTTTAAAATCATTTTATTTCTAAGATCTGCAAAATGGAACTTAATACTGAGTTTTGACACTCAATATGTAATGTGATGTCAGTGTCTTGATACTATGTTATTCTGTTAGCTGTACCATGCAAAATACAGAGGGAAGCTTCTATATTATTATACTACAAGAACAAATTTATTAAATTATTCAAAATAGACAACGATTAACAAAGAAATAAATGTTAGCATATAAGTATATAACCCAATTTATTTTCACATATAGATACGTTTTCACCATAATTTTTAAACATAGCTGCTTGGAAAAAGACAACGTTGCCCAATATCATCTAAAAAGGATTATAACATATTTTAATTTACAAAGGTACTTTCAAATTTATACCAGTGCTTATTCACCCTGTCCTTAACATAAAAGAGACCGCCAGTACCAAATCCAGCCTCATTTTTTATCTCGACACATACCTGACCTTTCAGAAACAAATTTATAGGAGACCCATTTAATATTTATTTTTCTTGGCTTTCTCAAATAAGCTTCTATAAAAATCTTTTTCTTGAAACCGCTTGGTTCTCTGATTGTCTCTTTATGAAGGTAAGATGAATATTTGATTTCCTTTGCCCCTTATTTTTCTTCGCCGTCCAACTTTGCAAGAGTAACGAGTTTAACTAATACGGGACGCGCTGTTTATTTTATTTTGTCTTAAATATATTATTGAAAATTCTTCCGTTACCTTGATTTGTGAATATAGCACGAACATACATTATTTAATACTATTTAAGCTACTAATCTGTCATAGATTAGTTTAAGTTAAACAAAGCAGAGACGAATTTTCTTGAACGAAGTTTGTTACTCTGTTGAAAATTGCGTTAATTATTAGTGAACTATATTGACAAATAAACGTCTTATACGAGGTGTGTTCAAAAAGTAAGGTGACTTTTCAAATTTGGCGGGCAACGTACTTTCGATTATCGATTTTTTTATTTTGTTATGTTGGTACACTCTTCCCGAACATCTGTACCAAGTTTCAAGTGTATAGCATTTTTTGTTTGGTTGGGAGAGGCGTAAAGGTTATAAGTGTTTTGCGTGCTCGGCGATTTCTTGCTATCGAAAAATATGGAAACACTTAAAATGTTGACAGTGGCATACGGTGAAACTGTTCTGAGTAAAAAAAATGTTTACAAGTGGTACAAACTCTTTTTTTTTTTCTTAAAAATACAAAGTCACCTTACTTTTTGAACACACCTCGTATATAACTCCAGTGATAACTTCTGGTAGAACTGACAATACTTTTCGTTAATTAACAATACAAAGGTGTTGGTAATAAAAATTGTAAAAGCCATATGAATATTAGTGTATGAAATTTAAAAAAAATGAGAATGTGTGTTAAAACCATTATAGGAAGATATAAGGTATAATTCATAATTCCCGAAATGTTATTATATGAAGTATGTTTATCTTTCCGATCTAGTTCCGCTATCAAACATGAAGCAAAAATGGTTTCATTTTTCACAGTGTCTCACTCTGAACAGTGAATTAGCAATTTATATCATTTCTTTATTTTTATCAAAATAAAAAAATATGTATATTTGTTTTTTTCCTCGCTCTGGTAACAAGACAAAGCGCGGCGCTTAGTTCCGCTACTCAGCACGCAATGCCTCAATTTAGCGGAAAGGAAGGAACGAAAATGCTATGCCAAAAACTATATAAACACATATTCATGCATATAGCAGGATAGGCAGAGGCAACCTGGTGTTAAGACACTCCGACCCCCACTTTTCACCGAACAGAACTCAACGTCGCGCTTTGCCTTCTCACCAAACCTAAGAAATGAAAAAACCATTTCCTAGGGTGGGAATCGAACCCACAACCTGTCGCGGTTACAGCCACACGCTTGTGCCTCTGTGCCACGACAGGCGTTTAACATACACACAACTTATATAAATATAAATAATAATTACAACACTAATTTCAGCATTTCAGATTCAGAGAGTAAATTAAACAAAATGCAACACTAAAAGCTATCCACCAAAATAATTGGAATATACTCTTGATGAAGTCTCAAATCCGAAAGCGACCTTGTCCTACATTCAAATATACACTTGTATACAGAAAAATCTTATAATTGTTGGTGTACGATACTTGTATAATAAATCGTTTCGCTTTCAACTGATTCTTGCTAATAATTAATGAGTTTACTTGCGGCGTTGAGTTCCGCCACTCAACACGCAATGCCTCAATTCGGCGGAAAGTGGGGAACGGAATTGTTGAAAGAGAATGGAGTGTCTTAACACTAGGTTCTCTGGTTC
>JAKGSA010000609.1:57959-133862 GCA_033558755.1 Philaethria dido
GAATTGAGAACTTCCAAAGTAATTATCATAAGAAAATTACATATATTACCAATTTTAACAATTCTATTGTAAAATTGTCCTAAATCACTAACTTTTTTATGTATCAAGTTGGACCTTACTTAAGTTTAAGTGATAAAATTCCTTAAATCTGTTGAGAATTGAAGTGAAAAACTTTGGCCGATTTATGGTCCATGTGTTTTTTTATAATACCCACTAAAATACTAAGTTGTTTATGAACATACGTATGTATGTATTTATACCATAGTATATTCAAATGTTAATAATTTTAAAACACTAACTAAGTTTTGCTCACGGCTTCGCCTGCATGACGTCATGATAAAACACATTTTTTCATAAATTACCATCAAAAAATTTTTTAAATCGGTTCAGTAGTTTTTACGTGAAAGAACAACAAACAGCCTCACGAATTTTCGTATTTATAATATTAGGAGTATTTGTTTTTAGTTTCACGCTGTATCCCGCATATAGCAGGTTAGGCAAAGGGAACCTAAGAACCTAGTGTTAAGACACTCCGTTAGTAGTATTCATTTACATGTATATATATTTTCGAATTATTAATATATTATATTAACGCAGCATCTTTATATTAAATTTGAGATTTATAGATTTAAAAAGATAAAATAAAAAGCATTTCAGACAGATAAAGAAAGTTAGTACTTCAAAGATGGCAGGACAGAAAGGTTACTTTAAGGAAAACCCAATTATCGGAGTAATTTTTTGGGCAGTAGCTTATTGGCGACTAGGACAGATTGAAAAGGAGGTACGATAAGCGTAAAATTAGATACCTTTTATTAAATTGAATTGAGGAATTTTAAGAATTTTTCCTTTAGAAGCTTTCAGCAATTATTGTAATTGAATAAGAGAAATGTATAATTTTAGCGAACGGAGTGACATGACACTAGGTAATTGATTACTGCCGTGCTATGAGGGATATAGCGTGGAGCTGGTGTATTTACATACAATATATTGGTGGACGAAAGTCAGCGAAAAAGTTCTCAAAATATGCTAGCTGAAGTGGCAATGGGCAGGCCACATCGCTCGAAAAACTGACAACCGATGGGGAAGAAAGCTTCTCTGGCGTTCTATGGGGGAGGGCTATGTACAGCAGTGGACGTCTTCCGACTGACGATACGATACGATTTTGGTGATGGTTCTGATGTTTTAATTTTTTTTATTGTATATAATATAATAATCGGCCACTCAGCACGCAATGCCTCAATTCGGCGGAAAGTAGGCAACGGAGTGTCTTAACACTAGGTTCCCTCTGCCTACCCTGCTACATGTGGGATACAGCGTGAAGCTATGTATGTATGTATGTAATATAATACAATTATTTAAATAGAAAATTAATTTAAATAATTTTAAGTATAAAATAAAAGGTATTATTTGTTGTTGACTTATCACATTTTTTTTATAATGCTTAGAAACATATAAATGATAATATTTTTGTGAGTTATGTTTGTTTCCATAGAGTAATTATTACGTACGTACATTAGTTTATATTTTAAGGTCCGTCTCATTAAAATGAGTGTCAAAAGTACTATATAAATTCTTATTATTAAATCTAGCACATTTATCGTTTATAATTAAATTTATTACACTCCACTTACCTGATAAAAATCCGAAAAAAATTGAAACTTCTCAGCTGAAAACCAAAAATCACTTCACTTCACTGTTAAAACAAAGTTTATTTTATTTACCACGAGTTCACGAACTCCAAACAAATTATTTAAATAAAATAATTTCACTTAAATCAAGACACACTGTTAGTTCGAAGTTCATATTACGTTTCACTTATAATATAACGACAATAACGTCTATTCTACACCGCGTTTAGTGGGAGACTAACGGATATCGCCTTCTAGGGTGATTTTGCGCAAGTGTGCGTTACTGTACGTATAGTGTAAATATACAAAATTTTGTTTCAATGTGTGCGTATTTTAGATGATAGTGTGCGTGATTTCAGACTTTCCGTTAGTCCAAGATTACGAATGTGTTGGTAAAATCACCTCAAGTTGTGCATGTGTGGGTGTACTGCCGGGAAAAATGACGGTTTGCGCGTGCGTACAAAAATCATGTTTCGCGCTACTTAAATACTGATTTGAAGAATAGATTATCAATATTAATTTTGTTTGTTTGATGTTTTATGGTGTATTTTTTTTTATTGATTTATTATTTTGTGCTGTGATTTATTATTTTGTGTGTAAAATGCCACGTTTAGGTGACGTGTTAGATGTGCTTGTCACGGATAATTTTTTTTTTACTGTTTCACGCTTTATTTCGCATAGGGGGGTAGTCAGATTGAACCTAGTGTCAAGATACTCCGTTTACCGTTTTCCGCTCCAATTCAAGTCATTACATGCTAAGTGAACGAAACTTAACGCCGCACTTGTTTTACTAGAGCGGAAAAATGAAAATGATTTAGATATAATCGTTAACCGGGGTGGTAATTAAGCCCACAACCGCTCAACTCTCGTTTACAGCCAGACGCTATTCCACTGCACTGCGATGGCCTCAAATAATAAATAACATTAAATAATGAGTGAGCTGAGTGGGGGAACCCAACGCTGCGGTTTGCCTTGTTACCAAACCCAGGAAACGAAAAATTCCATTTCCAGGAGCGGGAATCGAACCAACAAGCTGTCGCATTTACAGTCGCACGCTTGTGCCTCTGCGCCACGACAGGAGTTAATTAATATATATTTAATAAAAATTCTAAATACAAGCACAAATATATATGAAATCAAACCATCATAATGTTAATGTAGCCATAATACATGTAATAAAACTTCACAATAGCATAGATATGTCATTCATCTAACAAATGAACAACGAAGCTGATTATAACAAAGTTGGATTTACTCCAAATGTAATGTACTACGAGTATATACTATAATATTGTCACCATCGTGGCGTTGTTGAGTACTGTCTGTTGGGAATATACATATTAAAATTATTATTTCCTCGATTCGACGTAAAGTGGGGAACGGAGTGTCTTAACACTAGGTTCTCAGGTTCCCTCTGTCTACCCTACTATAAGCGGGATACAGCGTGGAACTAAAAAATCCTTGATTAGGTAGGAACGCGGCGCTAATCTCCGTAATTGCGAAATTGTTAATATTTTCAATGTCAAAAGAGACAGTTGAACAACAATTACTATAATGTCTTCGTTCTGGGCTTTAAGTTCCGCAACTAAATTCCAAATGTTCCTAAGGTATAAGCTAGAGAACCTGTGAACGTGTGTACTCGTAGTGTCTTAACACTTTGTTCGTTTTATATACTCGACTGAATTAAATACGCGCGTGTATCAAGAATATAGTAATTTGACATGTTATTTTATACCTACACGAAAATCGGTTACGTGTCTAAGAGATATGAAGTACTTATATAATTATCATTACTACGGACTTATGAAGCTTTTTCTGTTCCAAATATAGTAAGGATATTTAGTATTTACTTGAGGTTACTGGATGTTAACTAATGTTTTTGATATTATTATACTGATTATTCTCTATAATCTTATAGAAGATGCGTACAGATAAGAATATGAAGCCTTTATTACTATATAGTTGTGGGTTCGATTCCCACTCCAGGAAATGGAATTTTTCATTTCCTGGGTTTGGTAACAAGGCAAAGCGCGGCGTTGAGTTCCGCCACTCAGCAGGCAATACCTGCTATATACAGGATACAGCGTGAAGCTATGTATGTAGATATACATATACGTTAACGTATGTGTTACCCTATCTACTTATTTTTTTAGCTTCACGCTGTATCCCGCACATAGCAGGGTAGGCAGAGGGGACCAGATAACCTAGTGCTAAGACACTCTGTTCTTTTTTAACATTTCTCTTCGCCACTTCTAGTTACTATTATATTTTTAATTACTTTGAATGTTTCGATACGAGAAATAGAAAAGCTTGTCGTGGTGCAGTAGTATAAGCGTGCGACTGTAAATGCGACAGGTTGAGAGTTCGATTCCCACTCTAGGACAACGTGTCTTCCTCATTATGTATAGAAATATCTTCAAAATCTACATAGAACAAGAATTTGCAATAAATAAGTTATGTTATATTTATATTTACCAACCTTTACCCGCAAATCTCAAGAGTGCAAGCCGAGAGCCTCTCGAAACATACAACTAAGTGTTTTCATTTTAAAGATAGGAACTGTATATACGCCTAATGTAGCATAGAGGCACAAGCGTGCAGCTGTAAACGCGACAGGTTGTGGGTTCGATTCCCACTCCTGAAATGATAATATTAAATATTTACAATAGTTGATATTTACTACTTCATTTCACAAACAAGTCAAGTCGTAACAAGTTCGTAACAAGTCAAAGCGCGGCGTTGAGTTCCGCCACTCAGCACGCAATGCCTTAATTCGGCGGTAAGTGGGGAATGGAAAACTTAAGACAACGCAGTGTTTTAACACTAGGTTCTCAGGTTCTCTCTGCCTGACCTGCTATGTGCGGGATACAGCGTGAAGTTAAAAAAGAAACAATATGTAAAAGGAAATCGTTTGTACTGATTTCACTTTAATACTGTAATTCTTTGTAAAAAGAAAGGTCAGATTTTATTTTTCTTTATAATGAACGTAATTTATGAGTTCTTAACTTGAAAACTGTTAATGAAGAAAAATATTTAGATTTTAACAGCAAAAATAAGTAGCAACAAGGAACCATAGTGTCGACGCTCGGTAAGAACGTTTAGCTTGATTGCATAAACTTTTGATAATATTAAAATGTTTCTAAATAATTACACGATTTTTTTTTATATATGGAAATATTCACTTCAACCGCTAGCTACAATGACTAGACTGTATTATTTTATGGCTAGCTGCCTAATTTCTAGGCCTCGGCAAGAAACTGGAACGGGTTATGTGGAACTCCTGAGTCGCTTACCCACTAAAAACCTCACGGTGCTATTCCTCAACCACCACTAGCCGAAAACAAGGGATCTGCCAATACTATTTCCTTCTGTGCACACTGGTGACAAGAACATAATAGCTACAAAGTCTCTACCTTGTAGCTATTATGTTTTTGTCTCTTCATATGGTAAGTCAGTCGCTACCGGTCAAGTATAAACCAAGATAACAGTTATGTCCCTTAATATTTTTTAAACAAACACGCTTTATTAGTAACCTAATCTATTATATCAGCAATATAATTATTCTAAAGTGTAAGGTGGGGAACGGAATATCTTAACATTAGGTTCCCGCTGCCTACCCTGTTATATGCGGGATGCAGCGTGAAGCTATGTATGTATATAATTATTAGGATTAGCGAGGGTACGTGAAGATTAAAAAACAGACCTAACCAAAAACGTAATAAGAAGTATCTTATAATTACAAATTTTTAAATTAACTCCACCTCGCGATATAAAATTCATCTGATTTTCTAGAAATTAATTAAAGGAAATCTTATAAAATCGCCAAAGATATGCAAAGTTCTAAAGCTAAACCAAACCAGAACGAAATGAACGCAATTCGAACTTACTTTGCGTGTTTGTATAGATATTGTTAAACACGAGTGGATCAATTTACCTTTAATATTACTTAAGCTTTCTTTATAAAATCGAAGAACTCTTAATTCGATGGAAAATATTATAAAATGAGGAAATAAGAACGAACGATGTGTAAAGACTGAAGTTGATTATTTACTAACAGAGTATTTTATATAATTTCCTTTTCGTTTCTTTTAATATTTCTAAAAATCATTGTAAGGTAAGGCTAAACATCAATATTGGTTATGGGTTCGGTTCCTACTCGGGGTTATAATCATAATTAAATTATTTTTATTTCTTTGTCTGTCTTATCATCATCATAAGACAAAGAGCAAAAATGAGTTTCGTCACTCAACGCCAATGTCTTCCAATTGAATGGAAAGTGATGAAAGGAGTGTCTTGACACTAGGTATTCTTTCACTATCTCTTTTTACGCATTTCGTGGCGCAGAGGCACAAGCGTGCGACTCCAGGAAATGGAACTTTTCATTGCCAGGGTTTGGTAAGAAGGCAAAGCGCGGCGTTGAGTTCCGCCACTCAGCACACAATGTCTCCATTCAGCGGAAAGTTGGAAACGGAGTGTCTTAACACTAGGTTCCCTCTACCCACCCTGCTATATGCGGGATACAGCGTGAAGTATGAATGTATGTATGTTTTTATGGGAAAACGCATAAACTTGCAAAAAAAAAAGAGAAAAATAAGCACTTTTAAAACTAGAAAATCACTAAAAAAACACTAAATCAGTTCAACAATACACTAAATACAACTGTCAATAGTAATCCCACGGGATATTCATATAACATAATATTAGGTATTATTTATGTAAATTAATAACGCATTTCCACACATGGTATGATGCATGATCTAAATTTGCAATGGCTTTATTAGTCTAATTTAATTAAGTATTATTGAATTTGACTATTATTGTTAGATAGAAATGTCTTGTTTGATTGTGTATTAATTAATTGCTTAGATACAAATATAATTTGACTTCCGGTTAGGTTCCGGTCAAATTGAATACATATTTAGAGTTATTCCAAGTTTATTATATTGTATATACATATGCCCATCATTCTAAGTAAATATAAATACTTAACACAACACTTTTGTTGTGACCATTGAGTTTACTTCATAAGAATCGACTCCATGTATTGAGACAAAGCACAGCAGAAACTACGGACGTATAAAGCTGAAATTGGTCCCTTTGGAAGTATATCCCTGCCCTTTTTAGGGCTTTCTCGATTTTTTTTTAATGGAAAGGACAAGGCAAACGAGAGTTCGAATCACCTGATGGTAAGTGATCACCACCGCCCACGGCCCTGTGTAACACCAGAGGAGCTACTGGTGGGTTGCCGGCCTTTGAGATGGGAGTAGGCGCACTTTTTGAAGGTGCCCATGTCGTGTCGACTTCTCGAAATTTTTACAGATACTAAAAAACGGGTAAAACTCGATACAACATTTTATGTTTTACAGTCCAAACTACAAACGATAAAAATTGAAAAAGGTCAAAAAATCTATATATTATAAATAGACTAGGTAATAAAGTCCACGCAAACGAACTTGAGGGCTAAAATTCCTTGTTAAAAGACGTATATACCATTTTGAAGCAAATTACAAATGTATGTGCTAAGATACTCCGTTCTTCCCTTTTTTCCTAATTTCAAATCATTGCGAGTTGAATGGTAAAATAAAAATATTTTAAATGTAATTTTTCCTCCGAGTAGAAACCGTACACTCAACTTATCGGGTGTAGAATCAGACACTGAGCCGCTACGACATACTGCACTTATTTTATAACCAAAATATATTACCGCCTGTCGTGACGCAGATGCACAAGCGTGCGACTGTAAACGCGACAGGTTGTGGGTTCGATTCCCACTCCAGGAAATGTAAAAAGTTTAGTATTTTGATTCCTTGGGTTTGGTAACAAGGCAAAGCGCGGCGTTGAATTGCGTCACTCAGCACGCAATGCCTCAATTCGGCGGAGAGTGGGGAACGGAGTACCTTAACACTATGTTCTCAGGTTCCCTCTGCCTACCCTGCTATATGCGGGATACAGCGTGAACCTAAAAAAAAACAAAGTATGAAAGCTATACGAAGCGAAGACTTTGCTTTCCTATAATGCTTAACGAGGTCTCCTCGTATTACTAGATAATCTGTTGTTAAACAATAGACTACAAATGCAATTATGATCCATTAGTAAAACATGTCATCGGAAATTAGATTTATAATTATTATAGCATATCTTAACGGGATTGTTGTGAGTTCGATTCCCACTCAGGCGAGTGACCATATTTAAATTATTTGAATTTTTCCGCTCTGCCAATACAAAGTGCGGCGTTGAGTTCCGCCACTTACGCTTACAGATGCACTATTTTGAAGTCGGGTAAAAACCGGCGACTGACTTGTCTTGACACTGGGTTCTCTCTGACTATCCTGCTATGTGAGATATGGCGTGAAGCTGCTTACATCTCCACATATAGAAAGCAGGCAGCAGGTAGCAGTAGGTACTTAATATTCTTTCTGTAAAGATTCCTTCAATTCGAGGCCTGTCGTGGCGCAGAGGCGCAAGTGTGCCACTGTAAACGCGACAGGTTGTGGGTTCAATTCCCACTCCAGGGAGTGAAAATATTAAATTAAATAATGTTTATTATATTTATTTTTTTGATCTGGTAACAAGGCAAAGCGCGATGTTGAGTTCCGCCACTCAGCAAGCAATGTCTAAATTTGGCGAAAATTGGAGGACAGAAATGTTAAAAGAGAACGAAATATCTTAATACTAGGTACTTTGATTCCCTCTGCCCACCTGCTACGTGAGGGATACAGCGTGAAGCATAAAAAAACATAATTAAAAAAAGTTCGTTAAAAAAAGTTAAAAAAACTTCGAGTAGACCAAAAACGTCTAAGCTGCACCACACTAGCGTATAAATTATATTTGAAAATGAGGAGCGCTTTGCAGTATGCACGCCAGTATTATTCCAGTTCAATAAGTATTCCGAACAGGCAGTACTTTTAACGAACGGACGCTTGGCATCTTTAAGTTGGTTGAGTAGAAATTTATATATAATATTTTTTCGGTGTTAGTGACATATTTTTATATCTTTATGATTACTTATTGAAATAGATTGAATGGTAGACTTCAAAATATCTTTCTTGTCACAAAAAAGCACAAAAGGTTAAATTATATCAAAAAAAATATTTTAAATTGTTATATATTATATCAAAAAAAATATTTTAAATTGTTTTTGCACTGCTTCCCGCTAAGTAAATTGAAAAGGTTGCCTGTGAGATATTACTTTTAGTGATAAGGCCGCCTTTTGCTTAACTTTTTTTTATAATGTGTAATCTTTTTTATTTTTATTTGTTGCAATAAATAGTTTTTATTATTATGTACCTCGTTATAAGTTCTCGGGTTCAAATGAACCCGGTCCTTTGGAAGGCTTGCGTGGAGACACATATCCAACACTAAGAGGCCCCTTTGAGACAACAATATTTTTTAATCTAACGCACTGACCGGGATCCATCTCTGAGTAACCATAGGTAATTGCTCAGAGATGGTCACCGATTAATGCGTAGGTTATTATTATTATTAAGGTTATGGCCCACTTAACTATGGAGTAAAAATCTACATATTGTACATACCAGTAATGATTGTAGATATTCGGAGAATGATTAAAATAATTGTACTAGTTTATTATGCTATTTTTATTCAAAATAGGTTTTTATTATATTCCATCACACGACTTTGTTTGCACAGACTGAAGCTAAAATGTCATATTTTTCCACTATTATTAGTTATTTCGAGAAGTTCTTCCTTAAATACCTTACGCTTTTCTAGGAGCTTACAACCTAAGTTTCGATCCTCTTTGAACCATAGTTTTACCTATACGTTATTTGTCAGTCATTCAGTATCTTAAGCGTTATAATATATATATACGACTGACTGAAAACACTGACAAATATATATATATATATATATATATATATATATATATATATATATATATATATATATGTGTTTATGTATATAGATAGATAATAAAATACCTTTCAGTATATTTCCTAACCAAAAATTGAACCTACAATCACTACGTTTAATTTAGACTTTCTCAATTATGCTTTTACGGTGTCACATATATTTATCTTATCATAAAATTATCAAACAATACATTGGAAAGCTCAGCAGTTCGACAAAAGGGCCACTGTCAATTGCTCCTGAACACTTGTAAAGTTGTTTAGGCAATTGTCAGTAACTGGTACTTTGGTAATAAAACTATTCAGCCAGTTTTGTTTTCTTTCAATTTATCTCTATTCTTGTATATCATATAAAATAAATTGTGTTTAATACATAAAAACTACATAGGAAAGGCAAATAAAATTGTTACTCTATAAAGGTGCAGGAGTTCTCTTACAGTCAACTTGTGGAGGTGAATGAGTAACTATTAGTGGGTACAAAATACTTGAACAATTTACTTTAATATAATCTAATAATAACTTTTAATTATACTAAACATGGCCTTCTTATAAGTTTTACAATAATTTAATTATTATGCGCCTGTCGTGGCGCAGAGGCACAAGCGTGCGACTGTAAGCGCGACAGGTTGTGGGTTCGATTTCCACTTCAGGATATTGAATTTTACATTTCCTGGGTTTGGTTACAAGGCAAAGAGCGGCGTTGAATTCCGACACTCAACACGCAATGCCTCAATTCGGCGGAAAGTTGGGAACGGAGTGTCTTAACACTAGGTTCCTTCTGCCTACTCTGCTTTATGCGGGATACAGCGTGAAGCTTTGTATGTAATTATTATTAATATTAATCTTCTTTATTCTCATAGCTTTATCTTAAAACGTCAGAGTATTTATAAATAAACTGTGCCCAGTTTACATGGAATAGAAGCGAAACAATCGCTTCTATTGTATGTGGAAACTGAAAACTGTATAATGTTACTGAACTGAACTGAACTGTATGGTGTTATAATGTTACAGTTGACTTAATATTTTATATTTTGTTATGGCTTTCTATTATACATATCTGGCTATATATTTAAATTCTATTTTTTTTTTAAACAATACGATGATTTCACGGTTACGAGAATAGCAAACACTATATAAATGATACACTGTCTCACTCTTCCCAGATGTATTTATATCCCTCTTTTTAGTGTCGTATTTTCGTTACAACAAACTTAAAATCCTAACGAATCCTACAGAAGTTTCTTTTTTCCCACATTGGCTTTGAACCTATACCCATCGAATGCAATCATATACACCCCTTATCATCAAAACAGTACTATCGCAATGCCAGGACAAAGCTAACAAATATCATGTTGTAAACAAGGCATTTCTATTCGACGTGGCGCGTCGCTCGAGGGATTAACGAGTTCTTCTCAAAGAAAATTAGGAGTGAATGTCGGCTGAGCAGGTACAATCGATTGAAACGTATGAAGTTCTTGTATTGATTTCTTTTATAGGCACTGTTATTTTACAAATTTATTTTCAGTATCTGCGCATTTTATTCCGCATAGCAGTGTAGTTTTCCCATTTCACTAACGGACTTAAAGGAAAACAGCTTCACGCCATCCGTACATGGTGTATATATTTCTTATGTACGGACAAAGCGGTTTGAGTCTACATTCTTTATTCGCACAGCGAAACCATGGAACTCATTGCCGGCTACTGTTTTTCCTAAGTCATACAATTTGGGGGTCTTCAAATCAAGAGTATAATAGGTTCTTTTGAGGCAAACGTGTATCATCGTAGATTTACCATCAGGCGTGATGTAGTCAAACGTTAGCCTATCAATCATAAAAAAAAGAACATTAGAGATAATCTAGTGTCAAGACGCTCTGTTTTAAATTCCGTCCAAATTTAAGACACTACGTGTGAAGTAGTGGTATTAAACATAGTGCTTTGACTTGCCAGAGCGGAGATATGTAAGTAATTAAAATAGATTAATTCGCCGAGTAGGAATCGAACCCACAACTAATTAAGCTCATTGTATTGCAATGGTCTTTTAAAGTTTCTTTTTTAAAAATTATTTTTGTAACAAAAAATACTTTTAATTCAAAAAGTATTATTTGATAAAAAAAAATTGTTATAGTACCTGCTAAAAAATTATTTCAAATGAAGTATGTAGTCGTGTCATCAGATTATGATATATTTTTTAATTTTATAAAATACTATCTCATTGATTAATTTCATTTTTCCTAGTAGAGCTGCGCTTCGGTAAGTTCTGTCATCCAATACACCGAAATCTATAATTAAAATTTTAACAAAGAAATAACTGAGGACCTCTTCAAATCAAAAGCACTAAAAAATAAAATTATTATGAATAACTCAAAAACTACTCGTCAGATCTTAACTTTTAAATGGGACCACATCAGAAGCACTAGATCTATATATATAAGATGTCTGTATGTCATCGATGAACTCAAACACCGATTATTATGAAAATTGGTATATATATTTTTTATATTGATATATATTATTTGTTTTTTAATATTGGTATATATATTATTTGTTTGGTGGTAGGAGGTTCATCCTCCGTCTGGCTCGCGACCACTGTCATGTCAAAGACGAACCGCCAAATATCTTATGATGTGTTCCGGTTCGATGGCATGTAACCCAGGTTTTCCCCCTTTCCCACCCCTCCTTTCCCAAAAATGTGGTGGTTCCGATAGCGGACTACTACATTATCCTCCCCTTCCATCTGTATCCTCTAGGTTGGCAACGCATCTACAACATCTCTGGAGTAGTCCATCAGGTGGTCCTTCTGCTCGTTTGCCATCCGTTATCCATTAAAAAAAAATATACGTATTTTTTTACGGAGAAAGTTTGTATAATATGCTCATTAATGCCATTCGCCACCAGGTGCTGCAGAGTAGCAACTTCTGCCTCGTTCAACCAAATGTCATGAAAATCAGCATGACCATGTATTTTTACAAAAAGGAATATATAAAAATTAATGTTTGTTTGTATATCATAGATGAACTCAAAAACTAATGTACTGATTGTTATTTTAATTGTTTTAGCAACGCGCGTCGGGTATAGCTAGTATGATACAAATAGAGAATCATGAAAAGTGATTTACCTAGTAAACAGTTATGTGGTAAAACATATACAAAATACAATGAAATTCGAAAAATACAATAACCGCTTCTTTCTTTTTTTCGAACCCGATTAAAAATAGAAAGAAAAATGAATATGCCTAATGCATAAGTCCTTCCCTAGACTATCTTTACGATTTAGAAAGCCAAATGACATATTTCTCCCTTCTCTTTTAATTTACCTAGATACACCCTAAAGGTGTCGTGTATAAAAGATTTAGCTAACCAAACTAATATAAGCTTTTGTTTCAATATCAGGGGAAACACTGCGTGATAACCACCCGTTACTAGCACGAGTATGTGATTATTACCAATTCGACCAAGATTATTGAACAGATACGACAAGTTGTAAGAAATAGAAAATTAAATGTACTTTAATATCGTGTTTCGGTACAATTTCTTTTCGTTATATAAAATGTATCGTTCGTTTTTTGTGTTTATTTTTTATTTTTGTTACGGTTTTTTTTATTTGCGGAATATAAGACGGTAAGACGTAGATAATTCTCATAATTGTCATTAGACTGTAAAAAAAAATGATTTCAAGCTGAATCTATGTTTCATCTTTAGTTTTCGCGGCGTTGAGTTCCGCCACTCAGCACGCAGTTCAGCCTCAATTTTCTGCAGACAGCGGAAAGTGGGGAACGGAAATGTTAAAAGAGAACGGAGTGTCTTAACACTAGGTTCTCAGGTTTCCTACCTATTCCGTATATAGTAATATACGGGATACGGCGTGAAACTAAAATAAAAAAAAACTTTTTTTTAATATGTTTTACGTATTTTTTACGCATGTTTTATATTTTACGGAGAACCTAGTGGGATTTGAACCTAAGACTACCATTTTGACCTCGATATGTTTTATGACTTAGCTGCAATAATCTCATAATATGTTCTTATAATTTAATAAAAAACTTTTTCTTTCATTCGCTCCCTTAAGCCCCGATGTCATTGAATGAGGAAAACCGAAGGGTCATAATTATTAAATATTTGGTTTTAGTTGTTTGTTGCATTGGTGTAATTTATTGCATTCATTGGACATGATTTTTTTTTGTTGCAAGTCTCTCTATACATCAACTACGAAATGAAATAAATATATATAATAGTATATATGAAAATCTATATTGAAATGCCTCAATTTGGCGGAAATTGGGGAACGGAGTGTCTTAACACTAGGTTCTCGGATTCCGTCTGCTTACCCTATATGTGAGATACAGTATGAAGCTAAAAGAAATGTGAAAAAAATATGCAAGGTCTTAAATTATTATTTTATCAATGTTTAAAGAAATTTTGTTACATAATCATTTCAATAAAAGAAGAAATTAAATGTATTGTAATTTTTTAACGCAATAGTGACGTTAAGACTTTCCGTTATCAAATTAAATAACAACATGCAAATCCTTACAAAAAATAAATCTAAATTAAAATACTTTAGAGATATTTCCAAAATTTCCATAAAATTTAACATATTACGACAAAACGGTACACAAAACATTTGCTTTCCTCTCATTTGATCACTCAAGTGATGTGACACAACAGCTGTGCAAACTGCACAGACTCACGTATCTCACGTTACCAAAAAGAAACAATCCGTAGCCAAATCAAATATATCGATCGGGAGTAAGATTGACATTGGTTTGGAAGTTTTAGTCACAATAGTCGGTTTGTTTTGTTAAATTGAGATCGGTTTACTCGATTACTATAAATAAACAATAGTTTTAAATTGGAAATATTTATATTTGCTTAATTTATTCTGTAAGATTAAGTTTATTTTTATACCACATGATCAATTTTCTTTTGAGCTCTTAGATTAGTAAGCAATCTTAAGACTCAAGGGGCCCATATAGGCCTATACTAGGTCCCAAATTCCGATGCGTCCAAGGACTCCGATATTTCCTAACATAGCACTTTCTAGAATAATTGTTTATTTAGGTACCAATTATACAGGCATTTATAATGATTTAAAAGAATTTCACCAAAAGTATGCTATAAAAGAGTTTAGGGAGGAAAATGGAGAGATTGCTCACTAGACTAGCACAAAACCAAAACTAAACTACCTATTAAAATTAGTAAAGAAATATTTCTCTAGAAAAATAGTCACAATTTAAAAGATACGCCGTCAATATAACGCATGATCGATCTGTTTGATTTGGCCGATAGCCGCTCCTTTGTGACGAGAACACTCGTCTTTTCGGCTACATTTGTCCAGCCGTAGAAAAGATAGATGTAAAAATGGATTTAATGCAATACTAGTATATTAAATTTTATTGTTTGTTCCGGTAATGCAGCATTTATCTATCAGCTACAAGGCTATTGTGGACTTAAATCTACTCGAAGAAATATATATATTTTTTAAACATAATGAATTTATTTCTGTTAGATATGGTATATTTTACATCATTCTTTGTCACATAAGAGTTGGGAAATATTAAAGCTAAATTATAAAAGCTTATCATGAGCGAGATATTGTGAAAATTATAAATATTAGGTTTAATATCATATTCTCTTTCAATTCATATTCAAGAGAATGGAGTATCTTAACACTAGGTTCTCCTGGTTTCCTCTGCCTACCCCGCTACATGCGGGATACAGCGTGAAGAAAAAAAAAATAAATATATATTGTTCTTATAATAATATACACAATAATAATTTTATTAAAAGGAAATACTAGTACTATAACGGCCTTTTTTTCCCCTTTTTGCGAATTTTGTAATAGAAATAATGTATTTAACTATAAAAATTTACCAAAAGGAGAGGCAACCCACAAACATCGCGTCAATTCTCTTCAAGTCTGTCGTGAAGGCATTCATGTGTCATATCTGTATGTCGAATATTCTTTGACAATTCTATATTAGTTAGCTAATAAAGGAGGTATGCAATTTTGATTACAGTTGATTTGGTAGCGTATGTACGTGACGACTTTTACTTAGTCTTCGTAGAAATTAAAATTTAATGTTATTTATACACGCAGTCATATCAATTTACATGAAAAATATGGATATTCCTAGTAATATAATTTATAGTTATACGTACTTATATGTATGTCTATGTAGTCTAATATTGTTTAAATATGTAAATAAAAGTTATTTATGTAGATATCAGTGTTAAATAGAAAAAGGATAATGGAAATATTAAAAGAGAACGGAGTGTCTTAACACTAGGTTCTCTGGTTCTCTCTGCCTACCCTGTTATGTGCGGGATATAGTGTGAAGATAAAAAACATGTTTTACGTAGGTATTAGCTAATGTACTTTTAAGCTTTATACTGTATTTCCCGTTCTCCACTTTCCGCTAAATTTAGTGGCGGAACTCAACGCCGCGCTTTACCTTGTTATCAGTGCTAGAAAGTAAAAATATTAATTACTTACTAATATAAATATTTAATATTTTCATTTCCTGGAGTGGGAATCGAACCCACAATCCGTCAAATGGGGCAAGGAATTGTTAAAAGAATAGAGTGTAACTTAACACTAGCTATGAAATACAGCGTGAAGCTAAAAAAACCTATATTTGACATAAAACAAGTTGTTGCCCGAACCTTTATGACCCCTGCCATTCTATTTTCATTTCTACCTTCAGTAGTTTGGCCTGTAAACTGTAAAGTTCCTTTTCTTCCTGTCCCTGAAGGGATTTCGAGAAATCCTGCTTAGTGCCCCCTACACTCCCCAAGGAAGCATTATTCGGGCTAAATTTTAGGTGTTTACTTGCAATAGTTTCCATTGTACGAGATAATAGTTACAACGGGAGTATGCAAATATCGTCGTGAGTAAACGTTAATATTCGTTCGTAATATAGTTATTTGACGTATAGTGGAATAGAAAGCAAAGGTTAGAAATTGGAATTAATGTAATAATATAATACTAGGATATAAACAAAAAAAGAAAACCGATTTTAAAGAAAATGCTCTAAATAGTACAATTATTACGAATAACTCAAAAACTACTCGTCAAGTCTTAGCGGAAATGCGATCACATCAGAAGCTAGCTATCATAAAAAAAAAAAAAGAATTATCAACAACCCAGTAAAAAGTTATGCAATAATTATGTTGACGGAACAGAATGAAACTTGGTACACTTACAGTTTATATAGCGAAGGAGTGCACAATGATATTATCTTTTTAAAATAATGCATAAAAATATATTAAGTTATTAAAATAAATGTCGCACACACTACCATGGTTTGATGTACATGTTTATATAAAGTGACATATATATTGACAGACAACGCGTTATTAACGCGTCAACGGGAACTCTAGTAATAATAAATACAGTCAAATCGATTAAAATAACCTATGGGTGGATTGCGGTCAATGACTCGTATTTATCACACGGAAAATATATGAAAGTATCAAGAAATGTATAATTTATATGACCCAGAATAAAAAAATATATATTTCATAGCAAAAAGCTTTCTTTATTATTATTTCATTTACGTTTATTGATGAATTCTTCACTAACGATAAGGAAATTTACATATCGGGATAAGGTGTACCGTTTTCGTAACAATATCTTGCTTTACATAAAAATGTTGCCTTTAAATTTGTTCACAATAAAAAATGTTGTATAAAATTGAGTATAATATTCTTTCATTTCGTTAAGCAATTCGGTTGATTCTTAACGGTTTGTTCATGTTATTTGAATATTTTGTTATTTAATTAATTTGTCTTGTGAGATGAAGTATTCTGTTGAGATCGTTATGATTTCTTCATTCTATATTTAGGTAATGTCAAAGAGCAAATGATAACTCAATTATTATAATTTTTTTTCAAATATATAAGATTTAAGCACCGTGAATAACTCTGAAAAAAAACTCGTTGCTATGGCAACGTAGTGCTTTATATAAAAGTGAATGTTAAATACATGATAGCAGTTTCACGCTTTGTCCCTCATAGCAGGGTAGTCAGAGAGAATCTAGTGATAAGATACTCCATTCACCGCTTTCCGTCCGAACTCGACACGTTCCGTTAAGTAGCGGAACTCAACGCCTTGCTTTATCTTACCATACATTATAATATTATGTGTAACGTCTATATTATTAATTAAATGTATTTAATTCGCATAATATTTGGTAATACTTGCTCTGGTAATAAGGCAAAGAGCGGTGTTGAAAACCGCCACTTAACACACAATGCCTCAATTTTGGCGGAAAGTGGGTAACGGAAATGTTAAAAGAGAAATCTAGTGTTAAGACACTCTGTCACTAGGTTAACACTAGGTTCTCTGGTTCCCTACGTCTACATTGCTATGTGCAGGATAAAGCGTGAAACTAAAAAAGTATTTATTTTGCATATTTATGAAAAATGTTGTGTTTTTTAACTATACCAAATTTCATACTCTTCCATCCATGATTTTCCCAAACAATCTACTCCCCTTCTTTATATTATAACGTCTCATAATTTATTATTTTCTTGAACAAATTTCTACGTGACTACATATATTCGCCCCAACTTAATTCGCTTTATCAAGCTACGGGTGACTGACACACGTCAAAATTAATTACTTTCGATACGAGGAACGTCAGAGATGAGGATTATTGAGTGAACGGTAGTTTGTACCATAAATAAAATCAATCTATAGTAAAATCTGTTATGATAAAACTTTTATATTTGTTTTATATGTTCTTATATTATTTATTTATTTGTATGTATGTTTGCTTATTGCAGATTCTCGCTTTTTCATGCATCGCAAGATAGTCAGAGAGAATCTAGAGAGTGTCAAGACACTCTGTACTCTCATTTCCGACCCAATTCGTTAATACGCAGTATTAGTACTGAGTGGTGGAACTCGGTGTTTTATTTGGTCATACTAGAACGGAGAAATAATATAATAAATTCCTCTTAGTGGAAATCGAACCCACAACTAATCGTATTTACAGCCGACATAGTCCTACTACGCCACGTTAGATCATCATGATATGATTAAAATATTTATTCTGCAATTAACTGAGCCTGCAACTTCGTCCGCGTGGAATGTGACAAAAAAAAGTTGTGTGTGTGTGTGTGTGTGTGTGTGTGTGTGTGTGTGTGTGTGTGTGTTTGTGTTAATGATATAAGTTTTTTATAAAATAAAAGTAGCTTAAATTATTCCTTATTACATCAGCTACCTGCCAATAAAAATGCCATCAAAAGAAGTTCAGCCGTTTCAGAGATCAGCCAGAACAACCAGACAGACAAAAAATGATAAAAAAATGCATATGCATGTAGTAAAAAGCAGTTAGTTTAAAATTACAAGCATAGATAATCTATTTGCTTAGAAAATTGAAAAAAAAAAACAATTACATACATTTGTATAGCAGTAATATATATATTTGTATAGCATAACAATTGAAATATTACAATGGTGGGCCGTCACTTTTGTCCCGATGTTGAAAAATGATGTTCGAAAATCAATACAGTCCTAAAGTGCTAACAGAAGGCACAAATTCTAAGCATTAACAAGGGTTGCTGACCGCAATCCACCTAAAATAGTTATGTTGTTTATATATCTAACTATACTGTAATTTATCATAGAGCTTCACGCTTTTTATCGCATAGAAGGGTAGGTATAGGAAACCTGGAATTTATGGAATTTAACGCTGTATTTTGTCTTATTAGAATGTAATTTATTATGAATGATTAATTTATAAAAAAATATACATAGTTGTTATAAAGAATGGCATATCTTTATTTCTACTAGTGTATCCGTTGACGCGTTAACAATGCGCTGTTTTTACCATACCATGGTAGGGTGTGTAACATTTATTTTATTAATTTAATATACCTTTTATGCATTATTTCTAAAAAATATTAGCATTCTGCACTGTTTCTCTATATAAACTATATGTGTGCCAAATTTCATGCACCTCCGTCTGCGTTATTTTCGTAAAAAGGGGTAAAAAGACTTTGGCTTCACCTATTTATAAATAGATTCAAGTCAATGTGGCACAATATTTTTCTACCAACTTCAAAAAACGACTTAATTCGGCTGTATTTTTGTGTTTGATAGTTAAAGCATAACTTTCTATTGGGTGAACCAATGTTGATGATTATTTTTTATATGATAGCTAGTATTTCTGATGTGATCCTACTAAATTTACTTAAGATCTGATGGCACTGTACATTTTATTTGTGGAGGGTTTTCTCGAAATCTTAAACATTATACTGATATTTTGTACTCTTAGATTTATAAATATTAAGAATATTAAAAATGGAAGCTACACTCATCGCATACAATCAAAATTTCCAATTGAGTCACAAGTATATCAACATTTTAATTAAAACACAAAAATCCATAATATTGTGATATATTAGAACACAAAATGAAACGTGATATTATATTAACAAATATTAACATAGCTCTACAGCTTACGGGCGTGCAAATATCGAAAGCGAAGGGTCAAGTATATTACTTCTATTATCATTCAAATGGCTTAATAATATTGTATTCCGAAATTCTTTGTAATAATCTCTTAAGTTATTTTAATAAAAATAATATAATTTTAAAATATGTTATTTATTCTGTTTTTTTTTTTTAATAAATAAGTATGCTTCAATCTGACAAAAAGTGGGGAACGGATTTGTCGAAAGAGAACGGAAGGTCTTAACACTAGGTTCTTAGGTCCTGTCTGCCTACCCTGCTATATGCGAGATACAGCGTGAAGTTAAAAAATAAAGAAATAAATAAATAAGTGCTCCCAAGCACACTCACACACTACTCAAGCTAGAACGCTATTGCAAGCACACACGTAACAATGCTAGTACTAAGATAGTCGTACTGGCTTACTCGAGACAGTACTCGTGCCAGCTCGAGCCAGCACAGTTGCACTAGTACTCGCGCCAGTACATTTTTTTTTGTAACATCCAGGTGACCTGCGATCTGCCTAGTACAGGCATTTAGCTGTTGGTTTGTATTAATTACAAAGAGCCATTAATGGTATACGCCCAGTGGCGTATGCACATATACTTTAGTAATCTTCTATGAGATCTTATTCTAGGACGGGAGTAAATCTTGAGGGACTCTCCTTTTTGAACGTTTAAAGGAACGAGTGCACATCATTAGTTTATTTGGAGCCTTCGTTGGGATGATATTGTATACATCGAGAGTACGATTGTAGTTTATTTGTAATCTCCTGTAGCGCCAGTGCTTGTGCCAGTACACGTGCCAGTACTCGTGCCAGTTCACTTGCGCCAGTACTATTGCCAGTACTAGCGCCAGAACAATAGCGCCAGTAATGTCCCATATAAGCACAAGCTCGCCCGCACTAGTACTCGCGCCAGCGTAATTGAGCTATTATTGAAGCAGACAACGTCGGAAAAGGCTAAATGAATATTCACAATTTATAAAATAAATATTCACCCAAGCGGAATTCGAACCTACTGCTGTCATTTGCAATTAAACATTTTTTTGTATATATCTACTTTAGAAACTCTACTTGTACCTGTATATACTATTATTATTTTATTATTTTAACTGTACGTTTTTTCTATAGTAAAGTAGACAGAGAGACCTAGTGTCAAAATATTCCATTCTCCGTTTTCCATAACATAGCACGGCAGAGAAATAAAATAAAATAAATAATATCACTACACTACGATGATCTCTATATTTTTATATGTAAGCTTACACCTATCTTATTACCTGGTATAAATTTTCTTTGAAAATTATTTTAAATTAACTTGGTAAGAATATGAAATTGACGCTAAAAGGTCAGTGGTTAATGCTTCTAAGGATAATGTAAAAGAGAAACATTTTGTTAAGTTGCTCTTAACTGTACAAAGGAATTGTGCATTATAACTTAGCTTGCTTTTATTTGTTGTTTTAAGCAAACCTTTGAGATATAAGTATAATTTTTTATACTAGAAAATATTATGTATAATAATTAAGACTAGATTGGATTTGAAAAGTGTCTGATAGTAACGCGATTGGTTTTAGGTTCGATTTCCACTCGGAGCAATAACTATATTTAAATAAATAAAAATATTATAATTGAGTTGCGTCGCAAGTTTGTGGGTTCCCGCTCCAGAAAATGAAAATATTTTGTATTTCCATTTCCTCGCCCTGGTAACAAGGGAAAGCGCGGCGTTGAGTTTCGCCACTCAGCATGCAATGTGAGGCATTGCATTGGCATCATCATGCAATCGGCGGAAAATTGGGAACGGAAATGTTATAAGAGAACGGAGTGTTTTAACACTAGGTTCTCAGGTTCCCTTTGCCTACCCTGCTATGTGCGGCATACAGCGTGGAGCTAAAAAAAAGAAAGAAAAAAAATAATTACCCTGTCATATTCTACTCTACTCTATGATTCAACGCAAGACGTTGAGTTCCACACACGTTACCATGTTGTATAATTTTAAATTTTAGATTATTTTTTATTAGTTATACAATAACTGCGCATTATTTTATCGAAATAAAAGAACAATTGCATAAAATTATAAAATTCGAAATGACTACCAACGGGCCGAGCCTTCGCAAAGTTAAACAAAAACATAAAAGAAATTACATTCACTAGTTAATACTCAAATAAGTAAAATAGCGTGTTGTGTAGCAAAACCTAAAGTCACACTTTTCAAACAATATTAGAGAAACAGAAAATATTCTATTCTATTCTAGGCATCAAATACAGAACCATTGCGTGTTCAGTCAAACGATATACAATTGTACAACGAGAATGTCATAAATATTATCAATGTGAAAGTTTGTGAGAATGAACGTTAGTCTGTCATGAAAAATCTACTAAACAGATCTAGATGAATCTTTACAGTAAAATACCACCAATAATGCTTATAATTTATAAATATTTTGCATAATATAATAAATAATGAATTTTTTTACAAAAAAAGACAAACGACTTCAAAAAAAGCACAATTATTATGAATTTTACAAAAACTACTCGTCAGATCTAAACTAAATTTAAATAGAATTACATCAAAACCATTAGCTATCATATAAAAAACGAATCAAAAATTGGTTTATTCAGTAAATAAATGCAGTAACGATAACCTTCTTTTCTGAAGTCATTTAAAATAGTATAAGTAGACTTATACAGAAAAATCAGTACAGTTATTACAGTAATATAATACTTGTTAGATCCAATTTCCAGTCTAATCATATTTTTCCACATTCCGCTAATTACATATGCACCTAAGTATGACTATAATATCGATAATTAATACCGTATCGCATTTCCCACATTCATTTGCGTGTATTCGTTATTTAAACTAAATCCTCTTGCATCGTATAAAAACCAAAATCCAATTAAAAGGCTTACACGGCTCTGTTTCAAGCTTATTTGATTATTAGCATTAGTACTGAGTTTTAATTTGTCTTAGTTATTTTTTTATATCTTTTGCATATCAGTTCTGACTTTGAATGTTGCAAAAGAATAAATGCCTGTCGTGGCGCAAAGGCACAAGCGTGCGACTGTAAACACGACAGGTTGTGGGTTCGATTCCCACTCCAGGAAATTTAAAATTTAGTATTTTCATTTCTTGGGTTTGATAACAAGGCAAAGTGCGGCGTTGAGTTCCGCCACTCAATATGCAATGGCTCAATTTGGTGGAAAGTGAGGAACGGAAATGTTGAAAGAGAATGAAGTGTCTTAACACTAGGTTCTCTTGTTCCCTCTGCCTACCCCGCTATGTGCGGGATACTGCGTGAAGTTAAAAAAAAAAAAAAAAAACAAAATAAAAATTGACTTTAATAAAATGCATTTAAAAGTAATATTATTACAAATAACTCTAAAACAACTCGCTATATATTAATTTAATGACTGTCAAATGAGACCACATAAGAAGTATTAGCTACCATCTAAAAAAGAATCATCCAAATTGGTTCGTCCCATAAAAAATTATGCGGTACTAGCAAAATATTTTAGCACTAGGTCATCATTGCCTACTCAGTTATATTCGGTAGGTGCGTAAACCTAAATATTACCAAAATGATAATTATCAAAAATTTTCTGAATTCACGAAATTTGCTTTAAAACTAAGATAAAATTTAATTTCAAAAGTTTAATCATTATTAACTTAATGAAACTAAAAAGTTACTTACTTTACAACTTTGATCTCGATTGTAAAGCTTAATATTTCGCAAACAAACTACGTGTACGTGTATACCAGCCCCTTAAATGCTAAAACAGTATTAATTAATTTCAAAACAGGATATGATTACAGAAAGTTTGTACATAGTTGCAATACAAACTTTAATTTTAGTGTATTTAATCTCGCTTGTTATTTTCGGTTAAATATTACGTATATAATTATCTCATTTTTCATACTAATGAAATTTAATGTCCTAATAGTTTAAAAAAGAGAAAGGAGTGTCTTAACACTAGGTTCTTTGGTTCCCTCTGCTTACCCTGCTATGTGCGGGATACAGCGTGAAGCAAAAAAAAAGAAAAAATATAGTTTGATAGCTTAAAATTCTAAACTATTTGATTTTACGATAATTTTTTTTTACTGTTATATATTATTAACATACTGGTTAGCCATTTATAAAGAACTGTATTGAACTGAACTATACTGAACTGGTCTTAATAGGAGAACCATCGTATACAAAACTTCTGACAATAGGTTGTTCTGTACTCATTTAATCCACCACTGAGCTACAATTTCGCGTAGCATGTACAAGTACAGTATTACATTCTATTATTTTTAATGTTTAAATCTCCCGTATACATACTTATGCCAAGAAAGATCCCATTGCTTAAAGCACTCCGTTCTCTACTTTATTCATTTTCAAATGACGGAACGAACTCCGCCTTAACGGCTGTTGTGGCGCAGAAGCACAAGTGTACGACTGTAAACGCGACAGATAGTGGGTTCGATTCCCACTCCAGTGAATGGAATTTTTAATTTTCTGGGTTTGGTAACAAGGCCGAGTTGGTGAGTTTCGCAACTCAGCACGCAATACTTCAATTAGGCGGAAAGTGGGGAACGGAGTGTCTTAACACTAGGTTCCCTCTGCCTACCCTGCTATATGCGGGATACATCGTGAAGCTATGTATGTATGTATGGAACGAACTCTCTTTATCTTGCCACTATGAAAGAGAAAATAATTTCATTTGCAACATATTCGTGGATTTGAGCCTGATTTCTTCGGGTGGGACTTGAACCCACAACTATGGTACTAGTTAACTATTCTCCCACTATTCTGATAGCGTTACCCGTAATAATTAATAATTTTCCTTATATTGATATTATTTAATATTCCAACATGATGCTACGAAAAGGTTAATCATAGCATAAATTGTTTAAGTTAGTAAACTTGTTAATGGGAAGTTAATCGTGCTGAAGAATCTTTGACGTCTTGTTTTTGCAACGTTGTTGTCGCTTCTGAAAGGGATTCAGGAAGTTTGTATCAAGAAATTGTGATTCAAGAGCTTTCTCGATGGCTCCTTTGTATTTTAAGTTTTTTTGTATGGGGTCGTGGTTAAAAAATAGATTATTGTTTTAATATTTTGCATTGTTAGTTTTATGTTTTAATCAACGCCTGTCGTGGCGCAGAGGTACAAGCGTGCGACTGTAAACGCGACAAGTTGTGGGTTCAATTTCCACTCTAGGGAATGGAATTTTTCATTTCCTGGGTTTGGTAACAAGACTTAAAAATAACTAACTTATACATATTTACAAATACTTAACTTTTACATTTTCTAGAGTGGGAATCGAACCCACAACCTGTCGTGTTACAGTAGCACGTTTGTGCCTCTGTACCACGATAGGTGTTACTAAAAAACGAATGCATCAAAAACTACAATCAACGATAATAACTTATATATAAACAACTTCTAAAATAAATCCAACCATATTTACTTTAACCAAAAAAAAAAACCTTTATAGTTTTTTATGAAACGTAAAATAACAATACAATATACATATATAAAGTTTTATTACTCTATCACACGATAAAACTCGTTGTTTCCATTTTATTTGTGTATTTTTAATCGTCGATCGAACTGATGTGAAAATTTTGCTTTAATAAAATCTCCATAGGTGCACTATTGTCATAAAACTCAAATATATGTCAATATACAACGAGTATAAAAAATATTGGATTGGATATACTTTAGTTTCATAGTGGCGCAGTGGAACAGTGTTTGACTTTAAGCGTACGTGGTTAGGGGTTCGATTATCAGTTGGAGGAATAATTATATTTAATTTATTTGAATTTTCCTGCTGTGGTAAGACAAAGTGTTGCGTTGAGTTCCTCTCAATACGCTAGGTCACGATTTCATGCGGTAAGTGGAAATGAAGTATTTGACGTTAGGTTATCTCTGCCTACCCTGTTATGGGTGAAACTGCTATACTAGTGTATCTGACACCAACGTAGCGTTTGACAATGCTTGTGGGTTCAAATCTTATTCAAGTGTATGGTTTCAAAAAGAGAGTTGTATTCACTAATGAATGGGTGTTAAGTGAAGAACGGAGTGTCCAGACACTAGATTGTCTATGTATGTCTCTTTGTAAATCAACAAAAAATACATAATCACATAAAAAGCGTCAGGACCCACCGGAGGACATGAATGAAGAGGTTGATGACTGGACAAGGCGAAAGAAGTATGCAGGGATCGTAGCGTTTGGCGTTCCATTTTCTCTAACTTCATCGCTAGAGATAAGTGTGAAGCTAAGTTGTGGAACGTGTAGTGGCAATCCCTACTAATATTACAAATCCGAATATAAATTTGTTTGTTACGCTTTCACGCTAAAACTACTCAATCGATTATCATGAATTTTTTTACACATACTCTTAGAGGTATTAACAAGGGCATGGAATGACTTTTTATTAAAAAAAATGGCAGACGTGATTGTTTGTCAAAAACAAAATGAAAATATAGCTACTTCAAAGCCTTCAAATTAACGATATAAGCACTATACTCTGTAGTATGTAGTATGGACTGCCATTGACCATGCGAGCGAAGCTGCGGGTAACAGCTAGTAACTATAATAATAAAAATAAATTCTTTATTGACAATTAAAAAAATATTACATTTAAGGGCTTACTAACTCCTAAAATAAATATACACTGTGTTATAGGATCTAGTAATTTCCCTATTTAGTATACAAGAATTAATTAACAAAAAAGTCAATAGAAATATATGTAACATGAAACAAAAAAAAAAATGAAAAAAAAAAATAACTATATTTATTAGTAATACTTGCCGTGTGTGTGTGTTGAGTGTGTGTGTGTGTGTGTTGTGTGTGAGTGAGTGTGTATGTGTGTGTGTGTGTGTGTGTGTGTGTGTGCGTGCGTGTGTGTGGGTGTGTGAACTATATACTATATTAATATATCCATCCATATTCTAAAAATATAATATTTAAACTAAAACATGTTTTCCATGTCAGTATATGCATACATATATGAAATTAGGCTATTGTTCTGCCGGATCTTAAAAATCATTAATCATGAGAAATCTAACCATAATTTGTTGCGGTCAGTCCCTTCTAACATAATAGATCGTTAGCTATTTGTTCATATAATTTAATGTGGAATAAAGGTGTAAAGCTTTTATGGGGGTATGGGAGATTAAAAGCCAAGTTATTAAGAAAATTAATATTAAATTATTGTTTTAATGGTTTTGTATTAGTTAATTTCGGTATATATATTTTTTTATTTCACGCTGTATCCCGCACATAGCAGAGTAGGCAGAGGGAACCTGAGAACCTTGCTTTAACATACTCCGTTCTCTTCAGATTTGTTTATTCCTCACTTCCCGACGAAATAAACGCCGAACTAAACACTGCGCTTAACCTTTGCCAGATGTAGAAAATGAAAATGTTGACTATTATTTATTATATGTAAAGAAAGCAGCTTTCTTTCTTTAAAATTTGGAGCGTTGCGCGTTGAACGAAACGTCATTGTCACTCTGGCTGGACATTTTGAGGTTAGGAACGCATGAAATGGCGAATTTTATATTGTGAAGTGTTTTAACTCAAAAGAACTTAAAATAGTGTAAAATAAACTTTAAATGTCGTTTCTTTGTTTTCAGAAGCAACACATGTTTATTTTCACCAAGATAAAATTGAGATTTAGCTTTATAAAACGACGACCTGAGACGTTATGCTGGTTCAAGGTAAAAGATGATGAGAAGTTCAATAGAAAAAATATAAGGCATGTTAATAACTCAGTTATTGAAGCAGAATTGAACGAGACAGAACAAAAAAACTGATTGTGACACCATTAATTATAGTCAAACTCCTAATAAATGAGACATTTGAAATAAATGCAGTATACGATTCAGGTTCAAATGTTTCTCTGATTAATATCAAATTATTAAAATTAAAAACAAACAAAAATGGTTTAAATAAGACAGATTTACAAACAATTAATGGTGTTAATAAGACAAGTGGTTTGACAAAATTAAAAATAAAAATTTTTGAGATAGAAGAAAAAGTGGATGTTTTTATCATTGATGAGCCAAACTTCAAACATGATTTTCTAATTGGATTAGACATGATACAGAAATATAAGTTAGTACAAAATGAGAAGTTGGATTACTCCTTACTGACCAGTATCCAGGAATAAACTCTAAAGAATTCAAGAAATTCCTAAATGACAAGAAAATAACAATGATATTTACCGCTGTGAACGCTCCATTTTCGAATGGCCTAAATGAAAGGTTGAATCAGGACCTTAGTAAACAAGATAAGATGCAAAATTAATGGAGATGGTAAGAAAAAGGCGTGGACTACAATAGCACATGAATGTGTAGAAAAATATAACCGGACTATTCATTCTATAACAGGATATGCACCATGTTACTTATTATATGGTATAGATGTTACTGTTTTGCCTAAAGAACTACGACAAGAATGTACACATAATGACTGGATGGAAGCTAAAGAAATGGCCCTGAATAATAGTTTGAAATCACACAAATACAACAAAATACGCCATGATAAAAACAGAAAGAATAAAAAATTTAAAATTGGAGATTTAGTATATGTAGAAAATGGGAACAAACTAAATAGAAAAAAATTAGACGAACTAAGAATTGGACCATATAAGATTCGAGAGAAGAAATCAAATACAATATACGAGATAGATGTAGGACACAGGAAAACAGAGTCTAACCTGTTCCATATTTCAAAACTAATCCCAGTACAAAACTTAGAAGATGGGATAGAAGAATAGAAGGGACATGAAGAGAAAATTCACGGATGAATTTTTCCCCACGGGGGGGAGATGTAAAGAAAGCAGCTTTCTTTCTTTAAAATTTGGAGCGTTGCGCGTTGAACGAAACGTCATTGTCACTCTGGCTGGACATTTTGAGGTTAGGAACGCATGAAATGGCGAATTTTATATTGTGAAGTGTTTTAACTCAAAAGAACTTAAAATAGTGTAAAATAAACTTTAAATGTCGTTTCTTTGATTTCAGAAGCAACACATGTTTATTTTCACCAAGATAAAATTGAGATTTAGCCTTATATATATATACTTAATATTTTCATATCCTGGAGTGGGAATCGAACCTACAACCTGCTGTATTTACAGTCGCACGCTTGTGCCTCAGCGCCGCGACTGGTCTCAATTAATAAAGTAATGTTATCGTATTAAAACATTTAAAAGTATTTATATATTTTCTTCTTGTTCCACTCGTATATACTATACATAGAAACCTCACATTTTTTTCACATAGTAAGATGGGAAGAGAGAAGCTAGTGACCTGATACTCTATTCTCAACTTTCCACCCTAATTCGAGATAATACATATTAGGTGGCAAATGAAGACTCAAATATAATCACGCTGTATCCATGTATATGCACATAGCAGGGTAAGCAGAGAGAACCCTGCTATGTGTGGCATACAGTGTGAAAATAAAAACATACTTAATTTCTGACTGTCTCGTGGTTATAGGTTTATATCTTATTTGAGAAAAAATATATTTGTATAAAGGCATTTCACTCACTCCTCATACAGGCATAGTATTAAATTTTACCTCCTAGTACACAAAAATACGTAAGTAAGCGTAAGGTAGACAAATTAATCACTTGTTACCTGATTCTTAATAATCTGTAATAAATTGTAAGCGTGACTGGAAAAAAATAATAATAGGATAATAATTTTACCTAAAGCTGCCTTGGTTCAGAACATGTAATATACTACTTTAGCCCTTACGTACGTGCTAAAATGAAACTCGATAAAATATCTATACTTAGTGTATTATTGTACCTTGTACTAGTAAAATAAAGTATTATAAATAAAAGTTGCGGCGTTGAGTTCCGCCACTCAACACGCAATGCCTCAATTCAGCGGAAAGTGGGGAACGGAATTGTTGAAAGACAATGGAGTGTCTTAACACTAGGTTCTTAGGTTCCCTCTGCCTACCCCGCTATATGCGGGATACAGCGTGAAGTTAAAAAAAAAAGTAGAGAGTGGACAAATGTATTAATTTTATTTTCATTAAATTTTAAAAACTGTTACCTTACACTTCTTATAACTTACTTAATATAGCTTAACAAATATAGCTTTTTATCACTTATTTCGGGAGACAAAGATCCTAGTGTATCGATCTCTACACTACGTCCTTCACTTTCTTTCTTTCTGAATTTGATTGCCTATATAGTTGGGAAACTTAAGACCGCGCTTTGTTTTACCCGGGCGTAGCCGTTAAAATAACCATTCTTCCGAGCTGGGATTGAATCCAAAACTTACCATGTTTAGTTTAGTCAGATGCTGTGCTACTGCCCCACGATGCCCTAAAAAGTCAAATTATTACGCATAACTCAAAAACTACTTGTCACATTTTAACTAAATTTAAATGGGAACACAACAGAAGCACCAGCTATCTTATAAAAATGTATCTTCAGAATTGGTTCACCCAGGAATAAACTTGAGCAGTAACAGTTGAATTAATAACCCCCTCCTTTTTTTGGTATCGGTTTAAAAAATATTGTAGAACTCATTTAAAACTGTCTAAAAACAAGAAGTGGTAAAATATATTTTATTATTGGTCTATTATAAGTCCCCGTTCACCCTTCATATCGTTCACTGAAGGACAAAGCATAGTGGTCTTTTTTTTTATTGGTCAAAAGAGGCAAACGTGCAGAAAAACCACCTAATGGCAAGTGATTAATTTTGTCCATAGACATTTACCACACCAGAGGAATTGTAAATGCGTTGCCAGCCTAGAGGGTAGATGAAAGGGGAGGAGACAATGTAGTAGCCGCGGCAGTCCACCATCGGAACCACCACATTCTGGGGAAGCGATGGGTGGGAATAGGGAAAACCTGACTTACGTGTCATCGAACCGCAACACATCATTAGATATTTGACGGTTCGTCTTTGACAAGATAGTCGTCGCGAGCCAGTCCGATAATGAATCTCCTACCACCAGATTAGGATACTTAAAATTATATTCTAACCCCGTCCCCTCACAGGGGTCTGCTGTAGGGCTTCTAAATAAATTTTGAAAGCTACAGAAAATTAGAGAAAGTAAATATGACTTTCTTCCGTCTTCTATATTTATAAACAAAATCTTCCAAGCCCATTCCTCCAGAGATCAGTTCTCATATTGTCTCGTTAACAAAGTTACTCAGCGTCGTGCATCTAATAGGCGTTATTTCACTTAATGAATTCACGCCATAACTATTTGCATGCGGCATCCTCTAAAGCACTGATCTGATGTTTACGTTTATTACTATAGTAAATAGTACATACTATTGTGGTATAAGTTACAATTGCTGTTAATTTTCGATTGCCTATTATTTAAGATGTTATTGAAAGTAATAATGTATAGAGAAATGCAGAGAATTGAGTTTTGATACTAAGTCCTATAGACGTGATGCTACATTAAAACAGAATGCGTAAAAATAAATGATAAAAAAGTTTATAAAAGGGCAGAATAGATTTTTTTTAATATGACAGAAAATATATAATATTTTATTAAAAGACGATTATTATGATACAATATTGTTTTTTTATCTTTAATCAAAATGTATTTAAATATAATTTAAGAATATTTATAGTCGTGGCGCAGAGGCACAAGCGTGCGACTGTAAACGCGACAGGTTGTGGGTTCGATTCCCACTCCAGGAAATGTTAGTCTTTTTATTTCCTGGGTTTGGTTACAAGACAAAAGTGCGGCGTTGAGTTCCTCCACTCAGCACGCAATGCCTCAATTCGGCGGAAAGTAGGGAACAGTATCGTTGTAAGAGAACGGAGTATCTTAACACTAGGTTCTCAGGTTCCCTCTGCCTACCCTGCTGTATGCGGGATACAGCGTGAAGTTAAAAAAAAACAACCTTATGTTAAGACATTCCGTTCTCCATTTTCGAGGTTATATGAGTTTAATTGCGTAACCTAACATCGTGCTTTGCTAAAGGAAAAGTAACAGTAATTTTAACATAATCAATGGACCAAGTGGAGATCGAAATCACAAACGAAATCATATTTCGCTGGCAGAACTGCCTTCTGAATCTGTGGTAGCTTCACGTAGGACTGACAATACTGATGTTAATTCAATTGAAAATGTATGTAATAGCCTATTTGAATAAAAAATATTTCAGTTTTGAAAAAAACATTTTTAGAAAACCTATAAAAATTTTAACGCAGCGGAACCCAAATCGCGCTTTCTTGGAAACCGTCCTAAAGCTCTGACCGCTAAACCATGCGTTCTCATTCAGCTGTGTCGAAATTCTTATAGGCTTATTACAATATATTTTGTAAGTGTTATGCATACTTTAAAATATAAAAAATATTTTGATTGTGACTATCTATTGCGCCCAAGTAGCTTCAATGGATTACATAACTTATTAGTATCTTTTGTCTTTCAAACTTTTGATATTTGCCTAAGATTTTAAGTGTAAAGCTAATTTCCAGACAAGTTCGTATAATACACACATTGTTTTCAAAGTTACTTACTTGTGGCATTTTGCCAATTTAGAGGTTCTTGCGCTTTAGACATGGTTTGTTAGTGCAAAACAGAAATTCGACTTCGCATGTTACAGTCTAACTAGTTTTGACTGACTAAGTAACGGTCACGTATATTTTCACTAGAGTCTAAACTTTAACCAAAGATTTTAGTAGTTGGGATCAAATAGTTTGACTTTTTACATTTATAATTAAAATTTTGAAAAAAATAGATTGTCTACAAATAAATTGCACTACAACGTAAAATTATTATGAATAACTCATAAACTACTCGTATATAAAAAAAACAACTACCAAAATTGCTTCAGTCAATTAAAAGTAATACGATAGTACACATAAAAATATAGTCAAATTGAAAACCTCCTCCTTTTTTTAAGTGGGTTAAAAATGATTTTTTGTAACAAATCATTGTAAAGTCGTATTGGGAACCTCGTGAAAAGCATGAATTATTTTTTAAAAACGTATAAAAATTGATAGTAGCATGTCTCTTGTGAATGCCTAATTCCTCTGAAATCGATCGAAACTCGAGTCTATTTTGTTATAAATTCTTATCAGTTACATTGTTTACACGCTTGTTACAATTAAATGTTTGATTTCTAAAGATTATTTCTAAGAAAATTTTTGGTGAGTAAAAATACTATTTATTGAATATTTTAATGTTTAAAGTATTATTCAAAAATTTAGTGTAAGAAAAACGTTTTACAAACGTATAAAAATTACCAAGTAAAAAATTTAACGGGCCTTTTGGATATTTTTTTTTTCTAATTTTCCGTAGCTTTCAAAATTTATTTAAAAAACCTACAACGAACCGAAATCTTTGCCCTTCAGTAATCGATATGAAGGTATATATGCAGATAGGTTATATGCACCAATGCCAGAATTTTTAACATATTTGCACACATTCCGTCTAAAATTGGGATATAACGTGTTGGGTGGTGGAACTCAACACCGCGCTCTGTCTTACTTTATTTTTTATTTTGGCAGAGGGATCCAGAGAACCTAATGTTAAGACACTATTCTTTTTCAATATTTCCGTTCCCCCCTTTCCACCGAATTGAGGCATTGCGTGCTCAGTGGCAGATCTCAGTGCCGCGTTTTGTCTGTTTACCAGAGCGAGGAAACGAAAATACTAAATATTGTTTAATATTTTCATTTCCTGGAGTGGAAATCGAACCCACAACATGTCGCGTTTGCAGTCGCACGCTTATGCCTCTGCATCAAAACAGGCCTTTCTACTAGAACGAAGAAACAAAGTTTTGTTTCAAAGTTCAAACAATTAGTTAATTCAAATATGATAGTTCTCCCGAGTGAGAATCGAACCTATAACCAATCTCGTTTACAGCCAGACACAGTCACTGCGCCATGAGGCTTCAGTATTTATTTAATTTATTTATGTACATGTACGTAATTTCTAATATTCCTGTTACTAAATTGGAATATATTTTGAAAGTAACCCAATTTACACATGTGTAAATACAATTTAGGTTTGATTTGAACGTGATAAATTGATGGGAGCCTACATAGGTATTGCATTCATCATATTTTTGCTAACTGAAAAGCAATTTCAATACGCTGTGTTTAGAGCTTATTTTGGTTTATATTTATACGTACTCGTATATTATTGCTTAGAAAAATGTAAAAAAATTGAAACTGGAGAATGAAGAGAGGATGGATATGAAAGAATGGTAAGAAAGATATATGAAGCAAAAGTGAGCAGCAAGAGCAGGAAGCCTCGCTTGACCTTCGAGAACACAGTAATGTTTGTTTATTCAAGTTAGATTTTTATGGACTAAACGTCATCGAAATCGGTACAGCAGTTTTAGTGTAGTTGATGAAATTGTTGCAACATTATTAATTGTAATCAGATAATAAAAACCAGTTTATAAAAATGAAACAAAAAAAAATCTTTCTCGAATCTCGCTTCTGTGAGTAGGATGAACAACGAGAATAATTTAATATTAGAATCGATATGCGACGAAAATATTTATAGTCAAATAATTGTATTCAAAATATATAGTTAGAATGGGGAACGGAGTGTCTTAACACGAGGTTGTCAGGTTCTCTTTGCCTACCCTTCTATATGCGGGATACAGTGTGAAGCTAAAAAAAAGTTATATTAAAGTATAAAAAATATGTTAAAAATACGTAAAAATATATATTTTTATTACATTAATCAAAAATTTAAGCTTAAGACTTAAATCTAGAGTTAATCTCTTAGGAAAGTAAACAGAATGGACTAATATGGTCATAAATTATAAGGATATGCACCTAACGTGGATTATTGATCGCTGCTAACTCTGTAACTGGTGCGGCTAAAATAATGACTCTCCCGGTACCAATTGCGACTTCATTGCATGTGTGGCCCAAGAAATTACTATATGTTAGAATAGAATAGAAGTGTATGAAATATATTGTATTAACTTTATAATAGCTATTGTAGCATTTCAATGAAGTCAGATTTGTAAAAGAAATGGTCATAATTAAAATTTTAACAAAAAAAAAATACTACTCGTTAGATCCTTATTAAATTTAAATACTGTACACATGATTTCACACTAGCTATCATATAAAAAAAGAATCACCAAAATTGGTTTACCCAGTAAAAAGTTATGCGGTAAAACACAAAAAATACTCAAGTCGATTTGAAAACCTTCTACTTTCGTTGAACTCGGTTAAAAAGTGAATTAAACTCAAATGGTAATCAAACTAGCATAATGGCTGTAATCAGTTACAATAGGAATTCTTCTAGTAATTCATCAAAAAATTATTAAGCAATGGTTTTTTTTTTAATAAAATTGTATGTATTGGACAATGACTGAGACGAACGGTTTATATTCAAAACTCACTCAAAATACCTAAGTGTACAGGTGTTGTTATTAAAACAGAGGACTAGTGTTGAGAAGAAAGTGATTTACATTAGTAATAGTGTAAATATTTTTTACTCTTTTACAAAAAAATTTTTACGATATTTACGTAATCTATTCAAAATATTGCATTGTTATTTCGATTTCCATGTAGTGCCATAACAAAAACATTTTATTACCTACAATAAGCATTCTATTCGCGATTTCAATTCATGAACCGAAACTGATGTAACAATTTTGTAAGCCTAAAAAGGTCCTCGTACGCAATTCACGTAAAATCATAGTCATTTTAAAAAAATATGCGGCTATACGGTGATAAATATATCCATGGTAATATAAAGGCTGGGTGGTTTTAAGAGCGATTTAGTAAATATATTATATTTTTTACATTTAATAAAATTCTATTTATTTATTTTTAAAACGATGATAATAAACAAATGTTATAGTATATTAGGTTGATTATTTTTAATAAGTAATCACATACGAGTATGATGAAAGAGCTGTAAAAATTGCATATGGTATATTACTACAGTTTGGCTCGCGCGGTGCATATCTTTACCATTAGTAAGTAGTTCAGCCTACGCTTGTCGTGGCGCAGAGGCACAAGCATACGACTGTAAATGCGAGACAGGTTGTGGGTTCGATCCCCACTCCAGGAAATGTAAAATTTAGTATTTTCATTTATTGGGTTTGGTAACAAGGCAATGCGCTACGTTGAAATCCGCCACTCAACACGCAATGCCTCAATTCGGCGGAAAGTGGGGAACGGAATTGTTGAAAGAGATTGGAGTGTCTTAACACTAGGTTCTCTGGTTCTCTCTGTCTACCCTGCTATATGCGGGATACAGTGTGATATTAAAAAAAATAAAAAGTAGTTCAGTTCATTTCTTTAATTATAATAGCGCTTCGAACGTTCCAGCATTGGTAAGCATTAAACTGACATATATTTATTTAATTGTAGAATATAATGTTGTAGATTAGAATGTAATTAATACTATTTTGTTTTAATTTAATTTAAAGCTTGAGATATTTTATTTTTTGAAATAATATAAGTTCTGTATTTATATTGTTAACTTCAATTAGTGAATAAACTATAGTACCACTATAAACTATAGTTTTATTCCGTCTACAATAGAATAATTATACAATATTTTTTTCTTGCTCTACAGAAAATCCGCTACATAATTAGCCCTACAGTACTCTGAACCGCTCTGCTAGCCACCCACGGCCGCGTCGGAGCGCGACGGAACCATAAAGTAAAACTGTCGACTTATATTACGATTTGTCATAAAATGCTATTCGACGTGCGTAGTACGTAGGGAGATGCGGCAGGTAGTAAGGTAGGCTTAGATTTCACAGAATTTTAATGAAAATATAGGTATGTCACATTTCAATATTAGTTCCGAGTATAATTTTATTGTACTTGATTTTATATGACGACATTTTGTGAAATAATAATAGTTATTTCTATGGCATGTGTATGTCATTTTTTTCCATTTGACTCTATATTTATAATGAGGGCGAAGTACATAATAAAAAATCACGTCTACTTTGGATCGTTTACCGTAAATCTGGCTGAAGTGGAAAGCAAAATTATAAAAAATGCACAGTGAGACAGTGTTCAAATGCTAACTATAATACGCGGTGGTTGTGAGTTCTTTCTCCACTCGTGAAAATGATTACGTTTAAATTATTTTCACTTTCCGCTTCATTAAGACAAGGCGCGGCGTTTACTTCCACAATTCAACACGCGATGGCAAGGAGAGCGAAGATAGGAGAGTTTTGGCTCTAGGCTCTCTCTGCCTACCCTGCAGTGCGAAAAAGAGCTGTTGAAAATATTCTATATTCTATTTAAATATAGTGTAGATATATTGTTAACCCAATTGTTGTAATCGACGCCCAACAGACAGCTTAACAAATGATTTTCTTTTATTAATGATACATAGTTCTTCTATGATTAGAAGCTATAAATTATGTTATATCAAGTATAACAAATGAAGCTCATAATAAGACTGTTTCTAACATAACTAGGTACAAAGAACTAACGATGTGAGGCAAACTTAAATATAGCACATTTTAGATTGCGTATTACAAAAAATATTATTACTTATATTTATTTTAGAGTGAAACTATTTTAACCGGATTAATCGCGTATAAACAATTTTATTACTTTTTTTTTTTAACTTCACGCTGTATCCCGCATATAGCAGGGCAGGCAGAGGGAACCTGAGAACTTAGTGGTAAGACACTCCGTTCTCTTACAATAATTCCGTTCCCCACTTTCCGCCAAATTGAGGCATTGCGTGTTGAGTGGCGGAACCCAACGCCGCGATTTGCCTTGTTACCAAACCCAGGAAATGAAAATACTTACTTTTCCTGGAGTGAGAATCGAACCCACAACCTGTCGTGTTTACAGTCGCACGCTTGTGCCTCTGCGCCACGACAGACGTTAATAATTTTAAAATAGTTTTATTTAATATGTGTAATAATCGCGAAAATCAAACAGCTCATTATTCTTTTAGAGTTTTACGCTGTATGCCGCACTTAGCATGCTAGGAAGAGGGAACCAGAGAGCCTAGTGTTAAGAAGTGTCTTAACACAGTGCCGTTATCCTAACATTTCCGTTACTCACTTTCCGCCGAATTGAGGCATTGTGTAGCAGCTGAGTAGCGGAACTCAACGTCGCGCTTAGTCTTGTTTCCAGAGCGAGAAAATGAAAATATGACTTACTTATTATAAATATTTAATATTTTCATTTCCTGGAGTGGGCATCGAACCCACAACGACATACCTATTATTATAATTCATGTGAATATTTTTGATTACGGGTACATTTATCTGATATGTTTCATTATTTTTGCTCTTTTAACATAAACATATATTATTAATGAGTATTAATGGTTAATCAATGTAATTGAGGTTTTCATGGATTATAAGTGAAATATGACGCTATAATAGTTGGCTAGTTACACTATAGGCGATTGTACTGGGTTCAACACAATCTCGCAGCAATATTTATATTATTTTTTTATACCGTTTCACGCTTTGTCCCGTATTGCAGGGTAGACAGAGATAACCTAGAGTCAAAACATTTTGTTCTCCAATTTCCGTCCGTAATCGAGACGTGAGTACGAAACTCAACACCGCATTTTGTCTACGAGACCCTGGATGACCTAAGTAATAAAATAAAAATAATTTTAATATAATTTTAATTTTAAATTTCTTCGAGTGGGAATCGAACCCACGACTGACAGTAAATGCAATGAAGCAATGATGCATTTACTGTCATTCGCCACACCACTCTGTCACAATAACCTAAATAAATTAAATAGTTATTTTATTTAGAGAAAAATGAAAACGTCGATTCAACCAGAAATATATGGGTTCTGGTTGAAACGACGGTGAACTGAAATGGGAAAGCTCCTTCACTATACTTTATCTACCTATCTCACATGATATAAAAGATTACCTGAGAAACAGTTTTCAGAAACGAAAATTACATACTATTTCCATGTACATGATAAACCTTGTTAAAAGACTCTTTGAACTTTAATACCTCTGGTATTACTAGAATTTCCTAGTATTATGTATTAAATAGTAATACGTTTGTTCAGAAAACTTGTTTTACATACATTTTATTTGAGTTAAAGTCAGGTTTATACTCATATTTACTTGAGAAACTTATACAAATTACTTTTGTAGAGTGCGGTGAGTCAAAGGAAAAGTTGTATGGCAAACAATTATTGCATACACATGATTCATAGAACACTATTTACGTAGCAAATAACATAATGTAATGTGATGAAAAATCGTTAATTTGAAAATAATCTTTTAATACCCTTTTACTTGCTAGATAAATGTAAGACGGCTGCAAACGGAATGTCTGGACACTAGATTCGCTCTAACTACCCTGCTATGCGGTAGCTGATTGAAAATTTGCATACTACTTAAAAACTTGACTGAAATATAACAATATGAAATTGATTTACTGGTAAACCAAAATGATGAAATAATATTACCTATTTTAATTTTTTTTGGTGGTAGGAGGTTCGTCCTCCGTCTGGCTCGCGACCACTATCATGTCAAAGACGAACCGCCAAATATCTTATGATGTGATCCGGTTCGATGGCATGTAAGCCAGGTTTTCCCCTTTCCCACCCATCCTTTCCCCAAAATGTGGTGGTTCCGATAGCGGACTACTACATTGTCCTCCCTTTCCATCTGTATCCTCTAGGTTGGCAACGCATCTAGTACATCTCTTGTGTTGTAGATGTTCATGGGCGAAGGTAACCACTTACCATCAGGCGGTCCTTCTGCTCGTTTGCCATCCGGTATCCATAAAAAAAAAAAAAACCTAAGTGTATTTTTCTTTGTTTTTAATGGTACTTCTAATGCTACTACAACTACGTAACGTAAAAAAGTAAAAAAATAAGTAAAATATAAGTAGAAAGATGAGTTGAATCATAACTATTAGAAAAACTTCAAAGTAAGCCTTAGCTTATAGTATTAGTATATATATGTAGGTAGAGAAAAATAAAACATCCTGTATTTATCTCATAGTATGTAATTAAAAAATAATTATAATAAAATTAAAATACAAAAGATCTCTGGGTGTGCCAGAGGGACATTATTATATGACCATATAATATAAGAAAAAGAACTACGTAACGTATTTGTTAAACTTAACGTAATTGTTAAATGGTTACTGCGACAAAATTTTGAGATTTGCAAGATTTTTTCTTTTATATAAATCAATATATCTAAATATTATATTAGTAACTTAATAATAAAATTTTAACCTCAACTTTTTCCAAAACTTAATTTAAGAATCTAAGGTGACATTATACTTCACCAAAGATAAAAAGAAAGAAATACTTAACGAATTTTGGAGTACCACAAAAAAAATCACCTAACCTTATATAATTAAACAAAATTTTCATTAAAATATTACATGTGAAGAAATGTAGAGCTTAAGCATACAGTACGTTTCTAGGTCAAGGAAGTTGAAATGCAACGTATACATAATAATTACAAGTTTGCGTGGCACGCACATTGTTTGAAAGTTCCACGCGAGTGGCATTTCGCCAACTTGCTCGTTTTTGTTTGGCGATAACTAAGATTTTATTGTGGATTAAAATATGTGTATGTAAGAAATTATAATTATATTGAATATATATATATATACATATATATATATATATATATATATATATATATATATATATATATATATATATATACCTACGCTCTCTCTGACTACCCCGCTAGGGATGAAGCGTGAAGTTAGGTAGGTAGGTATCAGTTTTTATATTGATACCTCCTAAGAATGATATCGTTGTTTATTTTTATATTTTTTTTTTGTAGCGCCACACTGTATTTTGTATATAGCAGAGAAGTAGAGGAAATCTGAGATCCTAGTGTCAAGACACTTTGTTTTCTTGACATTTCCGTTCCCCATTTCCCGCCGAATTGAGTGCATTGTGTGCTGACTGGTGGAATTCATCGCTGTGCTTTGCCTCGCTATCAGCGCGAGAATAGAAAAACATTAAATAGTCATTATTATAAATATTAAATATTTCCATTTCCTGTAGGGAAAATCGAGGTAACAACCAGTCGCGTTTACACACGCGTGTAACTCTGTGTCACGACTGGTCTCGATTGTGTGTTCCATATACGTATAAGAAACTATCCAAGGATTCACTGAGCAGGTGCCGGGCCCAACGCGTTTCAGGGAGAGAAGCTTGGAAAGTGCCTGGGACTTACGACCCGAGAGTAGGTTAAAGGCGCTCCTCTCTCTACCTAACTAAATATGAAAAGAATACTATCTATTCCTGGTCAGCTCATTGGTAAGTTCAGCATATTTGTATTGATTTGGCTGGTTTAGATGGATTTAGGAATATATTTTTCCCACGAAACTGTAAGTTCTACGTGTAATATAAATATATGAGTAATATAAATACAGTTTTAAAATTTATTTACTTATCGTAGAAATAAGGAATTAAGATAACCCGATGAAAATCGGGCTATAAAGTCTCTTCGCCGCTGTTACACATAAGCATACATTATTAAATTTCTATAACAATAAGTAGTGAAGTAAAATTTATCGTCTTTCGCATTATTTATATATTTATATAAAAACGATACATATAAGAGGAATAAAATACTTTTATATATAATATTTTTTGATAACCTCGATCAATCACGATGAAAGGCACAAATTTAAGTTTTGGCGTTAACAGAGCCATAGGCTATTTTGAATGATGCTCAATCAATTTCCTAATTTAGGCCATCGTTAATACAATAATTAATAATTCTATGAATATTACTATCATAATATATTTATGTACTAATTGAAGGATTTGGGACATATTTTTTTTTTATGAACATGAAACATTTTTATATGAACATACTAGGCGTGATTAAAATAAATTTAATATGTATACTTGTAACGCCTGTCGTGGCGCAGAGGCACAAGCGTGCGAATGTAAACGCGACAGGTTGTGGGTTCGATGCCCTCTCCAGGAGGCAAAGCGTGGCGTTGAGTTCCGCCACTTAGCACACAATGCCTCAATTCAGCGGAAAGTGGGGAACGGAGTGTCTTAACAATAGATTCCCTCTGTCCACCCTGCTATATGCGGGTTACAGCGTGAAGTTAAAAAAAGAAAAAAAAATGTGTACTTTTCAGGACACTCCCATTTTCTACTATAATTGAGATGTTGAGTGTTAAGAGTAACCATACGTCACGTTTTGTCTTATTAGACTAGAGAAATTTAAAAACAAATACTCATTTCAATTTAAAATTTAAATCATTGCCCCGACTACTGACCGAACCCCCAACCAATCGCGTTTACAATCTAACGTTGTACTACTGAGCCATCACGGCCTCAATGAATTATATCGACGAGTGCTCCAACAATGGTACAAATATACAGGAAATGCTATGAAACACAATTACAAAAGAGCAGTTTAAAGAATCCTAAGATTGTTATTCTTAATAAAAAAAAAACATTATTGTTTATTTTTCATTATACGATATTCTTTATTTTTATTTAAGGGATTTATTTCTTTTTAATATAAAGATATATGATGCAAAGGTGAGCGGCAAGAAAGGCAGGGGGAGACCTCGGTTGATCTTCGAGAACACAGTATCAACGATACTGGAGGAAGGTCACGTAAAAAGCATGAGGACCCCCCGGAGGGCATGTATGAAGAGGTAATGACTGTGGAAAAGGTGAAAGAGGTATGCCCCTGCATATCATAGCGTTTGGCGCTTCGTTCCCTCTGACTACCCCGCTAGGGATAAAGCGTGAAATTAGGTAGTTAGGTAGGTAGGTTCTTTTCAATAATTACAAAAATTACCACCTTCGGAACCTTTAAATCACTGGCCAACAAAGTTATATTTTATCACTTGTACCATTGCTCCTAGAACCCATCGGAATACACTGTCTCTAATGAGAATCGTATCCACACCTACCACATGTACCACCAATATGTCACATATGTATGTTTAAATCTGCTAACTCACCAAGTAGGTCGACGCGTTTGTTTTGTTAAACTCTTTAATTAACCTGTATTGCACCTGCTCTCTGTGGGAATGTCGAAAGTTAGTACAATTACTAACAAAATGTAACCGTCACCGTCAGGACTAAAAAATATAGAAATAGGAAGTAATTAAAAATTATTAGTTAAAAACTTAGAAAATTAAATTTAAATAAGATATTTGTGATTTTCGTAACGTACTTACCATCAATAGATGTTGCAGTAGTTTTAATCTGTTTAAGTATAAATAAAATAATGAAGCCATATAGGTATTAAACAAACTATTTTGTGATGATGGGAATTCAGACTTTAATATAACGATCTATGGATATAAATAGAGACACAGTATAGACATAATGAAGACAAAATACGAAGACCATCTACGTATTTTCCAGGCATTAATATAGTCGCAGACAGTTTAATACAGTCAAACAACTTTTTTTTGGCTTTACGCTGCATCCCGCATATAGTAAGATAGGCAAAGGGAACTAGAGAAACTAGTTTTAAGACACTCCGTTCTATTATAGCATTTTAATTCCCCCCTTTCCGCCAAATTCAGACATTGCGTGCTGAGTGTCGAAACTCAACGCCACGCTTTGCCTTGTTACCAGAGCGAAGAAATGAAAATACTAAATATTATTTTCATTTCCTGAAGTAGGAATCGAACCCACAACCTGCAGCGTTTACAGTCGCACGTTTATGCCTCTACGCTAAGACAGGCTATTTTTAATGGTAAAAAATGTTTGTTTTGGATTTAATTACGTTAAGTTTATATAAACGAAAAACTATTTCAAAGATAATTCTTATATTCATTCTCATACATCATACAGAGCAAGTGATATATCACTCCATTTTACAATTATATTTAAAAAGCAATCCTTCCTTTTCTTGTCGCTTGTCATTCTTTGAACAAAATTTATAATACAACTACGAAAGTTTTTGTACGTTATTTTTCTTTGTAAAATTACTTATATAATTCCGCTTACATAGTACGTTCATTGCATAAACATATAAGTTATCTCATATGTGCCAGTCATGTAAGTATAAATCACAATAAAAAAATATTTTTAAATTAACGCTATTTCCCGCATCAAGCAGGGTAGGCAGAGGGAACCTTGTGTTAGGACACTGTCCCACTTTCGGCCGAATTGAGGCATTGCATGCTGAGTGGCGGAACTCGACGCCGCGCTTTGCCTTGTTACTAAACCCAGGAAATGAAAATACTAAACTTTTACATTTACTGGAGTGGAGTGGAGTGGGAATCGAACCCACAACCTATCGCGTTTACAGTCACACGCTTGTGCCTCAACGCTACGACAGGTGTCTAGTTTAGTTTACAGTCAAACGCTGTCTCTCTACGCAACGCTGGTGCTGCTGCTGATGATTTATTAAAAAAAATATATACTATATCCTGTTTTTATTATAATATAACATTGAGAGATGGGTAATATAATTAAAAAATAAAATGAAAATTTATATATGTAATTAAATTTATATACGTGAAGCAAAAAAATTGTACCCCTTTTTATGAAAATCAAGTAAACGGGGGAGCATGACACTTGTCACGCTTATAGTTTGTATGAAGAATAAGAAAAGAAAAGAGTGACGAATGTGAATATTTTTTTAAAATAATGCATAAAAAATATATTAAATTAATCAAATAAATGTTACACAAACTACCGTGGTTTGACATAAAGTTACATATACATACATTGCTAAAGACAACGCGTTGTTAACGCGTCACCGGGACTACTAGTAATTAAAATACTGTGATGTACATATATTACTTCAATTTGAGCTTCTATATATATTAAAAAAATCTATACTCTTTTATTTTAAGGAACTTGATGAATATATGGTGGTACTAATAAATGAAAAAAAAAATCTATTCTATTTGAACCCACAACCTCCACCTGCAAAAACAGCGTTACCTAAATAACCAAACTACCAACAACTAAGCTAGCAGAGAAGTAAAAACATAAAATAAATATTCATTAGCATCGTCGCGAGTGACAGTACTAAGAGAAACTTACATAAACCTTGGCTCGGTGTGTTTACTCAGGCGCGATATTAGGACGAACTTAACGGTGACTTTTTAGTTGTATGTACGTATGTATATGTTAAGATACAATGTAAAATATTCTAAAAAATCACACTAGTTTTTATGGTTAGGTAGAGAGAGGAGCGTAAGTGGAGGTGCGTTTTAAAGATGGGGACCCTTAAACCTATACAAGTTTCTTCTATATTTTGCTTCAAATATATATTTTCATGTAACTCCAGAACGTCTATTTTAGGCATGAAAAGGTTGACAAGTTCAATTGAATATTTCATTTTCTAAATGTTAATAGGCTATAAGATTACTTTATATGAATAAATGACTAAATCAAAAAATGAACAACAAAACATATTTAAAAATAAGCGACTTCACTCTGTATTTCGTACTGCTAGGCGATGCAATGTCTCTCTGGCTACTACGCTGGGTAGACATCGCATCGCATACATCAACATTGTGTGCTAAATGACCGTACTTTGTTTTAGCAGAGTGGATATATGATAATACTTTAAATATAATCATACTCTTGAGTGGGAATCGAACTCACAACCAAATGCTTGTACTGTCAGACGTTGTCCCACTGCGCAGCAATTGCCTCTTTATGTTTTTGGCAGTGAGGCACAAGCGTGCGACTGTAAACGCGACAGGTTGTGGGCTCGAATCCCAGTCCAGTAAATTTAAAAGTTTAGCATTTTCATTTCCTGGGTTTGGTAACAAGGCAAAGCGCGTTGTTGAGTCCGCCACTCATCACGCAATGCCTCAATTCGGCGGAAAGTGGGGAACGGAGTATCTTAACACTAGGTTCTCAGGTTCCCTCTGCCTACCCGGCTATATGTGGGATACAGCATGAAGCTATTATGTATGTATGTATGTATGTATGTATATAATTATTTTATAACAAAACATTATTTTTATGATAAAAATATTTTTATATTTTCTACTAATATAAATTTAATAAAATAAAACTACTTATAAAGAAACACTCAGGATAAACGTAAACATAAATAATATATTAAATTGTGCATACATTTATTGTGAAGTGAAAAGGAAGGAGGTCGCGTGGTATGCAGGAAATGGGACACCATACCTCTACCATACTTTATGACTTGTTACTTGTTCTTGGCGACCTCTTTGCGAGTATGTGATGTTCTGTTAGTATATGACTTGAATGTACTTTTGCTATAAATAGTAATCATAGAAAATATTTTAACTTTTAGATAAAAAAATAATGAAAAACACAAAATTATCTTTAATAGAAAGAAAAAGAATTAGAATTAGAAAAGAACGGAGTGTCTTAGCTCTAGGATTTTTTAAAATTATTCTGTGCTACAGACTTTTCAGGTCTATGCCATTTTTGATATTTTTTATATATTTGTATTTTTTTTCAGCATGTAGCCGTCCACTGCTAAACGTAAGCGTCCCTCATAGAGTGCCAACCATCCCGGTCCTGGGCAACTCGCATCCATCCGCTACCAGCCACCTTCTTTAAATCGTCTGTCCATCGTGCTGCAGGGCGTCCTACACTACGCTTGCCTAAACGCGGTCTCCACTCTAAGATGTGTCGGCTCCATCGACCGTCGTTACGGCTGGAGACATGACCTGCCCAATTCCATTTCATCGTGCTTATCCTACGCCCAATGTCGGTGACTTTGGTTCTCTGGCGAATGATTTCATTGCAAATTCTGTATAATAATTGTGTAATTCTGTATTTGTATAGTAAAGCTTATTACATGAATTCAACTCCTAAGTCTAGGTTATCTCTGCTCTAGGAATACGGGAAATGCGTTAAGATAATCAAAAATAATAACATATACACAGCTATATCATATTTTAATTACTTATAAATACATATATAAAAACTGTTTATGCAGTTTATTTTAGTATATTATTTATATTTATAGAATATTGTAATGTATTGTATTGAATTACATTGTATTTTTATATTTACTATCAATTAATTTATAATTATTTAAAATATATATATACTACATATTTAATTCTTTTTGTCTTCAGGCATCTGTTCAATTATTTCTCACGTGACAAAGTTGGCTGGTAGAGAATGCTTTTTAGCTTTAAGTCTGCATTTTGTGCATTTATAATAATGTGTGTAATAAAGGATAAATAAATAAATAAACATTGTAAAGAAGACGTACTAGCACAATATGTATGTATTCAAGTATCCAGTTCAAATACCGTTTACTTATTTTAAATTAAAAATGCCTACAAAAGCCTACATTAGTGGAAACAGAATAAGAGAAACTAGTGATTTGCCTTGAAAAGACACATTTCTTAAGGTAAGCGTTTAATTAATTTATAATTAATACACGGAGGAAAGATTTTACTAAATTGAGCTGCCGAAATATAAAATAATGAATGAACAACAACTAGAGTTCCCGTTGACGCGTTAACAACGCATTACAACGCATTGCGTAGTGAAATCTATGTCACTTTATATAAACATGGATGTCAAATCATGGTAGTGTGTGTAATATTTTATTTCTTGATTTAATATATTTTTTACGCATTAATTTAAAAAGGTATTATCATTGTGCACTCCTTCGCTATATGAACTATAAGTGTACCTTTTTCATTCTCCTCCGTCCATTTAATTTTCGCAAAAAGAAATCCAAAGATTTTCCTTCATGTATTAATATATAGATGCTTTAAGAAATACAATAAATAAAAAAATATTACACACACTGCCATCTCTTTGACAGAAACTTATACATAAAGTGACATACACGTTGCTAAGCAACGGATTTACTATTTCATCAATCAACTGAGTACATCTACAATAAAACATTTTACAATAGAATTTTCAAACTTTTGATAACCATAAGCTGTTTTTAATGTGACTTCGACGGTTGTTCGGGAAAACGAAAACCAATCATTATCCAAAAATTCTGTAAACCATCACATTTTGTACGTGAGAAACACGGCCTGGAAGATAATTATTGTAGTAATTAACCTGTTTTTTATTGTACTGAAAATTGTATAGATAACGTGAATTGATTGACTTTTAATAATAATGTATCAACTTTTTGAACACAATGAAAAAGTATATAGCTTTTTTTTTCTTTTTTTATAGCTCCACACTGTATCCCGCATATAGCAGGGTAGGCAGAGGAAACCTGAGAACCTAATGTTAAGATACTCCGTTCCCCACTTTCTGCCGAATTGAGGCGTGCTGAGTGGCGGACGCCGCGCTTTGCCTTGTTATCAAATCCAGGAAATGAAAAATTCAATTTCCTGGAGTGGGAATCGAACCCACAACCTGTCGCGTTTGCAGTCGCACGTATCTACCTAGTTTTTGAAATACTCTGCACTTTACAAATAGGCAGAAGTCTATTTCGACATACTTATATTTGGATGAGTCCTACACTTCTCAACTGTGCCACGATTATTTAACTTATAAAGTTTATCGTAAGACTTCGAAACTAATATGAACAAAGAAATGAAGTTCTTTTTACTAAGTTATGCAGAAAAAAGCGTGAGGCTGCTTTTTTAAATGTTGCTACAGAGATTTTGATAACAAAAATCGCAATAATAATATATACATACATACATTGCTACACGCTGTATCCCGCATAAAGCAGGGTAGGCAGAGGGAACCTAGTGTTAAGACACTCCGTTCCCCACTAATGTTAGAATAATAATGGTTTATTTTTATAGACAATATGGTTTTGGTTTCATACTTTACCTAGTTAAACATTTTTAGCATACGCACTTAATGTGAAAAACAACATTAACATTTTTTGTAGTTTTAAGCTTTCTGCCGTATAGTGGAGAAGGAAGAACGGAGAACTCACTGTCAAGAGGATTTGATGTCCGCTTGCATTCGATACATTTTTAGTTGAATGGCGAAACTCAACGCCGTGCTTTTTAAGTTCTGCTACTCAATTATAGAATGTCGCATATAGCAGGATAGGCACAGGGAACCTAGTGTTAAGACACTCTAAGGAATTGAGGCATTGCGTGCTGAGTGCCGGAACATAACGCCGCCCTTTGCCTTGTTATCAAACCCAGGAAATGAAAAATTCCATTTCCTGGAGTTGTGATCGAACCCACAAGAAGTTGCGTTTAAAGTCGCATGTTTGTGCCTCTGCGCCACGATAGGCTCTCAATATATAATGGAAAGAAGTTTTTCTTTATAGACAATATTTTAACTCTAGGTTCTTTCTAAATAAACTATTAAGAGGAATAAAGCGCGAAACTGAGAAAACCAGTTAAACTATAAGTTCGGTTCGGTTCTTTAATTATGACGCTTCGGTAACTATACGTTAAGTCTGTGTGTCTCACAAAAGGTCTCGATTCCCCAACCTCATCCTATTTAACACCTCAACCGATTCGATTTATCGTTAACGTGTTACATATTACATGAAAACCTTCAAATATACCAATTATAAAATATGGCTTTTGTTTTGAAAACGAGTTATGAATTTTAATTGGATTTAATAACGAGAATATTTTCATTTCGTAACGATTTTATATTTTGATTTATGTAGATGTTTGCTTTGAAATTTGAAATACGCTTAGTCTAGTCTATATTTAGTTTAATATTGAAACTAATATAAATTTATTACTAATATTCTTATGACATCGTGGTAAAAGTGGGGAACGGAGTGTCTTAATACTAGGGTCTCAGGTTCCCTCTGCGTACCCTGCTATATGCGGAATATAGAGAGAAGCTAATAAAAAAAATGTAAGCCCGATTAGTCATGGGTTCGATTCCCACGCGGGGGAAGTATTATATTTAAATTGTTTTTATTTCCTTTATTTAATTGCTTTAGGTAAAAACGGTCTACCTTTAACACGCAGTTAATATTTGAAAGTCTTTCTGTTTCTAAGATATGTAAAATAATGAAGTTAAAATAATATGAGAATTATAATAATATTAAATATCGAATATTTTTTTTTTTCGCTTTTAACGCCTGTCGTGGCGCAGAGGCACAAGCGTGCGTCTATAAACGCGTCAGGTTGTGGGTTCGATTCCCACTCCAGGAAGCGGAATTTTTAATTTCCTGGGTTTGGTAACTAGGCACAGCGCGGCGTTGAATTCCGCCACTCAGCACGCAATGCCTCAATTCGGCGGAAAGTGGGGAATGGGTGTCTTAACACTAGGTTCCCTCTGCCTACCCTGCTATATGCGGGATACAGCGTGAAGCTATGTATGTATCTATGTATTTTTTTACACACGCAAATGGTTATAATTTTCACTCCTATAGTGAAAATTATAAAAAAGTATTAAATATCTTATACTTATGTAATTATATACATAAAAAATGTATGAATTTTAAGCATATTACACGATTTCATCCAAAAAAATATATTTTAGTAGAAAAACCACTAAGCATTCGTACAGCCGTTGCAGGCTTGAATTCTATTCAGATGAGCCCTTTAAATGAGCGTCTTTATTTACTTTGCGGTACTCTTAGAGAAGTTCAAAAATAAAATTCACCAAATTGTTTGCAATCAGTGAGCGAACGGAGAAAGGCATGTTCGAGCGACCCACATTTTGTATGATTTCTTTCGATCAGCGAAAATTCTTGATTCTATTGCAGTATTGGATTTTAGTACCTACATGTGCTTTTTTTTAATATTTAAAGTGAATTAGTTTAAAAAATATAAATGTAAAGGAATATGCATGAAATATTTAAAAAGTTTGACTGTAAATTGTAAATAAATCATACTTTTTAGTAAAATAGATTTAGAAGTTTATTTCAAGAATATAATCGTTTCAGCTTAGCTTTGAACACTCAAAATCTCCAAAACATGTAATTATTAAACTAAGCTTTTTTTAACTTCACGCTGTATCCCGTATATAACAGGGTAGGCAGAGGGAACTTGAGAACCTAGTGTTAAGACACTCCGTTCTCTTACAACAATTCCGTTCCCCACTTTCCGCCGAATTGAGGCATTGCGTGCTGAGTGGCGAGACTCAACGCCGCGCTTTGCCTTCTTACCAAGCCCAGGAAATGGAAATACTAACATTTCCTGGAGTGGGAATCGAACCCACAACCTGTCGCGTTTACAGTCGTACGCTTGTGACTCTGCTCTACGACAGGCGTTAATAACTAAATTCAAATTAGTTTTAATTACCTAACAAAAACACATATTATATACCTCTATACAATAAAGTAGTTGATATTAAGTACACACATAACTTTAATGAAAATCAACAATTATTCCAGGGTATCTATGCGAGTGAAGTTGTGGGAAAAAGCTATCATTATATAAATTTAAATTATATAAAATACAATAAAGTTGCCTTGTTTCAAGGCAAAGCGTGGCGCTACGTTCTGCCACTCAACACGCAATGCCTCAATTTGGCAGAAAGTGGAGAATCTAAATCTTAGTAGAACGGAGTGTCTTAACATTGGGTTCTGACGTTCCCTCTACCTTCGCTGTTATGTGCGGGATACAACGTAAAGTTACAATAAAGTTCTAAGTGAAATTTAACCATTATTCGCCATAATATTAAAAATAATATTAAATCCTAATATAAAAATATTTCTAATAAGTATAATTTATAAAAATTTTGTGATAAACGTTTAAACTACGTTGACCTCCAACTACATTTCATTGGGCAGCAAAGACCGGATATGTCTGCGACGCATCCGGTCAGATTGCAATCGAATTTCAAATTTCGAATTCGAATGAAACCGCAATCGTACGAAATGCATTTCGTTTTTTTTTAGATATTTCTGGTGAGGAATAATAAAAGTAGGATATATTTTATGTTATACTTTAGAAAAAGTTTATTAAATTATTTTTTTATATCTTACATAGATACATACATACTTCACGCTGTATCCCGCATATAGCAGGGTAGGCAGAGGGAACCTAGTGTTAAGACACTCTGTTCCCCACTTTCCATCGAATTGAGGCATTGCATGCTGAGAAGCGGAACTCAACGCCGCGCTTTGCCTTGTTTACAAACCTAAGAAATAAAAATGCTAACCTTTACATTTCCTGCAGTGGGAATCGAACCCACAACCTGTCGCGTTACATTTGCACGATTGTGCCTCTGCGCCACGATATGCGTTTTATAATGTTATATTTGTTTTTTGTTACTTATAAGTAAAAATAAAAGCTTCACGCTTGTTTCTGTATAACAGATAATCTAGTGTCAAGACACTCCGTAGCTAAAACGTTTAAGAACGAAAGCGTAGCGGAACTCAACGCCGCTCTTTGTTTTACTAATAAAAATCTAATCATTATCACTTGAAAATAAAATTAAAACTTTTTTTTAGCTTCACGCTGTATCCCGCATATAGCAGGGTAGGCAGAGGGAACCTGAGAACCTAGTGATAACACACTCGGTTTCCCATTTTCCGCCGAAAATTATTTATAGCATAAAAATATAGTAGCGTCACGCTTTATTCCGTAGCAGGGTAACCAGAGTAAGCCTAGTGTCGAGACACTCCGTTCACCGCTTTCTGCTCAAATTCAAGTCCACCACAGCAGAGAAATGAAAAAATGTTTCAATATAATCATTTCCCCGTGTGGGAATCGAATCCACGACCAATAACGTTTAAAGTCATACACTGGCTCACTGTCCAAAGAAAACCTGAAAAATATAGCCAATGATAATCATCTTTTTGCAATAAACATCAATATTTCAACTCATTCAAAATCAATTAGATATTTAAAAAAAAATGGCTTTATAGCTCTTCAATATCAAAGCTCATTCGAACAATGCTTTGAAAGTTAGCGAAAATTAAACGTATACAATGAATTTTTGTATTACAATGAAAAAGATAAAAAAACGAATTATTTTCAAATAAAATTGACACAAGTAAATGAAATTTTAATTTTATTATTTGTACACTACATTAAATTTGAAAATATAAGAAAAACAAAGAATGTCATAGTCACCTTAATCATGAAGCATTTGTTTATATCGCTAAGCTCTTTTTCTTTTTTAATCTTAATATTAAATACCATCATGGCGCAGTGGGCCAATAAATGCGGTGTTTATGGATTCAAGTCCCACTTTAGAAATGATTAAAATTAAATAATTTTTATATCCTTGCTTAGGTGAGCCAAAACACGATGTAGACTTCCACCTTCTAATTCGCAATATCCCGAACTCAGACAAGAGAATGAAGTATCTTGATACTATGATCTTTTTCCTACCTTGCTATGTAAGACAAAGCGTAAAGCTCAAATAAAAATTAATTAAAAAGAGACCTTTACCTATATGACGAAACCTTCCTCATGTTTCCGTTCAAACACAATTTTTTTTTAGCTTCACGCTGTATCCCGCACAAAGCAGGGTAGGCAGAGGAAACCTGAGAACCTAGTGTTAGGACACTACGTTCTCTTTTAACATTTCCGTTTGAGTGATGTAACACAACGCCGCGCTTTGCGTTATTACCAGAGCGAGGAAATTAATGTACTAAACATTATTCAATATTTTCATCCGAAGTGGGAATCGAACCCTTAACCTGCCGCGCTTACAGTCGCACGCTTGTGCCTCTGCGCCACGACAGGCGCAGTACATATACTATATTATATTCCTTATTATATAACATAACAAATAAACAACACATATGTATGATATATATATTTAATTGTTTCAGATGGTACAATAGGTGGCCTTATCGCTAAGTGAACGACTTCTGCCAGGCAGCCTTGTAATGGCGGAAGTAGTATATTAAATGAGAAAGGGTTTACTTACGTAATATATGAGCCGTTGATTTTGAAAGTGAGACAACTCCATTTTATGTTATTGTTTTTTTTTTGATAAAAACATAAAATTATGGTAATTTTTATTATAAAATGGAGTTGTTTCACTTTCAAAAACAACGGCTTATATATTAATATACACAAAATAAACATATAAAGAGTGAAATTACTATTTTATTAACTGTTTTATTATCTGACTTTAAAAAACGAAGGGAGGGAATTCGACTGTATTGATTTTAAGTGTATGTGTGCATATCATTTTACTGTTAAATTTACTTAAATTAACTTCTGATTATGTTTTTGAGATATTCGTAATATCGTTGCTTAGTAGTGCATTCTATTTGAAGTTGATTTTATTTTTTTTAATAAAATCTTAATCATTTAAAGCTTTTTTGTTTTTTAACTTCCCGCATGTAGCGGGGTAGGCAGAGGGAACCTGAGAACCTAGTGTTAAGACACTCCGTTCTCTTGCAACAATTTCGTTCCCCACTTTCCGCCAAATTGAAGCATTGCGTGTTGAGTGGCGGAACTCAACGCCGCGCTTTGCTTTGTTACCAAACCCAGGAAATGAAAATACTAACATTTCCTGGAGTGGGAATCGAACCCACAACCTGTCGTGTTCACAGTCGCACACGCCACGACAGGCGTTATTTGAATTTGATTTTATTATTTTAATAAAATCTTAATCATTTAAAGCTTAGTAAGTTTTATCAATATAATCTTATTATAATAGGCTGAAAACAGAAAAAGGAGTGTCTAAACTCTAAATTTTCTTTCCCCAGCGCAATAATTTGGTAAATATGTAAAATTAGACACTACATATACGACTATGTAACTAATAGTATTGTTCTTACGCATTTTACTTGATCACGTTCCGTCCGAGCAATCACCAAGTCAAACGGCTCGCACTCCTCCTCGTACAGACTACGTTCCTTATACGAGTCATATTAAATTTAATAAAGAGGCAAAGTGCATATAGTGTAATGCTAAATAGTATATGTAAGGATTGAAAGTTTAGCTTTATTTAGTTTTGTTTATATTTTGTTTTTAAATAATAAAAAAATAAATAATAAAAGGAAACACCATTAAAAACAAATTTCTTAGAAACACATATTGAAATTTTTACATTTATAAAGAGAATATGAGAACGTACGTCGTATATATATACATACATAGTATTCACGCACATCTCACATATAGCAGGGTAGACAGATGGAACCTAGTGTTAAGGCACTCCGTTCCCCACTATCATACTATGATATATCATTATCATATATCATTACTTTAATATCATCAGTACCGTTATTACATTTAATACACAAATTAATATAATTTGTATCCTATTTTTGGTATATCATTAGAAATGCTAGGTAATAACAAAATCAATAAAATACCATATAGCAGAGTAGTCAAAGAGAGTCTAGTGTCAAAATATTCCTTTCTCCACTTTTCGTCCAAATCTGAGACACTTGTATTAGTTGGCGAAAATCAATTTCGCAATATCTTTACAAATCGTGGAAATAAGAATAATTTAAATATGATGAGAAAAAGTATAAAAATTTCAACGCAGTGGGACTCGAACCTGCGCCTCTTCGAAACCATCTAAGCGCTCTGACCACTAAGCGTAAGTGTGTGATTAATACTTTAAAACTTAAAAAATATGAGCATTTCCCCGAATGGGTATCAAACCCTCTATGTAATATTATTATATTAAATTTCAAATATACCAAAACAAAAATTATTTAATAGAAAACATTTATTTTCATTTCCACTATTACAACTAAAGTACGAACTGTATATTTTAAACTTACACACAGCGAATGAGTGAAGACAGGAATAAATAAGTGATACACTACGTCAAATGCAATGTAGGTCTTTGGGAACGTATTCCATAAATATGAACACATCTAAATTGCAAATGTCCGTTACAGAAAACTTTGTGAATAAACAGAGATGTTTGTAAAGGAATAATAAGATCGAACAAAGTTAGTTGAGGTTGATTTGGAAAATAAATACAGGACTCGCTGAGAAACGTTTAAAATGAAAATTTTTGTAACAGTTAAAAAAGTATATAAAATTTAAAAAAAACATAAAAAATTCTTATTTTTACCTTTAGAGTCAATAAGACTGTCTTTTTCTGTCTAAAATCCTTATTTTCCTGTTAATATTTTAGATATGAATGTAAGTTTGTTTGTTACGCCTTTACACCAAAACTGCTCAACCGATTTTCATGAAACTTTGTACACATATTCCTATAGGTATTAAAAAGGATATACTACTACTACTACTACTACTACTAGGATACTTTTTATTAAAAAAATAAATAAAAAAATATATATATTTTGGCAGACATGACTTTTCCAAATTAACGCATATACGCATTATACACTATAGTATGTAATACGGACTACCACTGACCACGCGAGCGAAGCCGCGGGTAACATCTAGTATATTCTAAATGCTAACAATACTTTGCTTGAATCTTAGGTAGGTATATAAATTTCGAGGTCATACAAAAACCTAAACAAACTGATGATATTGAAACAGTCTTTGTTAAAAAGTTTACTGTAAATATGAATTCTCATGTACAATTTCATTATGTTATGAAATATACATAAAATGTATATTTTTGTTTTTTTTTTTTGTATTTAAGTGAGGAACTAGAAGATGTATGGGTATGCATTTGTATATGAAGATAGGGGATTTTTCAAAATGATAAATAGTTTAACACAGTATGTATAACATAAATGTTAGAAACGCATATATATTTTATTTTCAAATATCACGAAATAATATTCTTATCCTAAATGTGAGAATAACACTTTAAAAATATGTATAACATTTTCAACAAGTATTTTGACGCGACTAGTAATAAGAATATAATATACCTCTAGATTAACTGGCTAGAGCGCTAGGATACTTTCGAAGAGGGATTCCAATACTGCTACGTTCAAATTTTCTACGATTCTAAGTCATCTTATTCCACGTGTTTGAATAGTATTTTTTGAAAAACTAAATTAAAGAAGCCTGATTTGAGGCCCAGCATGGTGTAGAGGCACACGCGTGTGACTGTAAACGCGACCGGTTGTGGGTTCGATTCCCCCGCCAAGATATGTAAATATTAAATAATGTTTAGTAATTTCATTCCTTCCTCTGGTACAACAAGACAAAGCGCGGCGTTGAGTTCCACTACTCAGCACACAGTGCCTCAATTTGGTGGAAAGTGGGAAACGGAAGTTTAAAAGAGAACGGAGTGTCATAACACTAGGTTTTATAGTTCCCTTTGCCTATCTTGCTATGTACGGGATACAGCGTGAAGCTATGAATGAATGAATGAAATTAAAGAATTTTTCCTCATTTTTTAAAATGTTTATATTACTTTTGCCGTGCAGTAAACAACAGTAACTTTTTTCTGACTAAAACATATATTAAATGCTAACAGTCCCCAGGTGTAACAATTGTACAAATTTCGATTCACATCCATGCACAATGTTTTGCATAATGATATTCTTAACACTACTTTAGTGTTTCTGGAGGAAACGTTCTTTTACTGAAATAAAAATATGACTAACCCAGTTTTAAGTAAACTGTGAAATTTTAATAAATTATTTATAAGATTATTTGTTAAGAAAGTCAAAAAAAGGGAAACATCATACATAAAAATACATATGGAAATAATTCCTTCATATTTGAATGTGTTTGATTTCAACTATGAATCCTTTTTCTATACCATAATGGCTATATACCTGTATAAGGCGTGAATAATTTGACAAATCAAAAATACACACGTTTTAGGACAGATCTTTTCAAGTTTTTATCTGTAAATGCTATTTTATATTAATTTACTACAATTTACATCAAAATGCTTGATTTACTTATAATTTTTTAATTTAGTTATTTATTCACTCTAAAAATAAAGCAACTTCAATATTTATTATCATAAAAAAATGTTTATATTCAAATTCACTTATCGACCAATTGACCTAGTACTAAACAAACTAAACACTAATTAAATAGCATGCAATGCCTCGATCCGGCGGAGAGTGGGGAACGGAATTGTTGAAAGAGAACGGAGTGTCTTAAAACTATGTTCTCAGGTTCCCTCTGCTTACCCTGGTATATGCGGGATACAGCGTGAAGCTAAAAAAGAACTAATTTACTATATAACTAAAACTACTGAAGGAAAACCTGATCTTCTGAAACGAACTAAATAAATTTAACAACTCACTTAGGAGTTCGTGTAATACATTTGTGCGTCCATGTAATCTATGTACAATAATCATAATCCCAGTGTCCATCGTCTGTACATACATCTAGTGAGCACGTCAGCAGACGAGCGAACTTGATTACTTCCCGTGTTGACACCCTTTAATCCGACAGATCGTGACGCAATTCCATTGCATTCATGATATAAGTTAATGAATGATTTTTTAATTATGTCCGATAGTCTTTGAAAGAACGATAATTGAAATGAGAAAATGTTGTTGTTAATGTTGTTTGATTTGTAAAGGTTTTATTGAGAATTTATTTATTTTTATTGTATGCATTTAAAATAAAAAGATAATAAAATTATATCTTTATAATATAAATAGAATATTTAATCCGGTAAATCCAAAAACACCTGTCGTTGCGTAGAGGCACAAGCGTGCGACTGTAAGCACGACAGGTTGTGGGTTCGATTCCCACTCCAGGAAATAGAATTTTTCATTTTCTGGGTTTGATAACAAGGCAAAGCGCGGCGTTGAGCTCCGCCACTCAGCACAAAATGCCTCAGTTCGGCGGAAAGTTGGGAACCGAGCGTCTTAACACTAGGTTCCCTCTGCCTACTCTGCTATATGCGGGATACAGCGTGAAGTTATGTATGTTTATATGTAAATCCAAAAACACCAACAAAGTTGGGTTCTAACAAAAACACACAATATTTCTGAATAATATGGAAAGTAAAGAACAAAGGGGCTAACTAAGCCTTAGCTCTATTTTCTTCACTGACTCCCTACAAAATTTTACTATAAAGGAGTTAAATATTAACAAATATTATATATTACTGAGCATCGCGAAGACTACTAATCAGTCCATTCACCATCATGGATTCATCGTGCGGATGCGTGACATCGCATTGCAGAAAGAAAAGCTCGGAGCAATGCCTGGGAGTTGCAACCCAAGTATAGGTTTAAGGGGCCCCTTTAAAATGCGCATTAACGCTCAACACCACTATCCGAACTAATTAATTAAATGAATATTACGTAAATGATCTTATTTTCATAAGTAGCTACTCAGATAATGAAAAAAAATGTTTATTAAACGCAGCTAAGTGGATGGAAGAACGACTTAATCTAACCAACTCGACAAGCTGTAAAAGCAAAAAACTAAGTGTATTACTGGATTATGTGCTTACCATGCAAAGAATATATAAGGAAGTATGAATAAAGAAATACAATGACAACATAATCTTTATTATTAATGGATAGATGTCTCTATACTTATTTTTTAATTAATTAATGTACCTTTTTTGAGACTTTCGTTTACCTCACGTAGCAGGGCAGGCAAGAGAATCTATTGTCAAGAAGAAATTGCGACATGACATGTATTTAAGTGGTGGAACTTAACACCGCGCCTTATCTTATCAGGATGAAGAAATTAAAAATATTTAAACAAATACACCCGTAATGGCGATCGAACCAAGAAACAAACGCATTTACAGACGCTGTTCCTCTGCACCGCCATGACCTCAACAAGATAAGTTACCTTTAAGAATAGAAAAGAAAGAAAAATATTAGCGAGTATGTTGAAACAACAATGAGAAGTAGGGAACAGTGAGAATCTAGAGTCAAAGCTTTCCTTCATTCACTGGTAGACAAAAAAAATTTCCCACTGAAGTTCTTGCGCTGGTTTTTCTCAGGTTTGTGGCATTAATTTTAATGAACCGGTGCTAAATTATGTGACGTTCAAAAAATGAAACATCTAACTTCATGTTTTGAATAAAATTATTTGACTTTGACTTTACTCTCAACATTTAAATATAAGAGTCAAGTGACAGAACCTAACAATGCGCTTTGTATGTAAGAAATGTATAAAAGTAAATATTTAAGAATTTAAAAAATAAAAAACCGACATCGACTAAAATGCACTAAAAAGTAAAATTATTATGAATAACTTTAAAACTCTTCGTTAGTTCTTAACTATTTTTTTTATCGATCAAAGGCGGCAAACGAGTAGAAGAACCACCTAATGGTAAATAGTTACCTTTGCCCATAGACATCTACACCAGAGGAGTTGTAGATGCGTTGCCGGCCTAGAGGATACAGGTGAAAGGGAAAGGAGACAATGTAGTGGCTACATCAGTCCGCCTTAAGCCACATTCTGGGAAAAGGATGGGTGGGTATATGGAAAACATGGCTTACATACCATCGAACCGGAACACATCATAAGATATTTGGCGGTTCGTCTTTGACATGATAGTGGTCGCGAGCCAGTTGGAAGACGAACCACCTACCACCTAACTACTAGGACAAGTGGAGGAGAGTTGTATTCCAACCATTTATATTACCAATTTGTCCATACCTAATTATATTACAATATTCTCCAGAAAAAAAAAAAAAATTATTCAAATAATATGTAAAGCTTATTCAAAGTCAAAAGATGAGCGAGTGAATGAACTACAAATCCTTTTGTAAAATTAAATATTTCTAATACCAAATGTTTTGAGATAAATATTTAATAGAAATGTTCGCTTGTATTATGTGAGTGCCAAATAAATTGATTATTTTATCATATCTGTATAAGATTATAAATCTTTTATGGTTTAAAAAAAACAGTTTCACGCTTTATCTCGCATTACCGTTACCTGTCCGAATTCGAGACATTTTAAATGGCGGAACTCAACGCCTCGCTTTGTACTGCTTAAAATAATTTAATATTGAATAAGTACGGTTATTCAATGACAACAAACTGAAATAACAACGACGATACCATTCGTTCACCTTTGACTTCAATTATGTTCCTTTATATAACTCTAAATTAAGGAGGGCAAGAAGTAAGTAAAAATAACGTAGCAAAAGTATATCATTGACAATACTTATGGAGAATGATTATATTTAAATTATTTACCTAGCAATACAAGGCGCGGCGTTGAGTTCCGCCACTCAATATACAATTTCTCAAATTTCGAAAAGAAAGTAAAGCTTGTCTATCCTCTTATACAGTTAAAAGTTTAAAGCATTATTTTATCTTCTTTTTTTTTAACTTCACGCTGTATCCCACATATAGCAGGGTAGGCAGAGGGAATCTGAGAACCTAGTGTTAAGACACTCCGTTCTCTTACAACAATTCCGTTTCCCACTTTCCGCCAAATTGAGGCATTGCGTGTTGAGTGGTGGAACTCAACGCCGCGCTTTGCCTTGTCACCAAACCCAGGAAATGAAAAATTCCATTTCCTGGAGTGAGAATGGAACCCAAAACTTGTCGCGTTTACAGTCGCACGCTTGTTCCTCTGCGCCACGACAGGTCTTATTTAAGACAATTTTTTCACATTTAACCCTTTTCTACCCTACAAATGAACAAACGAACTAAATCATAACATTAGTTAAAATAAACGTTGTATATGAAGAAAAAAAAAGCAACAATTAAATAGGTAACGTTGAGTTGCTTTGAGAAGCCAACATTGCGGTAAATGTAAAAATAATTTTAATATAATTCATCCACAGCGTATTCACATGTGCACTCGACTTAGTGGAAAGTGGATGCGTCTTGTTTTTTTTTATTACAAAGTCAGGTTTACAAGTATATCATTATTATAATGAAGTACTACTTACGTTTCTTTGCGTTTTAATTTATTACTATTTAAGCTTAAACGATGTAAGGGCTCGAAGTTTTCAAATGCTTTGAAAATGGTTTAACTTTAAGAAAATACTTTTTAGAAAACTATAAAAAAGAATTTCGACGCAGCTGGATATACGAGTAGAACGCACGGCTTAGCGGTCAGAGCGCTTGGACGGTTTTCAACAGGCGCGGGTTCGAGTACCGCTGCGTTCAATTTTTTATACGTTTTCTAAAAGTGTTTCGCGTATCCTAAGCGTGTAATTCGCACTTTAAAAGTATCAAAAATTTCTTAAAAGCGTATTTTTTTTCTTTTTTTTCAGTTTCGCTTTTTATTTTGCATAGCAAGATAGTCAGATAAGTTAGCGACAAGACCCTACCCAAATATGAGATATTACGTACTAAGTACTTTTTTGACCACTTGCCTTTGACTTGGCGGAACTTTAACTTTTTTGACCAGTTATGTAATGTTGGGTAATAATACAATATTACTTTGATAGTATATTAAATCTGTTTAATGGAAGACCACGTCTGTCCCTGGTGTGAAGCTGACAGCGCTGCTCGAGTATGTATTTTCGATATATCAGCTTAATCATGCCTGATATGGATGTTATAAGCATTTTTATAATATTATTTACATGTATATTTAAACGTACATCTTTGTCTATATTAGATATTTTGATGAAAGTCATCGTATATATAAATGAATTTATTTTTGTTTACCTCGTAAGAAAACGCAAAAATGAATTATATAAAAATATATAAAATATAATTTAAAGAAAAAATATTTAAACTTCGTTTCGCCAAACATATAAGAAACTAAACTAATTTCGTGGATCAAATAAATACCAGAGTATTTACAAAAAATATCAACCAGACTGTATTTAGAAAAACTGTACAAAATTCTCAGTAATCTGTATCAAAATCAAAATCAAAAATCACATACCTATTTAACAATACAATGTAAAAATTGACATAAATATTTCATAAATCAATATATAAATACGTGTAAAATTTTTTTACCCTTTTTTACGAAAATTACACGAACGGAGGAGCATGAAATTTAGCACGCTTATAGTTTATATAGAGAAGGAGTGCAGAATGCTAACATTTTTTTTAAATAATGCCTAAAAAGTATATTAAATTAGAAAATAAATGCTTCACTTACTACCATGGTTTGACCTCCATATTATCCATTGACATATACATTGTTAAAGACAACGCGTTGTTAACGCGTTAACGTGGGCACTAGTTTATTTTAACAATTATTAGAAAGATTACAGAAATAATATTTTAAATCAGAATATCTTCTAAATAATAGGTACTAAGATTATCACTCCATCATGGCTTTTTCAGTCCTTGATATTTTGACAAGGCAATTTTTTCCCCTTACAAGGCAAAGAATACCCTTTTCAGCTGTCTTACTGCAACTGTGATTTGAGAGAAACGTGTATATAAAAGAGAATCTCAATTACTAACTTTTATTATTCCATTTCATCCTTGGAACCAAATTGGTTTCTATGTAGAATAGTTTTTCATTTCAATGACATTTTTAACCAATTTAAAAAAAATAGTTATATTTTTTTTTACTAGGTGAACCAATTTTTATGATTCTTTTTTACGTGTATAAACCTGAGTGTGAAAGACTAGGTTCTCAGGTTACAATTTGCCTACCCTGTTATGTGTGGGATACAATTTTAAGATAAAAATACATCTAAAAAACTCATGATTTTAGGACTGTTAACGGTCTAGTCGTTTTATCAGTGCTCTACTTGAAAATACCGAATTTACATACAAAAATAAGATACAATTTTAAAAAATAATCGGACGATAAATATTCTGTATAATGTAATGTTTAACCTTTTGACCTCCAAGCAATAAGACTTAACCTTTGAACTTTAATAATTTCTTTAGATTAGTACAATTTGAATGTAGATTTTTAATATATAAACGCAAATGATTATGGTTTTTTTTTATGGATAAGGGTGGCCAGTGACACCTGATGTTAAGTGGTTACCTTCGCCCATGAACATCTACACCACCAGAAATGTAGATGTGTTGCCAACCTAGAGGATACAGATTGAAGGGGAGGATAATGTAGTAGTTCGCTATCGGAACCACCACATTTTGGGGAAAGGATTGGTGGGAAAGGGGAAAAAACCTGGCTTACATATCATCGAACCGGAACACATAAGATATTTGGCGGTTCGTCTTTGACATGATAGTGGTCGCGAGCCAGTCGGAAGACGAACCTCCTACCACCAAACTACTGTGATACCCGCCTCTTACGGGACGCTACCCAGCGGCGGAGGGGAATTGTATTCTAACCCTGTCCCCTCACAGGTTACAGGGTTGTATTCCCACACTGTCTTATTTATTCGTCGTTTCGACTGGTGTATAAAAAAAGCATTTCGTTGAATTCCGCCACTTTACTAGCATTTTTTATTAGGACTTAAAAGTATTAAAAATAACTTGAATGAAAATCGAATTCACACTTCTCGCTTCATGCCAATATTCATATTTCTAATGCACCATATGCTCTTCAAACGTGTCCTCATCTTCTTAACATACAAGATAACAATATCTGTTAAACTACATGTAATACTCTGAATACATTTCATCGTTAATCCCAATTGTCATCGACACAATAAGTAATCTATAACATTTATGATAATTTGTATATGTATTAAAAATGTTAACGTGGTGTAGTTTCTGATAGTTGTAGATTCAATCCACGTGTGGGGAAATGGGTATATTTAAATTATATTAATTTCTTCGATCTGGTCAGAAGCAAAGTGTTGGTGTCAAAAAAGAATATGATTATATTTTTTCTTTTTTTTTAACTTCACGCTGTATCCCGCATACAGCGGGGTATACAGAGGGAACCAGAGAACCTAGTGTAAAGACACTCCATTCTCTTTCAACATTTCCTTTCCCCACTTTCCGCCAAATTGAGGCATTACGTGTTGAATGGCGGACTGCATATTTACAAACGATGAATTTATATTAGGCACGCATTGAACACTTTGTTTAGCGGTCAAAGCGCTTGGACGGTTTCCAAGAGGCGCGGGTTCGAGTCCCGTTTCGTTCAAATTTTTATACGTTTTCTAAACATGTTCTTCGTTTCTTAAGTTTGTGATTAACACTTTAAAACTTTAAAAAATGATGAACGCCTGTTGTAGTGGCGCTGAGGCACAAACGTGCGACTGTTAACGCGACAGTTTGTGGGTTCGATTCCCACTCCAGGAAATGTAAAGTTTAATATTTTCATTTCTTGGGTTTGGTAACAAGGCAAAACGCGGCGTTGAGTTCCGCCACTCAACACGCAATGCCTCAATACGGCGGAAAGTGGGGAACGGAATTGTTGAAAGAGAATGGAGTGTCTTAACACTAGGTTCTCTGGTTCCCTCTGCCTACCCTGCTATATGCGGGATGCAGCGTGAAGTTAAAAAAAAAACTTTAAAAAATATATTAGATCTGTATACACCTACACACAAAATGAAGTATTAATATGAGAATTGGCCTCAACTAGAATCGCATGTCAGTCGTACCCGCCCCGCATGTGCTCTGAACTATCGCGATAGTGCCATGCGTATCGACAATTTTACTTCTACCGTCTACTACACCTTTACTATCTAGATTTTAAGGCTCTAAATTTTTAGCCTAGATTTTTGGTCATAATGGATTGTTTGCGTTACGAATGCCATTCCGCTACGGCGTGCTTTACTTGTATCACTGGATTTACGAGCTACAGTCAAACTAAAACGTGCATTTCATTATAAACTAGTGTTCTATTTGTAGGGTAAAATCTTTTTTTTATAAAGATTTAATTAAATTTTTATTATATGAATTCTGAAATTAAAAAATCATTGCTTAAATCTATTAAAAAAGGTCAAATGTGACTGAATAAAACATGGTGTCATGGTGCACTTATCGCTAGAAAAATTAGGCTTACGTAATAGCATCGGATAGTTCTATAAAATAGGAACATTTTATCGTTTATTTTATTTCTTTTCTTTAACTTCACGCTGTATCCCGCATATAGCGGGGTAGGCAGAGGGAACCCGAGAATCTAGTGTTAATACACTCCATTCTCTTTCAACAATTCCGTTCCCCACTTTCCGCTGAATTGAAGCAATGCGTGTTGAGCGGCGGAACTTAACGCCGCGCTTTGCCTTGTCACCAAACCCAAGAAATGAAAATACTAAATTTTACATTTCCTGGAGTGGGAATCGAACCCACAACCTTTCGCGTTCACTGTTGCACGTTTGTGCCTCTGCGCCACGACAGACGTTATTCATGTTTATTGATTATTATTTGCTAGCTTAGCTTAGCTGTAACTTTCGTATAACTCTCGTACAGCTTAGCGTAGGCTAGCCAAAAATACCAAAAAATCGTTGCCACAGTATTGTCACGCACCTCACAAACAAACCACATTTTGTGGCTCGGTTGTACTAAATTTTCTGCACTTCTTTAGATAAATTTTGTATCAATAATTGTATTTCTCTTTATATATATATAACCTTATAGCCGGAATAATATGAGTCTTTCACTATCAAACAGAGTTCACTCATGCACCCTTACACACACACGCGCACACACACACACACACACACACACACACACACATACACACACACACACACAAACAAAACCTTTTTGTTAATTTGTAATTTCTTACTGTGTCACTTTGTATATATGTATATTTTTGTTTTAATTTATAATTACTTTCTCTCTTTATGTTATTTTGTTAATACATTTACAACTTTAGTACTGTATTGTTAGTAAGAACGCTTGTGAGGTGGGCGTTAATAACCGCAACACAGTTTTATACTAATGCGGTTATTATCGTACAATTTTTTTTTCTGATGTCCTGCTAAATGTTGGAAATGAATAAATAAATAAATTAAAAAAAAAAACATATATATATATATATATATATATATATAATTTTTTATTTACTTCTGCAGCAGAAGCCTAGTGTCAATACACTCTGTTCGCATATTCTTCCGTTCTAAATTATAAAATAATTATATTTCACCGAAAAGAAAGAGTACTCAAAGAAACTACTTATCGACTGTAAAGTTCTTACACGTAAAGAGCACAGTATGAGTGGCGGCAACCATTTTATGGTAAAAGTCAAAAGACATACCTATTATAATCGCTTAGTTTTTGTATAATAATCAATTGACAATCTATAAAACAACTTGATAAATTAAAAAATCAGTTGACTAACTATAAAATTAATTGATATTCCAATTTTTAGATTAACAATTTTTTTTTGTCAATCTGTGTTTCTTTAATGTTATTCACCTAAAGTCATGTACTTGTCGCCAAATTGACTGATCGGAATTAAATCCTTAAGGAGCAACTCATATTATAGGCATGTGAAATTTAAGCAACTTAGCTTAGATTATCAGAAGTAACATTGTTAACTATGATTAATGTACTCGTATACAAGTACATGATGACGCATGTCGTGGCGCAGAGGCACAAGCGTGCGACTGTAAGCGTGACAGGTTGTGGGTTCGATTCCCACTCCAGGAAATGTAAAAGTTTAGTGTTTGCATTTTCCTGGGTTTGGCAACAAGGCAAAGCGTGGCGTTGAGTTCCGCCACTCAGCACACAATGTCTCTCAACTCAATGGAAATTGGGGAACGGAGTGTCTTAGCACTAGGTTCCCTCTGACTACCCTGCTATATGCGGGATACAGCGTGAAGCTATGTATGTAAGTACATCTGTAGGGGAAATAATATCATCATGGCACAGTGAGACAGTGTGCGAATGTAAACGCAAGGTTGTGGTTTCTGTTTCCACTGGAGGTCATGATAATATCAACTTTCTCCACTCTGGTAAGACAAAGGCAGCGTTGAGTTCCGCCACTTAAGACACAGTGTATAAGATCTTTAATTTTATATACGAAATGAGATAAACTAAATCAAAATGACACTTAGAATATATAAAAAAATTAAACGTAACAGTTTCGATCTTGCGTCTATTGAAACTTTTAAGAATTTCGACGCAGCTCAATAATAGCTTAATTAAACCGAACCCTTTCACTTTCAAAAAGAGATTTTTTATACGTTCTAAAGTATTTATTCTAAGTATGTTAATAATACTTTAAAAAATATATAAACAGAATGTTTTCTTTTTTTTTTTTTTCTCTCTGTGTTGATCTGCGATCAGTCCTAAACTATAAGCAGATTTGTTGTGGGTGGGTTTATTGGCATTTTGAGGAACCTTCCCAGCGGAAGACTCTACTCATCTGTCACCATCTCTCATCTAGGGTCTGGATATCGCATCGTTTCAGGCGTTTATTGTAACTAATATTTATTAGTTCTGTGGCTAGGTCATTCGGATGTTTACTGAGCCGGTTTTTGTAGTGGATGGTGCTGTTTTTTATTGAGAATGTTTTCTAGTGACAATTATTAGAAAATATCTCAACATTATATTACACAAAGTACATTTGCATAAAAAACTTTCTGCAAAATATTGGACCACGTCATTCGTGTGTTCAAAATATTAGTTACCTTTATGCGAAGTGGACTATGAATATGTGTATTGACAGTAAACAGTAATAGTATGATGAACGGTTTCAAAGATTATTTAGTTGAATAACAAGACGGTTCATAGATTTTTATAACGAGAAGAAATCCATTACGGATTGGGAGTTCGTGTGGGTTATGTGGTACTCCGAGGCGGCAGATGTAAGCCATCCGTATATCCACTAAAACTTTAGGTTGCTTCTCTTCAACCGCCACTAATCAAGGTTCCAATTTTCCTTGAACCTGGGCGGCGGGAGCTTGCAAGGCACGTCGCGTCGTCAAGGGTGGTGGGACACCCTCGATGACCTGCTCATATTGAAGTGTGGGAACAACATGCGTATGCCGGGCCAGGAGACCAGGCGACCAACGGTAGTTGGTAAGCTGACTACACTCTAGCCGAATTAGGGGGGAAAGAAAGGAGTTCATTGTTTACTCCAACCTCCCTGGGTTCAGTAGACAGCCTATAAGTTACTCAAATGCCTCAATAATATTACATACCAAAAACTATCTACTATCAAAACTATATGCAATGAAACAATATCATTCATTTAACATTAAAATCGTTTCCTGCAAGACTAATCCAAGTTAGACTAATGTTCGAAAGCCAAATGTAAATTACCAAGCAATTCCACTGCAACTACGGCACGTCTATTCGCTTTCAATTTCTAAACCGATTGTGTCTGACTTAAGCTGAACCGTAATTATGCCACTAATGGATACGAAAATTACAAACGTTGGTGAATAGCTCGAGCGGTATGAAATGGCGTGATGAGAAGGTAGCTTTCTGATAGTCTTTCGACACGAATGTTGTTGTTGGTGTGTTTTTGGAAAAATTGCTAAAGTTTTCTTTTAAATACTGAATTTTGAAGCCATTGTCGCGTAGAGGGATTATGTCTGGCTGTAAACGCGCATGGTTGTGGGTTTAATCGCCACTCAGAGGATTTTTTTTTGTGCTTAGTTACAATCTGTCTCCTTTTTGGGACATTAAGCAATAGTTTGGGCTTTGCTAAGTTGGCTTTTCTCGGTATACGACCTTTGTCACATCCTATAAATCAAAACAGTTTCGTTTTTACTGTGGCTGGATTAAATCTTGGGGTATCCTGCGTTTTAGTCGTCGTATGTATCGAGCGATCGAACAAAGCGAGTTTCAAGTAAAGAATTGGAATGGAAAGTGGAGAGCTGAGTGTTTAAGAATAGGTTGTCTCCGATTACTCTGCGGAGAAAATGTGAAGCTGTAAAATTAAAAAATAAAATGTTATGTGTTGTTATAAGAAAGAAGAGAGATAAAAAGTGTGCTTGAGTTGTTAAAAGACTTTGGTCAGTTTCCAAGAAATTAGAATTCAAATTCTTTTAATGTCTACTTTGTTATACATATTTTCAGTACTTTTATAATCTAAAGATTATGTATGTGAAAAATATATTAATATATGAAAGAAAGTTTCTGCCTCCCAATATTTTAGTGTAACTTTTGCTTGCTTGGAAAGAAATTTTTAAAATAAAACCAAGTTGAGATTTGAGAAAAATATATGACTTGATAATAACAATTATTTAATTGTTAAAAATAATAAGTAATCTGTATTTCAAACATGAAAGAAATCGTCTACTAAGTAAAAAGACATGAAAAATATATTTCTAAATTCAGCAATTTAAACAATATCATTACTTTAGGTTTGAATTTTCATATATGTTTTGAAACATCCCGCATATAAATAGAATGGTAGGCAGAGGAAACCCGAGAACCTAGTGTTAAGACTCTGTTACCCACTTTCCGCCGAATCGAGGCATTGTGTGCTGAGTGGCGGAACTCAACGCCGCACTTTGCCTTGTTACCCCAAACCCAGGAAATGAAAATACTAAACTTTTACATTTCCTGGAGTGGGAATCGAGTCCACAACCTCTTCCCTTTACAGTCACACGTTGCCTCTGTGCCACGACAGGCCTGAAACATACGTGGTCATGTTAAAAGTTTACAAAGTGAAATTAGTACAGCAAGTCGAAATTATTCTTTAAAATCATCTTAATTTAGGCTTCATTCATTTAGTTCAATAGAAATCTTGAGAATTTCAAGAAATATTTCCAGTGTAAATAACTTTTGCGCTACCAACTTATCTTGCAAGCACTTTAATTTTAAAAGAACATGCATTTTTATAAGTGAATATAACAGTTTTTTTTATATTTCACTCCACTTTATTCTAACCAACATCAGATCAAATTCTTGTTTTTATTTGCTGCTAGAAGTAATTGAAAAAATTAGCTACGAATACTTTGTCTCATTATTTTAAAAGCTTTCTGGGACGATTCTTTTAATTTCCATTTCAAATGTCAGCTTGGCTTTTATATTTTGCTGTAATTAGATTATCAAGATTGTTCCAAGATATTTCTATCTCTCGATAAATAAAGTTGCTAAAACTTACTGATTGTGACACTCTTATATTTATTTAAGATAAATGTGGTTAATATTTAAAATATATACTTGTCTTTATATTATAACTAAATTAAATATTTTGATAAATTGTATTCTGTATGTTATTCTGATTTTTAAGTTATATTATTGTAGAGTTTCAACTAGATCTATTTAGTAATTTTTGAGTAAAATCGTAACAAATATCTATGTATCCTCACAAAATTTTGCAATTATAATATTCGTAGAGCGTAAGTACTCCGTTTCTCACTTTTTACTACAAAAAACAAGGTCAAGGCAGAGGTGAGAGCTAAAAAGGTCGCCAGGAAAATGTTGGGTATAAAATTGCAAAAAAAGCTCTTACATCTAAAACCCCCAAAAAAAATAATTCATCAACAAAATTTGATATTGAAATGACTAAATACCTTTACATTCTATACCGGCTTCCCTAAATATACCGGCTTCTCTAAAAATTTTCACGCCCCACCACTGATATGTACATATAAACGTTAAACATTTTCACACGAGAATAGAACACACAACCATCGCATGTACAGATGGTTTAACCCCAATAGCGTGAACTAAATACCAATTATTTCATAAATTTCTCAATCAAAGTCAAACAAATATTTTTGGTCAAAAGTAATCAAGAAGACTGGTCCTTGCTTGTAATTTGCACTTCATAAACATTGTGGTGAAAAAATAGAAACGCCCGAAGCTCAGCCATGTCAATCCAACTTTTTAAATTAAACGAAGTATGAACTTTTGTTTCGTATTTGCTTGAAATTTCAAAAAAATATGAAGAATTGTCCAATTTTGATGAATATGAATGTGAGTTATAATTGTTACCTCATGCTTAGGCTATCTATATATACAAAAGTCTTACGTTACTGAGTGACAGACAACGTACAGGCGAAGTTTCTGGTCATAATAACGTTCAAATTTAGCATGTGGACTCCTTGGTACGTAGGGGAGCACTAAAAAAGGATCTTTGGTGTGCAGGGGGTCACTAAAAGATGATTTCTCGAATTCCCTCGAAAACGAGAAATACCAAATTTTAGATTAATAGTCCATGTTAATGAAGTCGCGGGATACAGCAAGTACCTTATTTCTTAATGCCTACTTTTTATGATTATACTGCAAAGTGCATAGGCAAAAAAAAAATTATTATTAAGTTCTATGAGTTACTCCAGTCTATAATTTTTATTGATTTGGTAATATTTCATGTTAGTAAACAGGGGAAGGATAATTTTTTACGCATTTTTTACAAATATTTAGGTGAGTGATCGATAGAAGATGAAAAAATAAATATTTTTATGTGAATATTCATGATCCATTGTTAATATTTTTTTTGTAATTATTTGACAGAAACTAAACAAAACCTAGTTGTCGAATGGTATTGTATGTATTGTTTTAAATAGATACCATTAAATCACAATTCAATTGGACAAGCTTGACCAATTTCTGGTATGTTTTTTATTCACACTTATATTTTTTCCAAAAAACAAAAGAGAGCCACCACCAACCAACCCAGATTCCAGATGAGCGTTGAGTGGTGGAAATTAACGCCGCACTATATCTAATACATTTGTAATTCATTTGTATTTCTAATACATTTGTATTCCTTTTATTTTTTATCATTGTCTTCCACACATGTAGTGTTCATTTATTTGTTTTTCCTTCAATGAACACATATTTTTTATATTCACATTTGCAAAATATGTAATCAATAGATTGATTGATTGATTGTATTCAATTGAGAGAATTGATATATAATAATAATCTTGCGGTAAAGTACTAATATATAAAATAACTGAAATATATTTCTTATGTTATCTTCATGTTATGACATTAAAACTATATGGATTTAACGTCACTAGACGTAGTAAGGATGGTCTAGAGCAGTGTTTCTCGTTAGTACAGAGCCTACTTTGATTGTTAAGGGGATTAATCTAAAAATGGTCTCGACAAATATTTATCAAAATTATTCGGATTTGAATTTCAGTTTTTTCATTATATATTTTGAAAATTTATTTATTGTGTCAACAATTTCCTAATGATTTCTTCCTAAAACCTATCATTTAAATTTTTTAAGTAAATAATTCAATTAATATCATATTAGAAGTTATGCATGATCCATAGGAGGGTATAAGAATTTTAGAAAGGCCAAGGTGGTTATGGAACAAAAAGGTAGGGAAACACTGGCCTAGCGAACTATCAGTTGAATTTCAGGAAGACTTCAACCAAAAGATAACAAAGGCTATAATTGCGATTCTCATTTCCAAACAAATCTGTTACAAATCTCGGAGTAGCCAAGAGACAGTTGAAAAGGGTATTCTTTGAAAAGCGGTAAAAAACGCTTCGTCAAAATTTTCCCCGCAAATGAAATATTCTAATGTGGTTGTTTTTTTTTCACGGTGCGGCGCCGCACAAAAGTTTTGAAGCGAAACAAACTTTTAATTGAAATGCTTATTTAAATATTGTGATTGATATCGTTCTAAATTACCACTTGTGTTTTTATTTTGATAGCCAGTTAGCGGTTTGATAAATGGGTGTTATGTTCACTTAAAGGTTATTTTGGTGTGCAAATCTAATATCAGTTCGGATTTTGTATGAATAAATTAATTAAATCCTTCTTTTGATTCTTCACACTCCTTTTCACTACCATATCATTTTCCTATAATTTTTTATATATTTTTTCTTACTTTAACACTCTACGCGTTTCCTAAGATCTTCCAAGTGGAATTTGAACTCATAATCATAGGTTACAATCAGATATATCGTATTTGCGTTATGACGGCGTATTACTACTAGATTTTTGAATCAAGCAGCAAACGGAGTACAGAACGGAGTTTTGACAGTAGGTTCACTACTTTGCTATGGGAGTTAAAGAATGAAACTGCCTTTTTTCTTTTTGTATCATTAAATAGAATATTTGTCACTTATAAAAGTAAATTGTATTAATAACTTTTGCCCTATAGTAAACTAATATATTTCAAAATAAAAGCATCCTGCTAAAATATACATGTTACCTGTTTAGCTAAAAAAACTACAGTATGTTTACCTTTTAAATTCACAACTACATTGGATAATAAATAATAATATTTTCTTCCTCTAGGACACGAGCCTACTACCATAACATTACATTTAGTCTGATACGTTTTAACTATAGCTGCTGCTAGGACGTTTTATAATTCCAATAACTATACAACAATCTTAGTCAAGTTTTTTGATAAATAATATTCTAGAAATATGATAAGACTTTTTTTGACACAATATAGCACAAAGAATATCACATATTTCTAAATTTAAAAATTTACACTATATTTCAAGAAAGTCTAGTTGTTTCCACTCTGAAAATGAGAAGTTTATCCCTAAACGTCATCTAATACTGATTTATATTGTTGTTATAGACTACTCGTTGAAGATTGGAGAGAGGAAAATTTATGACTGTGCACTTAATGCGATAATAGGATTCGTTAATGTTATTTTTATGGTAAAAAATTTCTTGTTTTTTACTTATTTTACTTATATTTGGTATTATAATTCGAAGAATCTATAGGTGATTGGTTGTGGGTTCGATTCCCGCTCGGGGAAATGAATTTTTTTTAATTTATTTTTATTTCTCTGCTCTGGTAAGACAAGGTGCGGTGTTGAGTTACACTGCTTAATACGTAAGGTTCCGAATTCAGGAGGAAAGCGAAGAACGGAGTGTCTTAACACTAGGTTTTCTGACTAACCTAAAAACAACCACACATTTTTTTTATGACATGGCAAGTTGTAAGTTTTCATCTTGTATGAGGGTTTAGATATATACCTTAGTATAAATGAAACAAATTGATTGATAAGCGTTTAAATACTTAACAGTACTTCTATTGTTTGTATTTTATATATAAAAATGTTTCTAAGATAACGATAACGATCTTATGATACTTGCGTGAAGATGAAAATATTTCCTAAACATTTTAAGGATATTTTTGACATATTTTTTAAATAATAAATTATTATCTTTTATTTTATTAATTAGCGCCTGTCGTGGCGCAGAGGCACAAGCGTGCAATTGGATCTGGAAATGGAATTTTTCATTTCTTGGGTTTGATAACAAGGCAAAGTGCGGCGTTGAGTTCCGCCCCTCAGCACGCAATGCCTCAATTCGGCGGAAAGTGGGAAACGGAGTGTCTTAACACTAGATTCCCTCTGCCTACCCTGCTATATGCGGGACACAGCGTGAAGCTATGTATCTATGTATAAATTATTATTACAACTACAAAAATCATCTAAACTTCAATTTGTTTACTTCTATTAACTTTTTTTTTATTTTTTTTAATACAAGTTTTTTTTTCTTTAATTATTATATATAGAGTTGAAATAATATATTAAGTGACATAGACCTTTTTGGCTTCAAAAAATATAGCTACCGGAAAAGTTTTTCCCTCGTCACATTTTATAGAGCGACAAATCGTGTGCTTCGAATAAATTGTTTACAGAATGTTTAAAATAAGTACAATTAAATTGTTTAACTTCAAAGTTTTTATTTTCAATTAAAGTATATAGTTAAAATACGCTTTGGATGGATCATTAAAAATATAGCATATTTTTAATGATCCAAAGCGTATTTTAACAAGGTGCGGCGTTGAGTTCCGCCCCTCAACACGCAATGCCTCATTCGGTGGAAAGTAAGGAACGGAGTATCTTAACACTAGGTTTCCTCTGTCTACCCTGCTATATGCGGGATACGGCGTGAACCTATGATGGTGATTATGATGACTCGAGTTATTGTAGTATTGTAGCGCAGCGTTAGTCTGTAAACGCGATTGGTTGTGAATTAGTTCTCCATTCGAGAAAATAATTGTATTTAATATTCCCGTTCTGGGAACACGGCGTTGAGTTCCGCCACCCAATATATTGAACTCAAGCGGAAAATGCATACGAGAGTGCCTTACACAAAATTCTTCATGACTACCCTGCTGTAAAAAAAATAACATTTCAAAATCATCGTGGAACGGTAGGAAAGTATCTAATTATAGATACATAGCTTTGGCTCTTAAAATATTCCTTATATCTAACTACATATACCTAAAGCAAGGTTTGTCTTCATTTATTACATGAAAATACTAAAAAGAGCGGAACGAGGAACTCAAGTGACTTTTCATATTTTTTCCATAAAAATACCCAACATAGCAACAAAGAATTAAGAAAATATACGTAACTACAAAACGAAATTCAGTAGAAAAAAAATATTATATAAGAATTTCAATACATTGCAACATTAGGTTCACATTACATAATTGATACTAGACCTAGATTCCTTATAGATTTATTCCCTTTGTTGTTATGTGGTTACGTAAATGAGGTTTAGCGGCCATTTGCATGCGATATACTGCTTACAGCTTACTAACATAAATATTACTAACATGTACCCCCTTGAATACCAAATTGTTGAAGTGTCGAACAACTTGTGTACTAAGTGAAGATGTAATTTTAATTTAAAGATATTGAAATGTAAAAGATATTCTATATTTAATAAAAA